>CM046061.1:88431938-88807717 GCA_025215515.1 Schistosoma japonicum
TTTGCGTCCATGGTTAACAGTCGAATACCTGATGAATGATGACTGAATGAAACGTACAACCAGTCATCACATTGTGACTATTATTAGCCTGAAGAAAGAATGGAAGTTACAAACTTTCAAATGTAATTCTGCTTTCAATAGTAATAGCAGTTCAATGTCACCAACTTAATCAACTTGATGCGATGATGATGGTGATTATTAGTAAATTACTAAGGAGAGGAGAAATTCACCATTCAACAAAGAATCAATGTGTTCATTTGTCCATAGTTTGTTTATGTGTGCACATTATGAATGGATCACTACTTCTGCATAATTCTTACCTTTTCCTAGATTATATGAATTGATGAGGAATAACTTTTGTCATGTAATTATTACATGTAAATGACTTATATAGTTGATAGTTTTCAGTGGAAATTATGTAAAATGGACTGATTGTTGTCATTTCGTTCTATATGCTGAGTTTATTGTAAGCGGGTATTGTGAAGGTTGTTAAATGTGAATTTGATATCAGGAATTGATCTGAATTAGACAATCACTGACCATCAAGAACTGTTACTGGACAACTGTTTCGCCCTAGCATGAGACTATTCAGCAGTGAGCACCTACGACCTCATCAGTGATCAAACCTATGAATTTTTGGCTCAGCGGTGAACGCCTCACCATTCGGTCAGAGTAAGCCTATTATGCGTCGTGGATAAGCACTGCTGAAGTGTCCACTACTAGTACGAAGCATCTGATCAATGACAGTTCCTGGTGAACAATTTTTACTGTTTCAGACCAATTAGTGATATCCAGTTACCAATGTGTTTATTTAAGATATAACAAGAAACCAATGAATCTTAGACAGCTATTGTTGTTATAACTTGAAGAAGAGTTTGCAGCCGAGTGCTGACTTGTGAGTTTTTCCGTGCTCGTCTATTTTACATGAACTGGGTGAACGAGATGCATACGTCCAATTATTTCACGGCCTTAAAGTCCTCTTTGCCACAAAACAGTGACAGGTGGAATGCTTGTATGATTAGCCAGAAATACTAAACAACCTTTTAATTTTACACATTCATTCAAATATCCACTTTAATTACAGTGATTATGAACCGTCAACTAAATGTACAAAAGTGGAACACTTTATTTGATAACGTTTCACGTCATGGAATGTGTTAGATTCAATTGACATAGTCTAGGATTCATCGTACTGATGCAACTAAAGTCGATAAAATCAAAAGACTGTGTTGAGTTTTCAAAATATTAGATTTTGTAACACACATGTATAAATACAATCATAAATGACTCTACAACAAATTACTATTAATTACTTGTTAATTTTATTCAATGTGATTAAGTAACAAAAACAAAAATGAAACAGTTACAGCAAATTCGTATCTTCGTGCAGATGGACGTAATAATGCCGAACTGCTACCCAGACAATTACTGTTCCAACCATTGAAAAACAACATCTAGAAAGTTCAATAATAAAGAAAAGGCATTAAGCTACTCATGAGTAGTATGACTATTACAAGTACATTCAATCAGATTGTTAGCAGGATTATAACTCATATGATGTTCGTTAAACGTTGAAATCTTGATTGTCACTTTTGATCAGCTCAATTTGAATCGACACCTGACGATTCTACTTGCTGATGCACTACTCTGTGTCGAGAACTATGGATCGCCTGTTAATTGATGTAATGTGGCGCAGTTTTTAGACTGCACTTTCTCCTTAATCAGGTTTGCCACCTTCTCAATCAAAACTATATTCATATTAAATTTGGAAGTGCTTAATAGGATCATGCTGAATATCAATATATCACTCAACACCTAATACTGTAATGTTTACATGGATGTATCAGCATACAATTTATAAAGTACACAACAACACTAGTTACACGTTAGACAATTGAAATCGATGTTCAATTATCACTGACTAATTGATTGATTGACTTAGTCATTTCGGATATTCAATAGTATACAGAACAACATCGAGTTATTTTACCTGTTGTCATTATCAGACTTTCATTATTGTTAAAATCCCATTGAACTACATTAGTATAGTCTACTGTTCTATTGTCGCACCTCAAACTCAATCAACTACCTACATTCATATGAACTACTACACCAAATCGATAATCAGGTTAGATGAAGATAAACTGACAATTTCAACAAGAGTTTGCTATAACGAACTACCTAGCCGACATCAATTGGTTTGTCAGACTACGTTCATTTTTCGTTTAATCTGATAAACGAACATCAGGTAAACAAACATCAACAAATCAAGTTAAGATCACCGTCATCATCGAAAACCAACGGTAATCTCGTGTTTTTATCCAGATTGGATTAGTCTATTTCTCTTATCATACCACTACTATTCTATTCAATTCTGAATATATAAAAAATCGACTTATTCTTTAATGAGTTTCTTATCATTTTTGAGCATTCAATGGAATGCATTCAGACAGCTAATGAAACCATAAATTCACATGATTTTAGCGCTCTAATTAGGTCAAATGTGATCAATCAAAGACTAGTGAAATTGAAAAACAACAAGAAATCTCTTGTATTTTCAGTACAATTTCTATGTGAATGAAGCTATGAATTGAAGCAAAATGTAACTGAAGGTATTTGATGTTTTTTTCTCTTTGTACTTTTATTTACTTAGTCAAATTTTAGCTTAATAAAGCGCTGCAATTAAGTGAATTTATGGTGTAATTAGATTTCTGAATGGATTCGATTGATTGCGTAATAACGATAAGAAATTCATCAAAGAATAAGTAGATTATTTTATATTCAGAATTCAGTGAAATAGTAGTCTTGTCTTTAGGACGACTCGAACATGGACCACATCCAGGATATTCTGTTTCTACATCGAACTTCTAGACATTATACCACCTAGGTCGGTTCTTAATTGTTTTTCTAGTTAACTCGATTCGCGTTAAATTTGCATGACGTCATCAATTTTCATCGATGAGTAACAACCTCAAAGCCGAAGCGGATGAACTCTACTGATGAATAACTGGTGGTGTCTAGGATGCACTATGCTGTAACATGAATTAATCTTTTCGAAAACATGAGTTCTTCAGTGTGCATTGTCATCAGATATAAGACACATTTACACAATAGATTGTTAGGCTATTTAAAACAAAAATGTAAAAATCATTTGTGTAATTAACTCACATCTAATATTTCCTCAACCAATACCAAATAGCTGATAAAGAGATAAGCAGGACTATCGGCAATCCAATCGATAGAGAGATGACTGTGAACATAGCTGTTCTAAGTTTCTACAAAATTAAAAAAAAATTTCTCATCATTAATTCCCAATCAACAAATAAACATGATAGATCCAAAGAATCTATCGAATGTAATGAGGTCATTTATAAAAATATTAATTAACATATATTCCATCTACACAATATTCCATAGAGAAGTATCCATCTTCAATTACATGCAACAAAATATCACTTCTAATCTCAAATACACTCTGCAAATTCGAGTGAATACTTAAAATGAAAAATTTCATTTTCACTGACGTGATTATACTACTGACAAACTATACTGAATTAACATCTCCACTTACAAACACTTACATCAATATATACTGACATACACTTAGTAAGCAAGATAAACAAGTGGCAATGAATTTTGCATGCTATTATTTGACTGATTGACTCACTGAATGAATGCATGAATGACTGAAGTGTATGGAAATCAACGTGCTGACATGCTCATATGAATGTGGAAGTGTATTTGGCATCATTGTAGCACATGAGTACACGATCTATTTGTTAATCGAAACAGGCTGTTTCATAGTGGAACAAGACATTGATTCAGCAATGATAAATCAAATAATTATCTGCTAAATCTCAAAGTACTCACTGTTGTTGCCTCTTGTTGTTGTTTTGATGTTTCTGGTGAAGTAGTGGTTGTTTTCGTAGAATTAGAATTTGAAGCACTTAATAATGAATTCCCTTTATTCTGTTCGTTCATCACAGCATTCTGAAGAATAACGACACAAACTTCGATTACTTGTCTCAGAATATCACTTCTAATCTCAAATAAACCCTGTATAATTCGAGTATAAATTCTTACACTTGAAAATGTCATTTTCACTGACGTGATTATACAACTGACAAACTATGCTGAATTAACATCTCCACTTACAAACACTTACATCAATATATACTGACATACACTTAGTAAGCATGATAAACAAAAGGCAATGAATTTTGCATGCCATTATTTGACTGACTGACTGAAAGAATAACTGCATGAATGAATAAATAAATGAAGTGTATGGAAATCAACGTTCCGACATGCTCATATGAATGTGGAAGTGTATTTGGCATCATTGTAGCACATGAGTAGACGATCTATTTGTTAATCGAAACAGGCTGTTTCATAGTGGAACAAGACATTGATTCAACAATGATAAATCAAATAATTATCTGCTAAATCTCAAAGTACTCACTGTTGTTGCCTCTTGTTGTTGTTTTGATGTTTCTGGTGAAGTAGTGGTTGTTTTCGTAGAATTAGAATTTGAAGCACTTAATAATGAATTCCCTTTATTCTGTTCGTTCATCACAGCATTCTGAAGAATAACGACACAAACTTCGATTACTTGTCTCAGAATATCACTTCTAATCTCAAATACACTCTGTATAATTCGAGTGAATAAGTCAAATGAAAAATACATTTTTATTAATGTGATTACACTACTGACAAACTATGCTGAATTAACATCTCCACTTACAAACACTTACATCAATATATACTGACATACACTTAGTAAGCATGATAAACAAGTGGCAATGAACTTTGCATGCCATTATTTGACTGACTGACTGAATGAATGAAGCAACGAATGAGTGAAGTGTATGGAAATCAACGTGCTGACATGCTCATATGAATGTGGAAGTGTATTTGGCATCATTGTAGCACATGAGTAGACGATCTATTTGTTAATCGAAACAGGCTGTATCATTGTGGAACAAGACATTGATTCAACAATGATAAATCAAATAATTATCTGCTAAATCTCAAAGTACTCACTGTTGTTGCCTCTTGTTGTTGTTTTGATGTTTCTGGTGAGTAGTGGTTGTTTCCGTAGAATTAGAATTTGATGAACTTAATAATGAATTCCGTTTATTCTGTTCGTTCATCACAGCATTCTGAAGAATAACGACACAAACTTCGATTACTTGTCTCAGAATATCACTTCTAATCTCAAATAAACCCTGTATAATTCGAGTATAAATTCTTACACTTGAAAATGTCATTTTCACTGACGTGATTATACTACTGACAAACTATGCTGAATTAACATCTCCACTTACAAACACTTACATCAATATATACTGACATACACTTAGTAAGCATGATAAACAAGTGGCAATGAACTTTGCATGCCATTATTTGACTGACTGACTGACTAAATGAATGAAGCAACGAATGAGTGAAGTGTATGGAAATCAACGTGCTGACATGCTCATATGAATGTGGAAGTGTATTTGGCATCATTGTAGCACATGAGTAGACGATCTATTTGTTAATCGAAACAGGCTGTTTCATAGTGGAACAAGACATTGATTCAACAATGATAAATCAAATAATTATCTGCTAAATCTCAAAGTACTCACTGTTGTTGCCTCTTGTTGTTGTTTTGATGTTTCTGGTGAAGTAGTGGTTGTTTTCCGTAGAATTAGAATTTGAAGCACTTAATAATGAATTCCCTTTATTCTGTTCGTTCAGTCACAGCATTCTGAAGAATAACGACACAAACTTCGATTACTTGTCTCAGAATATCACTTCTAATCTCAAATAAACCCTGTATAATTCGAGTATAATTCTTACACTTGAAAATGTCATTTTCACTGACGTGATTATACTACTGACAAACTATGCTGAATTAACATCTCCACTTACAAACACTTACATCAATATATACTGACATACACTTAGTAAGCATGATAAACAAAAGGCAATGAATTTTGCATGCCATTATTTGACTGACTGACTGAAAGAATAACTGCATGAATGAATAAATAAATGAAGTGTATGGAAATCAACGTTCCGACATGCTCATATGAATGTGGAAGTGTATTTGGCATCATTGTAGCACATGAGTAGACGATCTATTTGTTAATCGAAACAGGCTGTTTCATAGTGGAACAAGACATTGATTCAACAATGATAAATCAAATAATTATCTGCTAAATCTCAAAGTACTCACTGTTGTTGCCTCTTGTTGTTGTTTTGATGTTTCTGGTGGAGTAGTGGTTGTTTCCGTAGAACTAGAATTTGAAGCACTTAATAATGAATTCCCTTTATTCTGTTCGTTCATCACAGCATTCTGAAGAATAACGACACAAACTTCGATTACTTGTCTCAGAATATCACTTCTAATCTCAAATACACTCTGTATAATTCGAGTATAAATTCTTACACTTGAAAATGTCATTTTCACTGACGTGATTATACTACTGACAAACTATGCTGAATTAACATCTCCACTTACAAACACTTACATCAATATATACTAACATACACTTAGTAAGCATGATGAACAAGAGGCGATGAATTTTGCATGCCATTATTTGACTGACTGACTGAAAGAATAACTGCATGAATGAATGAATAAATGAAGTGTATGGAAATCAACGTGCTGACATGCTCATATGAATGTGGAAGTGTATTTGGCATCATTGTAGCACATGAGTAGACGATCTATTTGTTAATCGAAACAGGCTGTTTCATAGTGGAACAAGACATTGATTCAACAATGATAAATCAAATAATTATCTGCTAAATCTCAAAGTACTCACTGTTGTTGCCTCTTGTTGTTGTTTTGATGTTTCTGGTGAAGTAGTGGTTGTTTCCGTAGAATTAGAATTTGAAGCACTTAATAATGAATTCCGTTTATTCTGTTCGTTCATCACAGCATTCTGAAGAATAACGACACAAACTTCGATTACTTGTCTCAGAATATCACTTCTAATCTCAAATACACTCTGTATAATTCGAGTATAATTCGTACACTTGAAAATGTCATTTTCACTGACGTGATTATACTACTGACAAACTATGCTGAATTAACATCTCCACTTACAAACACTTACATCAATATAATACTGACATACACTTAGTAAGCATGATAAACAAGTGGCAATGAACTTTGCATGCCTATTATTTGACTGACTTGACTGAATGAATGAAGCAACGAATGAGTGAAGTGTATGGAAATCAACGTGCCTGACATGCTCATATGAATGTGGAAGTGTATTTGGCATCATTATAGCACATGAGTAGACGGTTTACTTGTTAATCGAAACAGGCTGTTTCATAGTGGAACAAGACATTGATTCAACAATGATAAATCAAATAATTATCTGCTAAATCTCAAAGTACTCACTGTTGTTGCCTCTTGTTGTTGTTTTGATGTTTCTGGTGAAGTAGTGGTTGTTTCCGTAGAATTAGAATTTGAAGCACTTAATAATGAATTCCGTTTATTCTGTTCGTTCATCACAGCATTCTGAAGAATAACGAAACAAACTTCGATTACTTGTCTCAGAATATCACTTCTAATCTCAAATACACTCTGTATAATTCGAGTGAATTCGTACACTTGAAAATGTCATTTTCACTGACGTGATTATACTACTGACAAACTATGCTGAATTAACATCTCCACTTACAAACACTTACACCAATAAATACTGACATACACTTAGTAAGCATGATAAACAAGTGGCAATGAACTTTGCATGCTATTATTTGACTGATTGACTGAATGAATGAAGCAACGAATGAGTGAAGTGTATGGAAATCAACGTGCTGACATGTTCATATGAATGTGGAAGTGTATTTGGCATCCTTGTAGCACATGAGTAGACGGTTTACTTGTTAATCGAAACAGGCTGTTTCATAGTGGAACAAGACATTGATTCAACAATGATAAATCAAATAATTATCTGCTAAATCTCAAAGTACTCACTGTTGTTGCCTCTTGTTGTTGTTTTGATGTTTCTGGTGAAGTAGTGGTTGTTTCCGTAGAATTAGAATTTGAAGCACTTAATAATGAATTCCGTTTATTCTGTTCGTTCATCACAGCATTCTGAAGAATAACGAAACAAACTTCGATTACTTGTCTCAGAATATCACTTCTAATCTCAAATACACTCTGTATAATTCGAGTGAATTCGTACACTTGAAAATGTCATTTTCACTGACGTGATTATACTACTGACAAACTATGCTGAATTAACATCTCCACTTACAAACACTTACACCAATAAATACTGACATACACTTAGTAAGCATGATAAACAAGTGGCAATGAACTTTGCATGCTATTATTTGACTGATTGACTGAATGAATGAAGCAACGAATGAGTGAAGTGTATGGAAATCAACGTGCTGACATGCTCATATGAATGTGGAAGTGTATTTGGCATCATTATAGCACATGAGTAGACGGTTTACTTGTTAATCGAAACAGGCTGTTTCATAGTGGAACAAGACATTGATTCAACAATGATAAATCAAATAATTATCTGCTAAATCTCAAAGTACTCACTGTTGTTGCCTCTTGTTGTTGTTTTGATGTTTCTGGTGAAGTAGTGGTTGTTTCCGTAGAATTAGAATTTGAAGCACTTAATAATGAATTCCGTTTATTCTGTTCGTTCATCACAGCATTCTGAAGAATAACGAAACAAACTTCGATTACTTGTCTCAGAATATCACTTCTAATCTCAAATACACTCTGTATAATTCGAGTGAATTCGTACACTTGAAAATGTCATTTTCACTGACGTGATTATACTACTGACAAACTATGCTGAATTAACATCTCCACTTACAAACACTTACACCAATAAATACTGACATACACTTAGTAAGCATGATAAACAAGTGGCAATGAACTTTGCATGCTATTATTTGACTGATTGACTGAATGAATGAAGCAACGAATGAGTGAAGTGTATGGAAATCAACGTGCTGACATGTCTCATATGAATGTGGAAGTGTATTTGGCATCATTATAGCACATGAGTAGACGGTTTACTTGTTAATCGAAACAGGCTGTTTCATAGTGGAACAAGACATTGATTCAACAATGATAAATCAAATAATTATCTGCTAAATCTCAAAGTACTCACTGTTGTTGCCTCTTGTTGTTGTTTTGATGTTTCTGGTGAAGTAGTGGTTGTTTCCGTAGAATTAGAATTTGAAGCACTTAATAATGAATTCCGTTTATTCTGTTCGTTCATCACAGCATTCTGAAGAATAACGAAACAAACTTCGATTACTTGTCTCAGAATATCACTTCTAATCTCAAATACACTCTGTATAATTCGAGTGAATTCGTACACTTGAAAATGTCATTTTCACTGACGTGATTATACTACTGACAAACTATGCTGAATTAACATCTCCACTTACAAACACTTACACCAATAAATACTGACATACACTTAGTAAGCATGATAAACAAGTGGCAATGAACTTTGCATGCTATTATTTGACTGATTGACTGAATGAATGAAGCAACGAATGAGTGAAGTGTATGGAAATCAACGTGCTGACATGCTCATATGAATGTGGAAGTGTATTTGGCATCATTATAGCACATGAGTAGACGGTTTACTTGTTAATCGAAACAGGCTGTTTCATAGTGGAACAAGACATTGATTCAACAATGATAAATCAAATAATTATCTGCTAAATCTCAAAGTACTCACTGTTGTTGCCTCTTGTTGTTGTTTTGATGTTTCTGGTGAAGTAGTGGTTGTTTCCGTAGAATTAGAATTTGAAGCACTTAATAATGAATTCCGTTTATTCTGTTCGTTCATCACAGCATTCTGAAGAATAACGAAACAAACTTCGATTACTTGTCTCAGAATATCACTTCTAATCTCAAATACACTCTGTATAATTCGAGTGAATTCGTACACTTGAAAATGTCATTTTCACTGACGTGATTATACTACTGACAAACTATGCTGAATTAACATCTCCACTTACAAACACTTACACCAATAAATACTGACATACACTTAGTAAGCATGATAAACAAGTGGCAATGAACTTTGCATGCTATTATTTGACTGATTGACTGAATGAATGAAGCAACGAATGAGTGAAGTGTATGGAAATCAACGTGCTGACATGCTCATATGAATGTGGAAGTGTATTTGGCATCATTATAGCACATGAGTAGACGGTTTACTTGTTAATCGAAACAGGCTGTTTCATAGTGGAACAAGACATTGATTCAACAATGATAAATCAAATAATTATCTGCTAAATCTCAAAGTACTCACTGTTGTTGCCTCTTGTTGTTGTTTTGATGTTTCTGGTGAAGTAGTGGTTGTTTCCGTAGAATTAGAATTTGAAGCACTTAATAATGAATTCCGTTTATTCTGTTCGTTCATCACAGCATTCTGAAGAATAACGAAACAAACTTCGATTACTTGTCTCAGAATATCACTTCTAATCTCAAATACACTCTGTATAATTCGAGTGAATTCGTACACTTGAAAATGTCATTTTCACTGACGTGATTATACTACTGACAAACTATGCTGAATTAACATCTCCACTTACAAACACTTACACCAATAAATACTGACATACACTTAGTAAGCATGATAAACAAGTGGCAATGAACTTTGCATGCTATTATTTGACTGATTGACTGAATGAATGAAGCAACGAATGAGTGAAGTGTATGGAAATCAACGTGCTGACATGCTCATATGAATGTGGAAGTGTATTTGGCATCATTATAGCACATGAGTAGACGGTTTACTTGTTAATCGAAACAGGCTGTTTCATAGTGGAACAAGACATTGATTCAACAATGATAAATCAAATAATTATCTGCTAAATCTCAAAGTACTCACTGTTGTTGCCTCTTGTTGTTGTTTTGATGTTTCTGGTGAAGTAGTGGTTGTTTCCGTAGAATTAGAATTTGAAGCACTTAATAATGAATTCCGTTTATTCTGTTCGTTCATCACAGCATTCTGAAGAATAACGAAACAAACTTCGATTACTTGTCTCAGAATATCACTTCTAATCTCAAATACACTCTGTATAATTCGAGTGAATTCGTACACTTGAAAATGTCATTTTCACTGACGTGATTATACTACTGACAAACTATGCTGAATTAACATCTCCACTTACAAACACTTACACCAATAAATACTGACATACACTTAGTAAGCATGATAAACAAGTGGCAATGAACTTTGCATGCTATTATTTGACTGATTGACTGAATGAATGAAGCAACGAATGAGTGAAGTGTATGGAAATCAACGTGCTGACATGCTCATATGAATGTGGAAGTGTATTTGGCATCATTATAGCACATGAGTAGACGGTTTACTTGTTAATCGAAACAGGCTGTTTCATAGTGGAACAAGACATTGATTCAACAATGATAAATCAAATAATTATCTGCTAAATCTCAAAGTACTCACTGTTGTTGCCTCTTGTTGTTGTTTTGATGTTTCTGGTGAAGTAGTGGTTGTTTCCGTAGAATTAGAATTTGAAGCACTTAATAATGAATTCCCGTTTATTCTGTTCGTTCATCACAGCATTCTGAAGAATAACGAAACAAACTTCGATTACTTGTCTCAGAATATCACTTCTAATCTCAAATACACTCTGTATAATTCGAGTGAATTCGTACACTTGAAAATGTCATTTTCACTGACGTGATTATACTACTGACAAACTATGCTGAATTAACATCTCCACTTACAAACACTTACACCAATAATACTGACATACACTTAGTAAGCATGATAAACAAGTGGCAATGAACTTTGCATGCTATTATTTGACTGATTGACTGACTAATGAATGAAGCAACGAATGAGTGAAGTGTATGGAAATCAACGTGCTGACATGCTCATATGAATGTGGAAGTGTATTTGGCATCATTGTAGCACATGAGTAGACGATTTACTTGTTAATCGAAACAGGCTGTATCATAGTGGAACAAGACATTGATTCAACAATGATAAATCAAATAATTATCTGCTAAATCTCAAAGTACTCACTGTTGTTGCCTCTTGTTGTTGTTTTGATGTTTCTGGTGAAGTAGTGGTTAGTTTCCGTAGAATTAGAATTTGAAGCACTTAATAATGAATTCCGTTTATTCTGTTCGTTCATCACAGCATTCTGAAGAATAACGACACAAACTTCGATTACTTGTCTCAGAATATCACTTCTAATCTCAAATACACTCTGTATAATTCGAGTGAATTACGTACAACTTGAAAATAGTCATTTTCACTGACTGTGATTATACTACTGACAAACTATGCTGAATTAACATCTCCACTTACAAACACTTACATCAATATATACTGACATACACTTAGTAAGCATGATAAACAAGTGGCAATGAACTTTCGCATGCCATTATTTGACTGACTTGACTGACTAATGAATGAAGCAACGAATGAGTGAAGTGTATGGAAATCAACGTGCTGACATTCTCATACGAATGTGGAAGTGTATTTGGCATCAATGTAGCACATGAGTAGACGATCTATTTGTTAATCGAAACAGGCTGTATCATTGTGGAACAAGACATTGATTCAACAATGATAAATCAAATAATTATCTGCTAAATCTCAAAGTACTCACTGTTGTTGCCTCTTGTTGTTGTTTTGATGTTTCTGGTGAAGTAGTGGTTGTTTCCGTAGAATTAGAATTTGAAGCACTTAATAATGAATTCCCTTTATTCTGTTCGTTCATCACAGCATTCTGAAGAATAACGACACAAACTTCGATTACTTGTCTCAGAATATTACTTCTAATCTAAAATACACTCTGTATAATTTGAGTATGAATTCTCACACTTGAAAATGTCATTTTCACTGACGTGATTATACTACTGACAAACTATGCTGAATTAACATCTCCACTTACAAACACTTACATCAATATATACTGAACATACACTTAGTAAGGCATGATAAACAAGTGGCAATGAACTTTGCATGCCATTATTTGACTGACTGACTGACTAAATGAATGAAGCAACGAATGAGTGAAGTGTATGGAAATCAACGTGCTGACATGCTCATATGAATGTGGAAGTGTATTTGGCATCATTGTAGCACATGAGTAGACGATCTATTTGTTAATCGAAACAGGCTGTATCATAGTGGAACAAGACATTGATTCAACAATGATAAATCAAATAATTATCTGCTAAATCTCAAAGTACTCACTGTTGTTGCCTCTTGTTGTTGTTTTGATGTTTCTGGTGAAGTAGCGGTAGTTTCCGCAGAATCAGAATTTGAAGCACTTAATAATGAATTCCCTTTATTCTGTTCGTTCATCACAGCATTCTGAAGAATAACGACACAAACTTCGATTACTTGTCTCAGAATATCACTTCTAATCTCAAATACACTCAGTATAATTCGAGTGAATAAGTCAAATGAAAAATACATTTTTATTAATGTGATTACACTACTGACAAACTATGCTGAATTAACATCTCCACTTACAAACACTTACATCAATATATACTAACATACACTTAGTAAGCATGATAAACAAGTGGCAATGAATTTTGCATGCCATTATTTGACTGACTGACTGAAAGAATAACAGCATGAATGAATAAATAAATGAAGTGTATGGAAATCAACGTGCCGACATGCTCATATGAATGTGGAAGTGTATTTGGCATCATTGTAGCACATGAGTACACGATCTATTTGTTAATCGAAACGGGCTGTTTCATAGTGGAACAAGACATTGATTCAACAATGATAAATCAAATAATTATCTCTAAAATCTCAAAGTACTCACTGTTGTTGCCTCTTGTTGTTGTTTTGATGTTTCTGGTGAAGTAGTGGTTGTTTCCGTAGAATTAGAATTTGAAGCACTTAATAATGAATTCCCTTTATTCTGTTCGTTCATCACAGCATTCTGAAGAATAACGACACAAACTTCGATTACTTGTCTCAGAATATCACTTCTAATCTCAAATACACTCTGTATAATTCGAGTATAAATTCTTACACTTGAAAATGTCATTTTCACTGACGTGATTATACTACTGACAAACTATGCTGAATTAACATCTCCACTTACAAACACTTACATCAATATATACTGACATACACTTAGTAAGCATGATAAACAAGTGGCAATGAACTTTGCATGCCATTATTTGACTGACTGACTGACTGAATGAATGAAGCAACGAATGAGTGAAGTGTATGGAAATCAACGTGCTGACATGCTCATATGAATGTGGAAGTGTATTTGGCATCATTGTAGCACATGAGTACACGATCTATTTGTTAATCGAAACAGGCTGTTTCATAGTGGAACAAGACATTGATTCAGCAATGATAAATCAAATAATTATCTGCTAAATCTCAAAGTACTCACTGTTGTTGCCTCTTGTTGTTGTTTTGATGTTTCTGGTGAAGTAGTGGTTGTTTCCGTAGAATTAGAATTTGAAGCACTTAATAATGAATTCCCTTTATTCTGTTCGTTCATCACAGCATTCTGAAGAATAACGACACAAACTTCGATTACTTGTCTCAGAATATCACTTCTAATCTCAAATACACTCTGTATAATTCGAGTATAAATTCTTACACTTGAAAATGTCATTTTCACTGACGTGATTATACTACTGACAAACTATGCTGAATTAACATCTCCACTTACAAACACTTACATCAATATATACTGACATACACTTAGTAAGCATGATAAACAAGTGGCAATGAATTTTGCATGCCATTATTTGACTGACTGACTGAATGAATGAAGCAACGAATGAGTGAAGTGTATGGAAATCAACGTGCTGACATGCTCATATGAACGTGGAAGTGTATTTGGCATCATTGTAGCACATGAGTACACGATCTATTTGTTAATCGAAACAGGCTGTTTAACAGTGGAACAAGACATTGATTCAACAATGATAAATCAAATAATTATCTGCTAAATCTCAAAGTACTCACTGTTGTTGCCTCTTGTTGTTGTTTTGATGTTTCTGGTGAAGTAGTGGTTGTTTTCGTAGAATTAGAATTTGAAGCACTTAATAATGAATTCCCTTTATTCTGTTCGTTCATCACAGCATTCTGAAGAATAACGACACAAACTTCGATTACTTGTCTCAGAATATCACTTCTAATCTCAAATACACTCTGTATAATTCGAGTATAAATTCTTACACTTGAAAATGTCATTTTCACTGACGTGATTATACTACTGACAAACTATGCTGAATTAACATCTCCACTTACAAACACTTACATCAATATATACTGACATACACTTAGTAAGCATGATAAACAAGTGGCAATGAATTTTGCATGCCATTATTTGACTGACTGACTGACTAAATGAATGAAGCAACGAATGAGTGAAGTGTATGGAAATCAACGTGCTGACATGCTCATATGAATGTGGAAGTGTATTTGGCATCATTGTAGCACATGAGTAGACGATCTATTTGTTAATCGAAACAGGCTGTTTCATAGTGGAACAAGACATTGATTCAACAATGATAAATCAAATAATTATCTGCTAAATCTCAAAGTACTCACTGTTGTTGCCTCTTGTTGTTGTTTTGATGTTTCTGGTGAAGTAGTGGTTGTTTCCGTAGAATTAGAATTTGAAGCACTTAATAATGAATTCCCTTTATTCTGTTCGTTCATCACAGCATTCTGAAGAATAACGACACAAACTTCGATTACTTGTCTCAGAATATCACTTCTAATCTCAAATACACTCTGTATAATTCGAGTATAAATTCTTACACTTGAAAATGTCATTTTCACTGACGTGATTATACTACTGACAAACTATGCTGAATTAACATCTCCACTTACAAACACTTACATCAATAAATACTGACATACACTTAGTAAGCATGATGAACAAGTGGCAACGAATTTTGCATGCTATTATTTGACTGATTGACTCACTGAATGAATGAAGCAACGAATGAGTGAAGTGTATGGAAATCAACGTGCTGACATGCTCATATGAATGTGGAAGTGTATTAGGCATCTTTTTGATGCCACACCTTTTGTGTTCTCATATAATCATAACAGAATATGTTTAAGTTCAAATATTACAGTATTGAATCTTTTGTAAATTTGGGGATGATAAACTAAATCTGTGTGTACTTACATTACAATCTTTTTCATACCAGATTTGAGCTTTCTTGTCGAATTTGTTAGTACAAGCGTGATGTTTTTCACACCAAAAACACCCTATTTCTGGTGTTGACGCATTACTACATGCCTCTTGTGATGATTCCTTTGAACAATATTCTGTGATTTCATTGAAACAAACAAAGAAATAGAAAAACAACATTAAATATTATAGTTCATTGTAAATGTAAACTGTATTGTTTGTCTACAAAATATGTTATGACGACCATTCGTAAATAATTGTGATGTCGACTACTCAATTCTGTCCGATTTCCTCGTTTACTCTCTACTCATACACTGAAATATATTTCATCTTTAATGTCGCGGACATCAGTATCATCACCAATGCCACATGTGCAATTCACATTTATATGTGTTAAACATAATTCGATTATGTTGAATCAGAAGATGTGGAATTCAGTACTTGAGATGAATGTGTAAGATAGATTTGAATTACAGAAAATAAGTGAATTAACAAAATGTGTCGTTATATTGAAAACACTGAATGTGATGTAGACAGTAACGCATGGTTCACAAAACACTTTCACCAATAAACCGTTAAGAACATACAACATGCCTCACTCACTTGGTGCTGGTATAAAGTTCACTACCGTGCCAGTTCTAATCATGAATCTAGGAACTTGAATTGTACTAAAGTGTACGCGATTATCAAATATTGTTCCTTCAACTAAATAAAAGATAATTAAATGCATCGATATATTTGTGCATGAGAATGTGCATATCATTCCGGTGTGAATGTTATCAATACATGAATTATTATCAACCACGTTTACAGTTCGCATATAAATGCCTAATTTGTTGACATGTATTGGTGAATTTGTGGGTGGCGATGGAGGAGGGGGGGAAATTCGTTATAATAACCACTAATACATTCGTGAACATTCAATTCAGTAAATTAAACTCACATCACATCACATCATTCTCATGCACTACTGTTAACATCAGTATTTGAATCGGCTGAAAAAATATACCAATTTGATCTGCATTTCAATACAGAGAAACAAACTTAAAATACATTGAGTGGTGTGATTATTAGTTGATGGTAGATTCGATACATTCATATCCTACTAATTATAATGAGTTCATACAATGGATTCATAAGGTAAAGCAAACTGATTTAATTTCAATGTACAAATCAAATTTACATATCATTTCCGAAATCAAATGTTCACTATCAATTTCAAATGGTATCTAAAAAAAAAAATAACCAACGTAAGTTCAACATTGAGATGTGAACATTTCGACTTTTATATTCAGTCAACATTCGACGACTATCAACAAGAATTTCACTCAAATAGTGCAATTATATACAGAGGAAACAATCAACTGATTTCGTTGCAGTGAAATGATCACAGGTCAGTTGGAAAAAGCTTCCTCCATCAAAGTATTTCTAATACAATCGAACAGTATCATTCTTTTTAATAATAATAATTATCATTATTATAGCTATATTCAATAGTATGTTTGGAACAATATGAATATTCAGCAGACAATGTCTCAACAAGTCACTTTTTTACCATGTGCACATACCATTGAATTTACATGAGTTCGTGTTCACGAAAGTAACAACACCACTACCACCACACTTTTATTGATGACAAAACGATCCTGACAAAACATCTCAAAACATTTTAGTGATACCAATTTGTCATCGTACAGGTCATGTAGTCAAGATTGTTGAACTGTGAATAAAGCACAGTCATGATATGTTTAGACTAAGGAGAAATTGTTGGTTGTCCAATTATCTAATAATGGATCTGCAGTTAAGACTAAGAATGTCAAGAATAGACATTTGTTGAATATTGATCATTTGTTATCGCATAGTGTCAGTCACCATGATGTTTGCCTTTAGACCTGACTGAATTACTCATGAGGAGCCGTAAACATTTTACGAAGGCACGTGAGTACACAATCCTATTATGGCACATGATTGGGCAATCGAAACAAAACAAAGAGAGGTGGTTTGTTGAGATATTTGGCAAAAGGTGATAGCCACAGATTTCAAACAGGCAGCCGGGATTTATACATTGCCAGTCAATAAATAATCATTCATTCCCATATCAATGTGGATGTCATTTAATTCAATCAATCATTTATTAACATGATTAATCATTTATTCATTCAAGACAATACATGTCTAAATGTATTTCACACATTCTTTGTTTACATTGAATTTAAATTGAATATGCATCCATATAGCGTTGAATGTTACTGTCATTTGACTACATTCTATATATATACACGGTCATTAAATTGCTCCTTGATAAACATCATCTTTTCAAACAGCTCTTCTATTGTATTCAGTCATGACAATACAAGTCAACTCCCATCAATATCATGAAATTACATTCCACACATTCAACAATTACAGAATTTCATAATGTACATTCAAATAAGTCGATGATCTTTGGTGACATTTTCAACTTACTTCCTCATATTTCATCGTAATAATCCCATTCTTGTACAGAACAACAATTATCTTAACTATAAAATACATTGAAATAGAATTAAAATTGAATATAAGTATTGGTGATTCCATGAGAATCTCATTGTTTCACTTGATGTCTGTTTGCATTATGAGAATGAGTGAATGAGTTCAGTATCAATTGTAACTCATCGATATACTGAATAATATGCATAGTGTACCTGAACTCGATAAGCGAAGTAGGATAGATGACGACATTTGAGGTTGTGATATGAGATGAGTGATTCTGGTGGATTAACTAACACTTGATTGTTTACATTGAATAGTGAATAAGTGAAATAAGGCAGTATGATTGATATTTAGTAGAATGTGCATAAGTGATAAACGGATCCCTTAATGTTTAGGGTGATTCTCGATAGCCATAACATGATCAGTTTTCACCAGCTATACACATTATAGCACAATGCATAAAATGACTCGTGTTATTATGACATACCTGTGTGTGATTTTGAATTAGAAATGAAACGTAATTGTGGCCATCTGATTGCTAAGAAATCATCTGTTGTAAAATAAACGTGAATTGCTTGTTTAATTACATTAGTAAGCTTAACATTTTGATGAAGATTTATAGCACACAGTTCGTAACGAAAATGCAATTTGATGACCAAAATTCAACACGTTCAGTTACGTTGATACAACGAAGATGTTGGTGGAATTTTCACTTTGTTGCATACTTAAATGATACAGTCGGTTATCATTACGATTGTCCGCATTATTATATTTTCAAATGTGCTTGAGTGATCATGTCAGTCAGTACCTGTCTATATGAGAATGAACAGATTACAAGTGAGAAGACATCAGGAGTTTCAATCATGAATATCATATTTGATGTCATATGTGTGATGGAGATTTCAGTGGGAGCATTTTCGGACCATACTATCCAGTAATTCATAACTGAGTGCATATTGTAGTCACCTTTGTTGCTGGATTCTCGCTTTACTAATGATTTATCCACGATGGAGCTTCCATTTCAATACTTGAATGTGAAACATTCTAGTCAACGTTATAAATGTTACACGTGATTACTGCAGAACGCTCTACATGAGCAGAATAATTTCACTGCTTTTGTGCATAACATCTACTAATGTTGCACAATTCAACGTTAACAAACAAGGTAAGATTTTCAATAAAATGACTTACCAGTTTGTACTGATTGTATGTATTCACCACCAAAACTGTAAACTAAAGGTTTAATAATCACTCGCTCCTTTGAATTCTGCGTCAATACTGCCCCTAAGACAATACAAGGTGAACACAGAATAATATTCACACTGATCACTGGGATATTCACTTACATCCGATTGAATGCACATTTTGTTAAACACATCTTGTTTGTTGTCAGATATTTAACTCACATAATAACCTGTTCAAAACAAATTGTCTATTCTAATATCAAAGAGCAACTTTTCCCTGACATTTATCTGCTTGTGACTAGATTGGTTTAATAAAATCACT
This sequence comes from Schistosoma japonicum, assembly GCA_025215515.1. Lineage (NCBI taxonomy): Eukaryota > Metazoa > Platyhelminthes > Trematoda > Strigeidida > Schistosomatidae > Schistosoma > Schistosoma japonicum. The sequence continues at coordinate 88,452,105 of CM046061.1, forward strand.
GCAATGTAATGCTTTGTTGACGAGTTATATTTCTTAACAATCGTCCCAGATGTGGAACTAATGCGAAGTATCAGTGTCATACATCTATGTTCATGACTGACATTCTTTTGATTATGAATGTGATATTTTCAGTTATTCACAATCAATTCCTTCAAGATAATTTACTAACTGAACAAGTTCATCTCTATTCTAGTTTGCCTAAACAGTATCAACACAATTGAATCAATTCACACCGAATGTAAACTACTGAATTATTTTAAGGAACAGTTGTAATGAATGCCACATGATCAATGGAATAGGTCTATTCAACTCTATACAACTACTTTATGTCACTCAATAAGCAATCATAAATGACTTTCCACGTACCTTTTGCATACACATCAGTTGCGTCATATTCGGTGCCAAAAAGCCTAATTTGAAAATTTGGTTTTATAGCCTAATGAAATTAATCATTAACATTAAAATACAAGACTGACAAAAGGTTTCTTAGAGGCAGCTGAATGATTCGAAGAATCCAACTAGATAATCAGTTGCATTATACAAAATACAAATGAATAACAAACTTACCTTATCTAGAACATCCTTGTCAATTGCACCATCAATAAAATCCTCTTGGAAATAATAATCATGATCAAGCTGTTTGTTAATGCCGATTAAAATCAATTCAACGTCTTACTAGTAGATATGTATCATTCTCCGACACAGTTTTTCCATCATTTATCTTACTAATATTAGCCCTTATTTGGACTAATAGCTGTTCTCTATCAATTTGAGCAAGTGTCGTTCCAGTGAAAATGACTAATAATATCAGCATCCAAGTCACTAGTTGGTCAGCTAAGCCTCTGAAATTGAAATAATTTATCTGTTATTCACACAACAGTTCATGCAATACATCAACAATCTTGTATAAATTCTTATTGAGCACTCACCTCATCTTCATATCACCAATTCAAGATAAATGAATATTCTGTTTGTGAACGGTCCTACATACAGTTTTAGAATAACTTACTGATAAGATGTGATTCGCTATTTTGACACATCCAATGAGAAATCGACAGTGGACTGTATCAATTGGTGAATAAAACATTTTTATGATTTCTGATATCCAAACTCAATGAATGATTACTTGATTGTTAACTTTGACTGATCAATAAAACGTGTCGCCCAATGAAATAACAGATGACATTCAAGCAAAATAACACAAAATGAGAAGCCTGAGTCCTCAGAAATTCCGACATTATTCGAAGGATTTTTTGCATTAATATAAGGAGAATCATTTAGTGTGGTATCCGTGGGCACGTTTCTGGTCATTGTATATGGTTACATATTATGCTCTTATTGAAAGCGGTAACCACAACGTGAACAAACCAACCGGTGCATCACACGGGATTGCCACCACCTGATTTTTATCATAACTTGACGTGATACGTGTATAGTAACATTGGAAAGTGGAGTTGTGAGTAGTAGATAAAAAATGTAAATAATTAGAGACGTAGTACACTGCTTTATGTACCTCACTCAGTACTCTATTTCAAGAGCAGACATGACAGTTGATTGTTGTATTCCGTCTGTGACCAAACACAAAATTCCTTATCCACTTAAACAGGTTGAGGGAAATTCTGAAACTTTATAGATTCAACATAAGCTTATATTGAAGGTTCTTAACAAAATCTAATTAGTAGTCCACGTTTATTATATCTACTGGTCGCTTGTTGTTATTGAATTGTGGTTACATTTGCAAATCAGTAGTATATTTGTGATGTACGAAAAACCGTTCGAGAAGCCGATGGAAGCACTGTCAAACTGTACGTTGGTTTCTGAGAAGTGTACCACGATTCTTTTGGGTACGTTTACTAGAATGGACGTCAGGTTGATCGATCGATAGTTAAATGCACGTGACATAGATCCTGATTCAAAGATTGGGTGACTACTTGCAGCAGTCCATTCCTATGGTGAGATACACTTATTGAATTGCATTGTGGATGATGATGGGAATAAGGCAGCCATGTATATTGACAGTAGTCGTAGTAATGAGAAGAGGAGTGCAGCTGATCCATCATGTCATCCTATGTGTAACTAAACAGTTTAATCCCCTCAATACACCGAATGATTCGCTCTCAGTTTTCTTTTATTTTAAGGAATAAAACGATCACGTGATGAAGACATTTACAAATACAAAGTATTTGTAATAGGGGAGAATGCAATAGCATTTCATGCCAACAAATATATGTGTGATTATTTTCCATGCTGCACTATAACCCTCATATACATACATTGGGTGGTTTTATGACTATTCGAGCGTACTTCACTTCACTTCCCTTCATTAATATTCAGAACAACTGAGATTCACAATCAGGATTTATTATAATAGAGTATCAAGTCCTAGCAATATATAAGAATTATAATCGTTGGTTAGTCTGGCATCTGTGTATTCTGAATCGTAGTGACGAAACTTGTTGATTCTTGTCATAATACAACATGTCAACAAAGTACTTAACTGAGTATATGTTGAATAGGTACAATCCAATTAATCGAGTTATATTGACTAGTTAACAATTAGGATTACAATAATCCACTAGAATATTACAACGTTTGCGATGTGGACTGGCGATTCATTAGAAACAAGAATACCATGAATGGTTTCGCAAGAAGGATTATCAGATGAACAAGAATAGTACAATGATTTGTAAAATATTTAACATCAATATTCACTTTATTCAAATAGAAGCCAATCAGTGGAATAATGTGATGACTTCGGACTATCAAATCGGTTTTTTCAACATCCGGTTTCATGACGGTGGATAAAATTTCGAGAATCGAAAGTTGAGGAGATTATTAAATCACTTTAAATATATCGATGATGCGCCAATCCGATGTTGGCATTCAAAGGCTTCTTTGCACAAGTGAGTGTTTCCTCCTGAATGAACGATTTCAAATTACCGTGAAGTTGCTTTTAACATATTTATCATGTTGTTAGTATAATTAATCGTCGTTACAAAATATACAACTTAATGATTGAGTACAACACAGGAAAGAGAACCTGGCTTTGAGTTAGTATGAGAGCAAGTTATACTGAAACTGAATATTCAATTTAAAGTAAACAAAGTGCAGTTTGAACCAACGATTCAATAATTTAACGGTAAGTGTTTTCGCCACTGGGCTGTCGCTTAACTTACCCCTAATGAGTACAGTCAGTGGTTTTTCCCAACCTCATTATATAATAGTAACAGTACTTATTTCATTAATTATTACTTACGATGAGTTCCTTCTTGATGACGTCTACAAGTGTATACGAATATTAGAACGGAAGTCGTAGGATGTACATTCTGCTTACTAATTATTCAAAAAGTCGTAGCTTTTGGAACGAAAACGTTGAGGGCGTTGAGAATGCCCAGTGATATGAAACTGTAATTTCATCTACTGTTTTTACTTGATAAAGTCTCATCATAAATAATGCTATATTTAGAGCTTTACAGTCACTTGGTCAGGGTCAAATCACAAACAACACTGAGTCTAGCACATATGTGCGTTAGTACAAGTTACCTAACCAAATTAGCTCAACAAAATCAGAATTACAAGGTTATTACCAGTATACAGTTCATCAAAAACGAATGAGATGTATGAAAGAATATCCCAAGTAAAATAAAGACTAAATGCGATCGAGTCACTTTGAGCTATGACACTATTCAATATCTTCAATCAGGTAATCTATATGTATCAATATGACTTAGATAAACAGTAGCCGATTATATGTACTTGGACAACGTTTTAGTTTAGTCGTTCGTAATTTTGTTCTTCAATCTCCTGCTACACCAGTCAACATCGTGACACGGAATAGGTCCTACAGGAAATATGCCCTAATTACCTCAGTCGATGGTAATTCACGACAAAATGAATTGACTTGCCACCTTTGCATAATACTCAATACCTAACCTTAGCATCGCTTACTCAATCTTCGTAAGACACGCTACACAGTGACTTCGAGTGCTGTTAGAAGTAAGAGAGCAGTTATCGATTCTCGGTCGCCTACATTATAGAAGGGGTCTTTTTCTCAGTGTACCTGAAAATGAAATCTGATCTTAATAATATAGAAGCGTGACAATAGCGGACAACGGACCTAAAGGAACAATTGTTCCAACCAAAATAGACCGACGGGGTCCTTCACGATAGGCTTTCCCGATCTTGTCAAATTAGTACAAACGGCTAAGCAAAATGCATTGGAAACATCTATGATTGAAGTTTTGCTGTCTAAGCATGCCTCATAAACGTAGGTAAATATACAACGAACTGCTGTTCAGTATATGTGGGAGAGGAATACTACTCCCGGCGTTAAGAAAATATCAGATAAATTTCCTAAATTCATGCAGAGATTTGTCAGATATCAACCAGACCGAGCTGATCAAACTTTTATGATAAGTGCAGTGTTTAACGCACTTGATAATTTTACTCCCTATGATCAGTCTACGGGATATTATAGGCCAGATCAAAAGTAACAAAAATCACTTGAAGAACGTATGCATGTACAACAATAAAACTTAGTACAAGTGTTCGTCAACGCAACTGAATTTCCTTGATTCAATCAAATAACAAACTACTGATTGTAAACTAAATCACTGACAGCTTGAATTATTTGTAGGGTGACACTGTTATGACACCAGCGTTATTTGATTAACTTTGCCCTTTTGTGAGTAATTCAGTCAAATCTAAGCACATACATCATGTTGGCTGTGAACATGCGTTGAAATGCAACAATATTCATCAAATGTCTATTCTTGATATTCTTAGTCTTCACTACCTACGATTGCACATTAGGAAAGTTCTGTAGATTAGAGACAAACCAATGAGATGGCTACTTCCCACATCAACGCCGTTGCGCACAGTTTAGTTGACAATGTGTTTTTTCCTGGACCACAAAGAAGTGTAACAAACTTTCAAAACTGTGTTTTGAGAACATTGTTTCATTTATTCTAACTGTCTGTAATGTGAACATTTTGTTTCTATTATTGTCACGTACCTCACACCCTATCCTCCCGTTTAGCATAATCACTGTTATTATATTGTCTCTTGTTATGGACTACAGTTAATTAGTTGTGTACAAGTTGTTCCTATTCATTACCACTATTCCCCTCGTTCTGTATTCATGTTAATTTCCGAATTGGTCTGCTGTGTGGTCTGATTTGTTGTATATATAAAGGAATGCTTGAAATGTAATAGGATTCTGTCTGGCTGATCTATTGGGTTATATTCTTCATATTTCGGCTTGATACTAAGTGGGCACAGGGCAAACGCACAGTTACCGACTAGGCAGTAGTTATTGGAACTCGGTCACCCACTGTTAGGGATTCCTAATCCGCAAAGATACAATGGTTGATTTAATTCAACGAAAGCAATTGTATTGATTTTTTGTAAGCTTCATTTGTACACTTTCATCACATTAATTTGATTTCAATGGGAGTCCTACTCCTGAGTACAATTTGACAGTATTTCATTGTATTAATTAAATGTTGATGATTTCACTTGATGAATAATCACTGTAAAATTAATTGATATAAAAATCGATGTATTTATGTAAATAAATTCGCAGTTCACTGGTGTTGTCTGGTTGGCTTGTGTTCCTTCTCATTTCGGCTTGAGACTCAGTGGGCATAGTGCAGACGCGCAATTATCGACTAGGCACTCCTCATTCGGCATTCGGTCAACCAACCATCAAAATTCTAGCGACATAACACCCACCACAAATTTTCTCGCATCATAACACAATGTTGACGATTTGTCGCATGCTCGGTAATTTCCAGGAGGAAGTTATCGTTAGCTATTTGCAGGAGAAAGGTTTGCTTCGCAGAAACTGTTTATGTGACGATGACGAGTCTATGTACCTAGACGAATGCAGACAGAAGAATGACAAAATAATATTTCGATGCCACAAATCTCTTAGATCTGTATCTTTTCTCATGCGTCTCAAAATTTCTTTGCAGCAAATAATGGTTTTTGTAATGGAATGGTTATTGGAGACACCTGTAACTGCTGCTACAGCCATGGCGAATATTACCGAAGTTATATCTGTACAATACTGTAGAGATATGTATTTGGACATATTAATGAGAGCATTAATGTGTATAGGAGGCGTTGGTAATACTGTCGAAATCTATGAGATGGTTCTTAGAAAGCGAAAATATATTCGGAAATGTAACGTACCTACAGTGTGGCTAGGTAGTTTTTATATTGAAACCTACATTTTAATATCTATAAGTATTTGATATTTGGGATTGACATCTAGGAAGAGGACGCTTCGGAAAGGTTTCTGATCGCAAAAAGTCTACCAAAATTTTTATTATTAGGAAATATTTTGTGCCGGGGAAAACAATTTACACCGATGATTCAACGTCAAACAAGTGCATATCAAGACTTAGATACAGTCATTCGATCGTCGTTTACAGCCGGCACTTTGTGGATCTCTCAACAGTAAGTTACTCACATAACAAAGAAGCCATGTAGTCTAGATTGAAATATAATCTTTGTAAGCTTAAAGAAACCCATATAAAAATGCTCTATGGACACATGGATGAGTATTTATATAGAGGTTACTTGAATTTCAATTGTTTACAACACTTAGACGATCTTGAAACATTAATTAATAATGACAATTTTTTATCGCTGAAATGTTTTCAGATTTCTCGTCAGGATCATTCGGTCATCAAGAAAAGTGTAGTGATAGTGGTGTCACTACATTCATGAACACGTGCTGGTGTAAATCCAATCGTGTATGTTTTAGGTTTTCAAATGATTTTATAGATTGTCTGAAATTAAGATGTCATCTATCTGTCATAAGTTACCTATAGGACGTTTAACGCTGCATAGTTTTGCCTAACTTCCACCAGCATGAAATTACTTTTAATGTCATTATCAGTCCATCTGTTCCTATGGACTGCGCACACGAGAACAGATCCCAGTCTGGTTCTATAAAGATAAAATAAAAGGAGTTAGAAGTTCTCCACTTCGAAATTCAGTCAGTCCTGAAATCCCCTTGAAATTGCTGCTGATCCGAAGCCGGAATAAAGAAGGAGGGTTGGGCATTGGTTTAGCATCTCCATCCCGTAAAAACATACAATCTCCTAATAAACGCTAACCACTGTGAATAATTTGAATTAAATGCATTCACTTAAATAAGCAATGTAATTTAAAACCTGTAGTATAATGACACAGTCTGGTGGCATGTTTTTTAAGACGTCAAAATTTATCACTTGTGTATTTGAACTTGTCAGTTTACGTTTTAATTGGTTCTAATCAATTAATTAATTAATCTTCGTTGATTGTTCTTATGTTTCTTATGGACTTATTCTGTGAACATTTCCTACACGAATGTACAACTTGATAATGAATTCTCTACAAATAGATCCATACAATGAAATTTACTAGTCTAAATAATAAAGTTAACTACACTAAAACAAGCTCATAATTATGATGCAAGTAAACTGGTGAATTCAATGTGATTCTATGGCGTCTCTATGCAAATTGACATGAATCAATATAACCCTACAGACCAGATCACGGCTTACGTAGTAATGAATTTTCCGTTGTTCTGTGTAATGACCAAGTTAGGAATGTTACTGAAAACTTAACATTTTCATTAGTGGATACACTGTCTGGTGTAAGTGATACATTTTATTTCATTCTAATCTTTTTATAAAATTTTCTTAGTAAAGAATTCGTCAATGACGCCTGTTAGTGTTGGACACCGAGTGTAAATGCCCCTCATACAAATAATGTTTGGATTGTCCTCCGCTCCAGCACATCGTTATGGATACAAAATTTTGAGATATCCATTTCAGTGAATATCAGAGTACAGTTTTACTGTCAATCCGGAGGACAAATAAAGTATTATGTGAGTTGCATTATGTAAGACAAAATGTATAAGCATCAAGCAGTGGTAGTCCATGTGTGTGAATTTTTGGTAAATTTGTATGGACTAGAGATTGTTGAGTCAGTAGGGTGAAGTTATTCTAATAACTCTGGTGTCATAACAGTGTCACCCTACAAATAATTCAAGCTGTCAGTGATTTAGTTTACAATCAGTAGTTTGTTATTTGATTGAATCAAGGAAATTCAGTTGCGTATGTCGTCAACATCGAAAAATAACGATAATCTCGTGTTGTTACCCGGAACGGATCAGTCTACTTCTCTTATCTTACCACTACTATTACATAGAATTCTGAATATAAAAAATCGATTTATTCTTTAATGCGTTTCTTATCATTTTTACTCTAAGCTAAATATAAATGAAGGTATGTGATGTTTTTTCTTTCAACTTTTACTTACTTAGTCACATTTGACCTGATTAGAGCGCTAAAATCATGTAAATTTATGGTGTAATTAGTTTTCTGAATGGATTCCATTGAATGCGTAAAATTGATAAGAAACTCATTAAAGAATATGTAGATTTTTTAAATTTAGAATTGAATAGAATAGTAGCGCTATGATAAGAGATATTGACTGATCCGTTCCGATTAAAAAACACGAGATTATCGTTGGTGTTCAATGTTGACGATGATCTTAACTTGATTTGTTAATGTTTGTTTACCTGATGTTCGTTTATCACATGAAATAACAAAATGAATGTCGTTTGACGAATCAATTGATATCGGCTTGGTAGTTCAGTGAAGCATACTTTTGTTGAAATTGTCAGTTCAACTTCATCTTACTTGATTGTCGATTTGATATGATCCAAGCACATGAATGCAGATAATTGAATGAGTTAGAGGTGGGACAATGTGATTAACCATTTGCGTCGACTAAAGTAGCCTTGATCAGTTTGTATGTTTGGCTTGTAGGAAGGGGGAGGCTTTATTTCAGCTTCAGTAGGGTATTTATCATGAGAATAGACAAAGCGATTCGACGTTCTTCTTAATGCATCCGCATATCCAATTAGTCAATCAATGATAAATGAAGGCTAATTTGAATTTGTGAATGCTTTACGAGTCCTAGTCTTCTAGTATTATGGTGGCTGAGGACCACTAACGAATCTATAACGCCTTACAAACAGTCACAAATGTGAATGAATGCTGTATCAACGGTCAATATAAGTACATATAGTAAGTACAACATTTGTTGGAATTTAGTTTGCTTGAATTCACAGTAATGTATGAGTCGGATAATCGGTTTTCCAAATGACCACCACACGTATGTATAAATTCAAGTGTCCAGTATGTCCGTTGTAGTGAGTTCAGCAGAGAGCGACGTCAGTGGTGTTGAATTATGCAGTTCAGATACTCAATTATTAATCCAAGTAACCAATTAACTAGACATAATTTAGAACGAACACTAGCGAAGCGACGTTACATTAAGCTTTGAACAGCAGAATGTACAAGGCGTCAAGGACAGAGTCAGGGTCTACACTAATAATAGTAATGAAACATGTAAGCCAACTTAACACAGTATGAATTAGTAACGTATTCATACAAAAATTTATTACACACGTAACACTAATGAACTTTTCTAAAATATAAAGTTTTAAAACAGTCAGCAGAGCTATGCAGTGTTGAACGTCCTACTAGAAACTGATGACAGACGCTTTCTTGTTATGTCAGAATTGTGATCCGTTTTAAATTCTATATTCATGAATACATACTTCTTTGTGACCGAGCTGGTTAACGACAAATTATAGTTTCCTTCATGTTCCTATCTTCGAAACGTGTTGGATAATCGTTTCCTACCAGCAATTTCCTGAGAATTTCAAGCTTTTCATTAATACAGCCATCACTGAATATTTCTCTTGTACGATTTCATAAAGACCGGATGACATTGCTCTCTCTCTGCTCAACGGAACATAATTATCATAGTTAATTAGCTGGCTGTTGCATTACTATTCTTTTTCAGTGTTCTGTCACTTTGTCTTGTGAAAGTACATCAAAATATACGACTGATGAGTTTGATTCATTTTCTATTACAAACTCTATTGATGGATGCCAGGTAATGATGGAATTTTATGATATCTTACTCGTCATCATTCTCGTCACATATGAGAAACGTATCATCCATTTATCATCAATATTCGACGAATCACCTTATGATTGAACTCAGCTGACTATTATAAAGTTTACATATAAAGAAATTCGGTAAATGAGGGCCTAGTCAAGATCTCATTACGATCATAGCTATTTGTCAACTCGTTTTACAACTAGTTTTCACAAGTGAACTGTACGTTCAGTGTGAATTATCGTTGCACATGTGGAGAAATTAGTTGGTCAAATCTAATAAAAATTGCTTTACTAGGACAGCAGACATCAAAACAAAACTTATGATAGTAACCGGTGACATCTGCAGTGGTTTCTAACGATTTAATTGTGAAGGGGTCAAAGTAAGTTAATTTCGGTATGTGATTCAACTTGTAGATGTTTTCATTTGAGTGATTTTCGACTTTAATTTTCTGGTCAGATAAGAAGTTGCAATTTCTACTGATTTCCCATAAATGCAAACAATCGATCAAATAATGTCGGAATTCCTGAGGACTCAGGCTTCTCATTTTGTGTTATTTTGCCTGAATATCATCTTCTGTTATTTCATTGGGCGACACGTTTTATTGATCAGTCAAAGTTAACAATCAAGTAATCAGTTTTTGAGTTTGGATATCAGAAATCATAAAAACGTTTGTTTTCAGTCACCAATTATTACAGTCCGCTGTCGATTTCTCATTGGATGTGTCAATATAGCGAATCAAGATTTATCAGTTAGTTATTATAAAACTCTATGTCGGACGATTCACAAACATTTATCTTGAATTGGTGATATGAAGATGAGGTGAGTGCTCAATAAGAATTTATACAAGATTGTTGATGTATTGCATGAACTGTTGTGTGAATAACAGATAAATTATTTCAATTTCAGAGGCTTAGCTGACCAACTAGTGACTTGGATGCTGATATTATTAGTCATTTTCACTGGAACGACACTTGCTCAACTTGATAGAGAACAGCTATTAGTCCAAATAAGGGCTAGTATTAGTGAGATAAGTACTGGAAAAACTGTGTCGAAGAATGATACATATCTACTAGTGAGACCTCGAATTGATTTTAATCTGCATTGACAAACAGCTTAATCATGATTATTATTTCCAAGAGGATTTTACTGATGGTGCATTTGACAAGGATGTTCTAGATAAGGTAAGTTTGTTATTCATTTGTATTTTGTATAATGCAATTGATTATCTAGTTGATTACTTCCAGGAGTTTAGCTGCCTCTAAGAAACCTTTTGTCAGTCCTGAATTTTAATGTTAATGATTACTTCCATTAGACTATAAGACCAAATTTTCAAATAAAGTTTTTTGGCACTGAATATGACGCAGTTGATGTGTATGCAAAAGGTACGTGAAAAGTCATTTATGATTGCTTATTGAGTGATATAAAATAGTTGTATAGAGTTGAATAGACCTATTCCATTGATCATGTGGCATTCATTACAACTGTTCCTTAAAATTAATTCAGTAGTTTACATTCGGTGTGAATTGATTCAATTGTGTTGATACTGTTTAGGCAAACTAGAATAGAGATGAACTTGTTCAGTTAGTAAATTATCTTGAAGGAATTGATTGTGAATAACTGAAAATATCACATTCATAATCAAAAGAATGTCAGTCATGAACATAGATGTATGACACTGATACTTCGCATTAGTTCCACATCTGGGACGATTGTTAAGAAATATAACTCGTCAACAAAGCATTACATTGCAGTGATTTTATTAAACCAATCTAGTCACAAGCAGATAAATGTCAGGGAAAAGTTGCTCTTTGATATTAGAATAGACAATTTGTTTTGAACAGGTTATTATGTGAGTTAAATATCTGACAACAAACAAGATGTGTTTAACAAAATGTGCATTCAATCGGATGTAAGTGAATATCCCAGTGATCAGTGTGAATATTATTCTGTGTTCACCTTGTATTGTCTTAGGGGCAGTATTGACGCAGAATTCAAAGGAGCGAGTGATTATTAAACCTTTAGTTTACAGTTTTGGTGGTGAATACATACAATCAGTACAAACTGGTAAGTCATTTTATTGAAAATCTTACCTTGTTTGTTAACGTTGAATTGTGCAACATTAGTAGATGTTATGCACAAAAGCAGTGAAATTATTCTGCTCATGTAGAGCGTTCTGCAGTAATCACGTGTAACATTTATAACGTTGACTAGAATGTTTCACATTCAAGTATTGAAATGGAAGCTCCATCGTGGATAAATCATTAGTAAAGCGAGAATCCAGCAACAAAGGTGACTACAATATGCACTCAGTTATGAATTACTGGATAGTATGGTCCGAAAATGCTCCCACTGAAATCTCCATCACACATATGACATCAAATATGATATTCATGATTGAAACTCCTGATGTCTTCTCACTTGTAATCTGTTCATTCTCATATAGACAGGTACTGACTGACATGATCACTCAAGCACATTTGAAAATATAATAATGCGGACAATCGTAATGATAACCGACTGTATCATTTAAGTATGCAACAAAGTGAAAATTCCACCAACATCTTCGTTGTATCAACGTAACTGAACGTGTTGAATTTTGGTCATCAAATTGCATTTTCGTTACGAACTGTGTGCTATAAATCTTCATCAAAATGTTAAGCTTACTAATGTAATTAAACAAGCAATTCACGTTTATTTTACAACAGATGATTTCTTAGCAATCAGATGGCCACAATTACGTTTCATTTCTAATTCAAAATCACACACAGGTATGTCATAATAACACGAGTCATTTTATGCATTGTGCTATAATGTGTATAGCTGGTGAAAACTGATCACGTTATGGCTATCGAGAATCACCCTAAACATTAAGGGATCCGTTTATCACTTATGCACATTCTACTAAATATCAATCATACTGCCTTATTTCACTTATTCACTATTCAATGTAAACAATCAAGTGTTAGTTAATCCACCAGAATCACTCATCTCATATCACAACCTCAAATGTCGTCATCTATCCTACTTCGCTTATCGAGTTCAGGTACACTATGCATATTATTCAGTATATCGATGAGTTACAATTGATACTGAACTCATTCACTCATTCTCATAATGCAAACAGACATCAAGTGAAACAATGAGATTCTCATGGAATCACCAATACTTATATTCAATTTTAATTCTATTTCAATGTATTTTATAGTTAAGATAATTGTTGTTCTGTACAAGAATGGGATTATTACGATGAAATATGAGGAAGTAAGTTGAAAATGTCACCAAAGATCATCGACTTATTTGAATGTACATTATGAAATTCTGTAATTGTTGAATGTGTGGAATGTAATTTCATGATATTGATGGGAGTTGACTTGTATTGTCATGACTGAATACAATAGGATAGCTGTTTGAAAAGATGATGTTTATCAAGGAGCAATTTAATGACCGTGTATATATATAGAATGTAGTCAAATGACAGTAACATTCAACGCTATATGGATGCATATTCAATTTGAATTGAATGTAAACAAAGAATTTGTGAAATACATTCAGACTTGTATTGTCTTGAATGAATAACTGATTTAATAAGTGAATGAATGAATGATTGATTGAATGAATGACATCCACATTGATGTGAGTATGAATGAATATTTAGTGATTGGCAATGTATAAATCCCGGCTGCCTGTTTGAAATCTGTGGCTACCACCTTTTGCCAAATATCTCAACAAACCACTTCTATTTGTTTGTTATGTTTTAATTGCTCAATCATGTGCCATAATAGGATTGTGTACTCACGTGCCTTCGTAAAATGTTTACGGCTCCTCATGAGTAATTCAGTCAGGTCTAAACGCAAACATCATTGTGACTGACACTAAGCGATAACAAATGATCAATATTCAACAAATGTCTATTGCTGACATTCTTAGTCTTAACTGCAGATCCATTATTGGATAATTGGACTACCAACAATTTCTTCTTAGTCTAAACATATCATGACTGTGCTTTATTCACAGTTCAACAATCTTGACTACATGACCTGTATGATGACAAATTGGTATCACTAAAATGTTTTGAGAAGTTTTGTCAGGATCGTCTTGTCATCAAGAAAAGTGTGGTGGTAGTGGTGTTGTTACTTTCGTGAACACGAACTCATGTAAATTCAATGGTATGTGCAAATGGTAAAAAAGTGACTTGTTGAGACATTGTCTGCTGAATATTCATATTGTACCAAACATACTATTGAATATAGCTATAATAATGATAATTATTATTATTAAAAAGAATGATACTGTTCGATTGTATTAGAAATACTTTGATGGAGGAAGCTTTTTCCAACTGACCTGTGATCATTTCACTGCAACGAAATCAGTTGATTGTTTCCTCTGTATATAATTGCACTATTTGAGTGAAATTCTTGTTGATAGTCGTCGAATGTTGACTGAATATAAAAGTCGAAATGTTCACATCTCAATGTTGAACTTACGTTGGTTATTTTTTTTTTTAGATACCATTTGAAATTGATAGTGAACATTTGATTTCGGAAATGATATGTAAATTTGATTTGTACATTGAAATTAAATCAGTTTGCTTTACCTTATGAATCCATTGTATGAACTCATTATAATTAGTAGGATATGAATGTATCGAATCTACCATCAACTAATAATCACACCACTCAATGTATTTTAAGTTTGTTTCTCTGTATTGAAATGCAGATCAAATTGGTATATTTTTTCAGCCGATTCAAATACTGATGTTAACAGTAGTGCATGAGAATGATGTGATGTGATGTGAGTTTAATTTACTGAATTGAATGTTCACGAATGTATTAGTGGTTATTATAACGAATTTCCCCCCCTCCTCCATCGCCACCCACAAATTCACCAATACATCTCAACAAATTAAGAAATTCTATCCGAACTGTAAAGCTTGATGACAATAATTCGTGTATTAATAACATTCACACTGGAATGATATGCACATTCTCATGCACAAATATATCGATGCATTCATTTATCTTTTATTTAGTTGAAGGAACAATATTTAATAATCGAGTAGACTTTAGCACAATTCAAGTTCCTAGATTCATGATTAGAACTGGCACGGTAGTGAACTTTATACCAGCACCAAGTGAGTGAGGCATGTTGTATGTTCTTAACGGTTTATTGGTGAAAGTGTTTTGTGAACCATGCGTTACTGTCTACATCACATTCAGTGTTTTGAATATAACGACACATTTTGTTAATTCACTTATTTTCTGTAATTCAAATCTATCTTACACATTCATCTCAAGTACTGAATTCCACATCTTCTGATTCAACATAATCGAATTATGTTCAACACATGTAAATGTGAATTGCACATGTGGAATTGGTGATGATACTGATGTCCTCGACATTAAAGATGAAATATATTTTAGTGTATGAGTAGAGAGTAAACGAGGAAATCGTACAGAATTGAGTAGTCGACATCACAATTATTTACGGATGGTCGTCATAACACATTTTGTAGACAAAACATAACAGTTTACATTGACAATTAACTAGAACACTTAATGTTGTTTTTCTATTTGTTGGTTTGTTTCAATGAAATCACAGAATATTGTTCAAAGGAATCATCACAAGAGGCATGTAGTAATGCGTCAACACCAGAAATAGGATGTTTCTGGTGTGAAAAACATCACGCTTGTACTAACAAATTCGACAAGTACGCTCAAATCTGGTATGAGAATGATTGTAATGTAAGTAGATGCAGAATTAGCCTGTGATAGCAACATTTACAATTGTTTGATTAGTGTAATATTTGAACCTACACATATTCTGTTATGATTACACGAGAACACAGATGATGTCGCAACAAATTGATGTCAAATATACTTCCACATTCATATGAGCATGTCACCACGATGATATGCATACACTTAATTCATTCATTCATTCATTCATGTTTTCAATCATTCATTCAGTCAGTCGAATAATAGCATGCAAAGTTCATTGCCACTTGTTTATCATACTTAATAAGTGTATGTCAGTATTTATTGGTGTAAGTGTATGTAAGTGGAGATGTTAATTCAGCCTTGTTTGTCAGTAGTGTAATGAATGAATTTATCAATAAATAACCTAACTTGCATTGAAAATGTCATTTGAACTATCAGGTTCATTATTTGGTTTGGAAGTGATGATTAGATATTTTTTTCTATTTTATAGAAACCTAGAACTGCTATGTACATTGTCATCTCACTATCGATTGGATTGGCACTGATCCTGCTTATCGCGATACCAGCTATTTGGTATTGGTTGAGGAAATATTAGATGTGAGTTAATTACACAACTGATATTGCAGTTTATTTTGTAAATGTGACTTGCATCTGATGACAATGCACACTGAAAAACTCATGTATTCGAAAAGATTATTTATGTTACAGCATTGTGCATCCAAGACGCCACCAGTAATTCATCAGTGGAGTTCATCCGCGTCGGCTGTGAGGTAGTTACCCATCGATAAAAATGGATGACGTCGTGCAAATATAATGCGAATCAAGTAAACTAGAAATAGAGTTGGGAACTGATTTAATGATATAATGTTTAGAAGTTCGATAAGGGACAGAATATCATGGATGTGGTCAGTGTTCATGTCGTCCTATAGACATGATTACTATTCCATTGAATTCTGAATATTAAAAAAATCGACTAAATCTTTAATGAGTTTCTTATCGTTTCTACGCATTCACTGAAATCTATTCAGAAAACTAATGAAACCAAAAATAAACTTGATTGTAACGCTCCAATAAGCTAAAATTTGACTAAGTAAAAAGAAGTGCAAATAGAAAAAATAACATCAAATACCTTCAGTTATATTTTGCTTCAATTCATAGCTTCATTCACATAGAAATTGTACTGAAAATACAAAAGATTTCTTGTTGTCTATCAATTTCACTAGTCTTTGTTTGATCACATTTGACCTGATTAGAGCACTAAAATCATGTGTATTCATCGTGTTATTAGTTTTCTAAATAGATTCCATTGAATGCTCAAAAATGATAAGAAACTCATTTAAGAATAAGTCGATTTTTTTTATTCAGAATTGAATAGAATAGTAGTGGAATGATAAGAGATATAGACTGATCCGTTTTGAGTAAAAACACGAGATTACCGTTGGTTTTCGATGATGACGGTGATCTTAACTTGATCTGTTGATGTTTGTTTATTAGAAAACACAACAAACATAAACGTAGTCTGACGAATCAATTGATGTCGGCTAGGTAGTTCGTTATAGCATACTTTTGTCTAAATTGTCAGTTTATCTTCATCTAACCTGATTATCGATTTGGTGTAGTAGTTCATATGAATGTAGGTAGTTGATTAAGTTAGAGGTGCGACAATAAAACAGCAGACTACAGTAATGTAGTTCAGTGGGATTTTAACAATAATGAAAGTCTGATAATGACAACAGGTAAAATAACTCGATATTGTTCTGTATACTATTGAATATCCAAAATCACTAAGTCAATCGATCAATCAACTAGTCAGTGATAATTGAATGTCGATTTCAATTGTCAAACGTGTAACTAGTGCTGTTGTGTACTTTATAAATTGTATGCTGATACACCCATGTAAACATTACAGTATTAGGTGTTGAGTGATATATTGATATTCAGCATTTTTCTATTAAGCACTTCCGAATTTCATATGAACATAGTTTGGATGGAGAAGTGGCAAACTTGATTTGTGAGAGAATGCAGTTTAAAAACTGCTCCACATTACATCAATTAACAGCCAATCCATATATCTCGACACAGAGTAGTGCATCAGTAAGTAGAATGGTCAGGTAGACATCAACAAATGATATGTATTTTGCGTTGTTGAATAATAGAGAAGTTAATTATAAAGTCCAAAGAACTTGGCATACAGTGCAACTCAGAATGAGTTGTATTGTAGTGAAGTTTACTACAGAAACTGGCAGATTGGACAATTGCACATTTAATCTGGTAGGGGAGAGCAGAAGGGCACAAACATATTATTGATGTATTGAATTATGAATGATAACGCATCACTCGAAGTCACGTCTCGAAAATACGAGAAGAGACTAGGGTACGACGTTTATGTACGTTTATATATATATATATATATATATATATATATATATATATATAATAGTGCTACTTCTTGTATGTGCGACGGATGCATAACAGCACTACTTTTCTTTTCAGTTTGTAACCACTTATTCCAAGTATTTTCAGGTTGCATAATTTCGTTTTCTAAGGTATTTGGAAGATTTTGCTCGTTTTTCACACTACGCCAACATTCAACTCACCTACCTGCTCTAGTTGTCTGAAGAGGATTAGGCCTCGTTTCTTCCAAAGTAACTCGGATTTGATCAAAAAACGTCATTACCCTTCTAAATAAAACCTTTCAACTCTGGGCGATAAATTTTTCGTGATTAGCGTTGTTTTAGTGAAGGTTGTATATGGTTATTATTTGATGACGAAATATGCGACACCAAATGTGCTGAACAGTCACTCTTTGAAATAATGTCTCATATAGTCACCATCAATCAGTGATTATTACAGCAGAATGTGTTTGAAGCACGATTACACAATTCGTCTTCCTAATCCCAAACCAGTTTAACGTACATCATTGGTTAGCTTTAGTGACAATAATTATTGATTTATGGTAATAAAAGCCTCATTATGACGCCAAAGAACTTACTTCCTGAATAGAATACTTCTTATTTTACATAGGATGTTACTAATAGTGTATTATTCTATGATTAAATAGTTGGCTTTTCATCTACATTCCATCAATAATTCCTACGTATCTTGACAGAAATTTCAAACATCTTGCTAAATGACCTTCAATTGATGCTCCACTACTTACATATGATTATACTGACAGAACTGTTCACAGACTAATAGGGAAATAGTCAACATCTATCAGTCGAAGTGTTTAAGTATGTCAGATGTTAAGCAGTTGTTTTTTGATAATAACATTTAGTAAATTCATGTAATATACCATAAAGTGACAGAGGTTAGAAATGTTCACTATTGGATGTCAGTTAATAGTTAAAGGTTATATGTAGATAACACTATCAACAGACTCTCCTAAGATGCCTTTTGTTACGTTGAGACAACTGTTGGAGAATTCGATTCCCTGAAAATGTATCAGGATAAAAGTCAAATATAAAGTGTGTACCCATCATTTGGTGAATTCGATTTGTGAACTTTCATCAGACTAATTTTCACACAAATATGAGTTATACTCCTGCTTACAATCTGTTGCATTTACTTGTAATAGTCATACTACACATTAGCAGCCTAATGCCTTTTCTTTATTATCGAACTTTCTAGATGTTGCTTTCCGATGGTTGGAATAGTATTTGTCTGCGTAGCCGTTCAGCATTATTAAAGCCATCAGCAGAAGATACAAATTATTGTAACTGTTTTTTTTGTTTTTGTTATTTAATCACTTTAAATAAAATTAACAAGTAATTTAATAGTAATTTGTTGTAGAACCATTTGTTTATTTATAAATGTGTGTTACAAAATCTAATATTTTGAAAACTCAATACAGTCTTTTGACTTTATCGACTTTAGTTGCATCAGTACGATGAATCTAAAACGACGTCGATTGAATCTAACACATTCCATGACGTAAAACGTTGTCAAATAAAGTGTTCCACTTTTGTACATTTAGTTGACGATTCATAATCACTGTAATTAAAGTGGATATTTGAATGAATGTGTTAAATTAAAAGGCTGTTTAGTATTTCTGGCTAATCATACAAGCATTCTACCTGTCACTGGTTTGGGGTAAACGGGATTTGAGGCCGTGAAATAATTGGACGTATGCATCTCGTTCACCCAGTTGATGTAAAATAGACGAGCACGGAAAAACTCACAAGTCAGCACTCGGCTGCAAACTCTTCTTCAAGTTGCAACAACAATAGCTGTCTAAGATTCATTGGTTTCTTGTTATATCTTAAATAAACACATTGGTAACTGGATATCACTTATTGGTCTGAATTAAACAAACATTGTTCACCAGGAACTGTCATTGATCAGCTGTATCGTACTAATAGTGGACACTTCAGCAGTGCTTATCCACAATACATTAGGAGCTAACTCTGACCTAATGGTGAGGCGTTCATTGCTGAGCCAGATAGTCATAGGTTTGATCACTGATGAGGTCGTAGGTGCTCACTGCTCGACAGCCTCATTCGAGGACGAAACAGTTGTCCAGTAACAGTTGTTGATGGTCAGTGATTGTCTAATTCAGATCAATTCCTGATATCAAATTCACATTTAACAACCTTCACAATACCCGCTTACAATAAACTCAGCATATAGAACGAAGTGACAACAATCAGTCCATTTTACATAATTTCTACTGAAAACTATCAACTATATAAGTCATTTACATGTAATAATTACATGACAAAAGTAATTCCGCATCAATTCATATAATCTAGGTAAAGTTAAGAATTATGCAGAAGTAGTGATCCATTCATGATGTGCACACATAAACAAACTATTGACAAATGAACACATTGATTCTTTGTTGAATGGTGAATTTCTCCTCTCTTGAGTAGTTCACTAATAATTATCATCATCATTTTATTAAGTTGACTAAGTTGGTTCCATTAAACTGCTATAACTATTGAGAGCAGAATTACATTTGAAAGTATGCAACTTTCATTCTTTCTTCAGGCTAATAATAGTCACAATGTGATGACTGGTCGTACGTTTCAATCAGTCATCATTCATCAGGTATTCAATTGTTAACCATGGACGTAAATTAGCCTATAACGAAAGAAATATCGTTTCACAGATGTGAGTAATGTAGGCCAGTTAAGGAGAAGTAGACTTCATCATTTTAAAAGTATTTCGGAAATCACATCTACAAAAGTCAAATGAAGAAGTACCTGTAAAAATGCTGCACATTTTTCACAGAAACACTCAAATAGACGCATAGTAAAAGGAACAAGTATCAACAGACTGGAAACAAGGATACCTTATCAAGATGCAGAGGAAAGGAGACCTTAACAAGTGTGAAAGTTACAAAGACATCACTCGACTTTTATTACTCATAAACGCTTTTGCACAATGTTACTAGAACCGAATGAAAGATACGGTCGACATTCAACTTCTAGATCAGTAGAGTAAATTCTGTAAGAATCTGTCGTGCAACCCTACCCCCAAATCGTAACATTATGGATCATTAATAAACATTTACTTGAATGCAAGTTAACTTTATGTCAACTGCCTTGATTATAAGAAAGCATTTCACGGTGTAAAGAGACAAATATTAGGAAGTCATGTTCGATACTACAGTGTAGCTGGAAAGGTAGATAACCAGTATCATACAGACTTCTTATGGTGGACTACACTTCAAAATTGTGCATGGAGAGAAGCTCACATGTTCATTCGAAGTGACAACCGTAATCTAGTTAGCCTGTCTACTATCGCCATTTTTATTTCTACTGACGGTTGACTGAATTCTGAAAACCACAACATCTCAGGGAATGTATGGAATACAGTAGACAACAAAGATACAGCTAAACGACTTGGAATTAGAGGCCGATGTTAAAAGGATGAAGAATAGCACATGGAAATAACTGGACAAACAAGCACAAGATAGAGTCGGTTATGGTATGCTGGTCAACGGCCCATATGCCACAAAAGGTAACAGGCAATAATTATTAAATTGAATGGTTGGATGGGTGTGTGAGTGAGTGAGTTAGTGAATGAGTGATTGAACCATAGATCAATAAACCAACCAGACAGAATCGAATAATTTTTCATTCATTTCTTCAAATAAACATAAAACCAGACCACACTGTGAGCTATTTAGAAAATTAAAATTAATACAGAATTTAGGAAATATTGGTATATTCTAATGGCTATTGACTGAGCTTGGCGTAGTAACCGAAGGTGCATAAACCTTGAATGCTTGATTGGAGCTTTACGTATGGCAATGGAGGATTTATTTGTGTTGCTGAGTTGGTTGGAGTGGTGATGGTGGTGCGAGGGGCGGAGAGGATCGATAAACTTCACGAATGATACTTCGATTCATTATTCTCTATATACTGTACATTAATGGCAATATTTACAATCTCTTTCTTAATGAATGAATATTTCAACAATGTATCTGAAATCTAAGGTCTGTTTACTGATTATGTTATGAATTAAACTATTTTCGTTCTACACCATGAATATGCTTTGAAGGTTCGTCTTTCTAAGTGTAAAACCTTATGGGAATTCATGGTTAAACACAAAGTTACTAAAACTGTTTTCATAATCTTTCACTATGGAAATATTCGAATTAATGAAAGGAGATTGTAACGATTCAATAGTTGAATGGTTCGTTTTGATTAGGTGTATGAGTTAAATAGTTGATGTGATTAGTTCATGAACTACATTTATTTGATAGTTTTTTTTGTGTTCACATTATTTCAAGGTGTTGTAGAGATTGGTGATTCAGATCTTGCAGACATGTATGGATGGATTAAAGTATTCTCAGCAGTTAGTAAGAAAGGTGTTGTTGAAACAATTATTACAGGTTAGTTAAATTGGTTAACAAGACAATTTTATTGATTCGATAAGATACTTCATATTCAACTGAGATAATTCAGTGAAGAAACTCTTCATTTCAATAATGTCACTTATCGAAGATTTACAAATGTATTTGTAGTGAAAAATGATAAGTGTGTTATAATCTAATGAAAAACTCAACATCTTCTACCACTAATTATGACTATCAAGTTGATCCTAACCAGACACGATCTATCTACCAACATATTATAGATCAATAGTCAAACTCTCCATACACTGATGCCATGTTTGGGTAGGTTGACCCTACATATAACAAATCAATGGAAATTTACAAATTCATCCTACTACCGATTCGCTCATTGCACAAATTTGTCTGTCTGGACTCAGTAGTCTAGTGGTGTACGCGGTGGCGTATCACATGAACCGGACTAAGTTCGAATCACACTGTGAACATCAATATTGGGATCCAGTTACATCCAGCTGATGAGTCCCAAGTAGGACGATACGCGCGACCTGGATTCCACTTGCCAATCACAGTACAAATTAAATGACAAGAGTGTAATTATGATTATCTACATCACAAATTGATGGAAATGAGTATTATATGATTAGACATCTGTCAATTGGTGATGTTTTTATGCGTTTGACGTGAGACTTGGAGTGTTTCAATTCGATGTTTTGCTGAAATTGACAGTGTACACTGCTGAAGAGTTTCATAAGTAGACAAAACATTGGTTGACTCCTTGCCAGTCTTTAGTGGTATCTAGCTCAATCTCTGACGAATACAATCAACTAAATTGTGATTAACGTTAGATTTAGGTCGAAAATACGTGGGTGGGAATTAACAGTCATAAATTCACATACTGTGTATTGTTTCATTGATGTATTGGCATGAAACTTAACCGTTTCTGTGAATAGATAATTAACGTAAATGACTAAGCAAAAAAGCTGGTAAGAAGTTTTTAATAGACCTATATATCCCTCAGAGACCAGTATTTTAGTATAATGGAAATTGTGTAGAAAGCGTTAATGTGATGGAAAACGGGTCTTTTGTTCTACTTTGTTAGATGACTACATTGACTCGGAGCAAACTTTCAACGTAGACATATTGAATGCTTTAAGCTTATTTATTGCACTAATAAACTTTAAACGATTAGGTTATAATCTGATTCACTATCGATGCTCATTGTCATCTCTGTAATGTCTGTACATATTTCAATCAATCAAATCAGTGTCTGTTACATGATGTGGATCATAGGACGCCGACCAGCATTCTCCAACTAACTCTATCCTAGACTTTCCTTTCCATCTCTTTCTAAGTGCTGTACATTTTCTTTATATCTGTTATAAATTCCCAACGCAGTGTGTTCTTTGGTCTTTCTCTTTTCCTTTGGCCTCTAGGATTCCATGTTAGTGCTTGTCATGTGATGCAGTTTGATAATTTTCTCAATGTGTGTCCTATCCACCTCCAGTTTGCTTTCCTAATCTCTTTCTTGACTGTAGTTTTGTTGATTTCTTCCCTACCACTGAAGATTTTTGCCGGTGGTATCTGGTCAACGGATCCGAAGTATCTTACGCAGACAGTTGTTTATAAATTCTTGTATATTTTGGATGATGTTTTTCGAGGTTCCCAATACAAGTTTCAACTCCATACAACAGAACTGTTTTCACATTTGTATCAAAAATTTTGACTTTTGTGTTGACTGATAGTTGGTTTGAGTTCCGGAATTTTATCAGTAGTGGAAATGCTGCCCATTACTTGCCTTGTCTTCCTGATCCGTGCCTTCACATGTGTTTCAGATCAGACTCTCATTGATTATCGATGATTCTGCCCGTGTAAAGGTTACCACATCCATCTAAAATTTCTCCATCAAGTGAAATTGGGTTAGTGTTGGATGTATTGTATCGATGGATCTTGCTTTTTTCGTTGATGTTGTTAAGGCCTACTGCTGCCAAGGCTGCTGCTAAATTGTCCGTCTACATCTGTGTTTGATGATGTGTGTGGGGTAAAAGAGCCAGGTCATTTGCAAAGTCCAAGTCATCTAGTTGCATCTACGATACCCACTGTATTTCGAGATTGCCTTGAGATGTTGCGGTCTTCATAATCCAGTCAACCACTGCTAAGAAGAAAAGAAACTAGTTATTTTTCATGTGATTTTGCTATTTCTTATTTAATTGTAAAGTGAGCGGAAACCGGTACTGCTTTTCATTTCCTCCGCTGGACCTTGTTATCTGTGATTGGTTGTAATGTCATTTTAGTATGCTAATTACTCTGTTTTTCCCAAGGTCGTTTTTGTATCTTGATACAGCATCTGATATTACTATTATTTCTAGAAAAACATGAATTAAAATTGGGAAATTTGTGCTACACCCTACAGAACAATTCGCCATAAGTGCATCAGGCGATCGTTTGGTGATCATTGGCAAAATTGTGTGCTCAGTGACATTCAACGAAATAAGTACGGATGGAGTATGTTATGTGGTTAACAACAATCTTAACTTGTTGGGGTTAGATTGGATTACAGACCTGAAACTAGATGCTGTTCCACTAAGCACCTATCCTACGAGGAGTGAAGAGTCGGTGATTGCCACCATCGATACGAGAGATTACGCTAAAGAAAGTTTCAGGAATGCTGTGAGAGCACTTACTGTTACCACACAGCAAGTTGTTGAATTCACAAGAAGAGACAAAACGATTCAACGAGCATCGAAAAACCCACCGAAGGTGGAACCTGTAAGCTGGCCAGTTCCTGCGAGTCCATGGAGCAGAGTACATTTAGACTTTGCCGGGCCCATGTCAGGTGTCTACTACTTGGTGTTAGTAGATGCATATTCGAAATGGCCAGAGATCCATCCTGTAGTTCCTCCGACCACGCAGAAAACCCTGGAAACATTGATGGAGATATTCGCGTGTCATGGGTTTCCAGAGACACTAGTCACTGATAACGGGTCCCAGTTTACGTCACAGATTTTCAGTGAATTCTGTCGAGAAAACGCTATCACATATATTCGCTCCCCACCGTACCATCCATAATCAAATGGACAAGCGGAGAGGTTTGTGGATACCTTCAAAAGAGCTGTACTTAAGGCAAAGGGGGAGGAGAGTCTAGCAGAAATTATTCAGCGTTTTCTACTTGTATATAGAAGTACCCCAAACAACAGTGCTCCAGAACAGAAATCACCAGCAGAAGCACTAATGGGACGGAAACTGAGAACGATGAATGAGGTAATGAGGCCGGCAAAAGTAAAAAGCAACAATGATGATATCTATAGAAACGGCACGCAGGTGTACGTAAGGAACTACAGACCAGGAAGCGAGAAATGGAAAAACGGAGTAA
The DNA here is from genome assembly GCA_025215515.1 of Schistosoma japonicum. NCBI lineage: Eukaryota > Metazoa > Platyhelminthes > Trematoda > Strigeidida > Schistosomatidae > Schistosoma > Schistosoma japonicum. The sequence continues at coordinate 88,477,969 of CM046061.1, forward strand.
TTAAAGGTAAAAGAGGAAAGGTGATGTATGAAGTAGCAGTGGGAGGACAAATATGGACCCGACATCGCAACCAGCTGCGAAGAAGGTTTGGTGAACAAAAAGCAGATGAACCGAACCTAGCGCTTGAACTTCTTCTTGACACTTTCAAGCTCCCCACGGAGAAACCAACATTAATTGCAGCAAACAACAAGAAAGGAACATCCGAAGAACAACAGCCAATAAGACGGAGTGAGAGAAAACGAAGAGCCACAGTGAGGTTCCAAGAGAGCGAACTTTTCTCAAAAAGGGGAGGTGCTAAGAATAGAAGAGACTAGTTATTTTTCATGTGATTTTGCTATTTCTTATTTAATTGTAAAGTGAGCGGAAACCGGTACTGCTTTTCATTTCCTCCGCTGGACCTTGTTATCTGTGATTGGTTGTAATGTCATTTTAGTATGCTAATTACTCTGTTTTTCCCAAGGTCGTTTTTGTATCTATATATACAGACTTGAATTGTAATAGAATCGAATCTTCCTGGTGCTGCTTTGGTGTTTCTTGATTTTGTCTTGGGGTGAGTAAATAGTTTCGAGTCGTTGGTCACGATTGCGAGTATCAGTTGGCGCAGATAAGTTTTCCGATTAGAGTTGCGGTTAGTTCCTGCATAGCAGTAGGCGTTATTATTTATATTATTATAATTCTGACATATCAACCACCAGAGAGAAAAAAATGGATGAGTGTGGGCGGCCTTGTCTGACACTGTTCTGTACCTCAAATGAGTCTGTGAGTTGATCTTCATGCGCGATTGTATAGTGTATTCCGTGATAAGAATTCCGTGTTATGTTGAATATCTTTCACAATTGTAATTTATCAGATGTCGAATCTATGATTTAAACGATAGCCACTCTGCAGCACAAAACTGTATTTAGTCACAATGTTTAGTCATAGTTGAAGTGGCAACTTCATATCACTGATATGTTTAACATTAAAATGAACAAAGATATAAGACTCTTATCGCCCATCAATGGCTGTCTAGTTGAAGTAATTGCATAATGTAAACTAAAATTTGATGTGAATTTAGTGAACATCAACAGTAAACGACGTCGGTGAAGGCCTTAAATTGATGGAATTTTGCACACACAGAACTTACCTTGATTACAATAGGGCCATTAACACTTTTATTTTGAGAAGTAGTTCTCAATGTTTAGTTGTTATTAAATTCATCATTGTTATGATACAACATTATTATTACAGATACCGACTGGCATGATCATGAACACCGGTAATTCATTGACTGACAATAAACTTTATCACAGTCAATTAATTCTTCTAATACAAACACGTTTACCTTTTTATTGAGGAGTAATTGGAATAAACAGCAGAAATGAATTCATTTCGTGGTCATTCATTGCTTATCAGTTACTACGTACAATCAGTAGTAACTTAATATTGTAATTAGAAAATAGAATGTTATCACGTAACTTGTGCAATGAAGTTACATCGGAGTGAACATATGCAACTCCATCATGATGGTTGAATGTTTCAAGTAAAATGTTGGAAAATATAGAACTATACTATGTGGCATGAGTGGGGTGTGGTTGTGGGAAGAACAGACTTGAACTACTATTGAAGTGAAGTTGATGTGAGGTAAATTAAAGAGAAATTGACATATGAGAACTATAGGCTAGTATCACTATATAAACCGATGGATTCAATTTCGGTTAACAACTGCATGTTCAGTTAAGAAATTGATTAATCGCTGATATTATTATTCCATATTTTGAACAAGAGCTCATCTATCCTTCAAAGTGTCTATCTTCGAAGATTAAAGCAGCCTGCATTAACTACGACGCTGTCAATAAATCACACTAGCCAACTACACAGTCAAGGTCGTATGCAGTCCCGATTTTCAGAAAATGATTTTAATTAGCCACAAAATACCAGTGACGAAGTAAGTCTGAACATTGCGTTACATTTTTTGGCGTGATAACTCATCACCACATAAATGGTAGTAACATTGGTTATATTATTACCACTACCTTATAAAAGAATACCTGACACTGAAGTCTAACTTTAGTCCACAGAACACGACTACTGAAATCATAGTATACGTAAACCACCCAACTATTTAATAAGATCCTATTTGAAGATGGTTCGAAACAAGGTTAAAAGGTCTAAGCTTGATACCCGTTCCCCTAAAAACCACGAGTCTTCTCCCAATGACCTATTTGCCACTGAACTGCAGATAATAGACAATCGTACCCCACTTATCAAGGCAATCAATCTGACTGACCTAAGCGCTGATATTGCCGACTATAAAGCAAAGTTGAAGATGTCCAGTTAGCTTTTACCAAGGTACAGTCTATGCTAAGTGAAATAGCCCCGTTAACCTACTTGCTTGGAAAGCATGATGACATTGAAATCGATAAGGCAAAGCATGCCGAAACATTTCTTGATTTCGTTGCAGAAGTTGTAAAGCGACTCACCTCGCTTCACAAAGCCATTGTCTACAATGTTCCAGAGAATTCTCTACTTAAAAAAGTTAAAGCAATCCCATTAAAAACTAGTGGCCTGACACAGATTCCACGCGAATGTACTAGACTACGTAAAAAAGACTGGCAGACTAGCTGCCCAATTCTATTCCATTTCGCATCCACCCTAGATTGCAAGCGATTTATAAAATCTGTTAACTATATTAGATCTGGTAGCAACTTCAAAAACATACTAATAGTTGCTGATAAAACGCATCTGCAATGTAGATCCCTCAACCATTACGGTACCGTTGCTCCCAACATGAAAGATCCTAATCTAGAAGAAACCACTCTTAACGACTTACCCAAAACATACCCAACAACGCACCATAGTAGTAGCATAACACCACCAAGACTACCTGCTCTACCTACCAACCTAGAAACTGAGGAGCTATTCAGCCCATCCACACCCACAACCCTTCCTGGTATAGACACACATACAACAATATCTCTCACGGCCAAAGAAAATAGCAACCATCTAGTAGATTTAGACATCACTCCCAAGGGGGTTTATTTACCTCTCAAAATAAAGCGATGAACAAAGTACCATCACACGATTTAACCCACCACCCTACCGTTAAACTGAAAACAAAATTCATGCCCTATCATTACAACACACATAATGTCCTCCCTATCAATAAGACCCAGCATAGCCTTACCTCTAACATTCATAGAAATAAAGTAAATCACAAACGCCAAACCACTAGGCACGATCCATCCGTACCACTAGATTTGAGGGTCAATGCTTTGAACAGAAACAAGCGATTTTTCTCCTCCCACCCTAAGTTTGTTCCCCCTCGAGAATACTTCAACAACAGTAGGATGACACATGCAAATGCACCATGGCATCATGTGCCAATGATCCAGAAGGATGACTCAGGGCGGAAAAGCCTTCTTCCTCTCCCCGTACCGTTACTATCCCAAAGAGATACTGGGGAGAATAATTTTAACTTAGGAAATTACCCGCTTCATCAATATAATAGTCCTCTCAGACATGCTAACTTACGATCTAAATACTTTCCTACAATAAATGGCTTTAACTACAACTACTTGGCTGCATTCCATAGCTCATTACCAAACTACTATGATTCCTGTGTCTCATTTGCACACCCGAATCATTTTTTAGAGTATCCTCACACGACAATTCACAACCCTTTCCATCTATACTCACTGCCCCTGCAGCCGTTACTAGGTCAACAACTAGTAACAAGACCAAACATCCCCAACCTCCAGCTCTGCCACTACTAAGTAAACAGTCTAATAGCACCGTGTTTTCTTACCTCAAGCACTTTGTGCACGAAGAACAACGATCGCAGTGACGACCGAAACATTAATCTTGTGAAGCAGTCACTCAATATCTACCCTTTAGTATCTGAACAATGTAAAGCTCGACAATTAATCCCAAATCAAAATCTCATCCTAAATTCTAAGCCTGACCTCTTCATCCTTGATGCTTTAAACTACTTCGACCTTATTGGCCACTCGCTCAATCTTTGCCTATTAAACGCACGATCAGTATGCTACAAAATGATCGACTTAGCTCTGCTTGCATCAATCTGCCAACCCTCAATTATCATGGTAACTGAGGCATGGACTACCCCTTATGTCTCTGATCTAAGTATATCTTTAGATAATTATAAACTGTATCGTAGTGACAGGCTACATGGACGTGGAGGAGGTTGTCTTATGTATGTTAACTCGAAATTAAACTCACTTCTGTTTGATACAGCAGGCCTAAATAAATTACAAGACTCAGTGTGGATTGTTTTAAGACCTACTGTCTCAGATTCTTACTTATTCGGCTGTATATACCACCACCCTAACCCATCAACAGAGGATATAACCTTACCGTCAGACATTTTTACACTGGCCTCTGCCCTACCCTTTACAGGTAAGGTTATTTGTGGAGACTTTAATATGCCTGATATCTCATGGTTTCCCGCGAAGGCACCAAAGCGCTATGGCTTACTTATGGAAAGTCTAAAGCTTGGTGGCTGGTCGCAGTATGTCCGTAGCCCTACCAGATACAAAAACACTTTGGATTTAGTTTTAACACATGAACTCACCCCATGTACCGTCCATACACGGAAACAATTCCCAGGTAGTTACCACAATATCGTCATGTGCAACTTCAACTTAGGAACTACAATGTATAAATATCCGGTTACAATACCCAACAGACCCCTCCACAAGACTAACTGGACGAGCTTTATGGCTTACTTCAGACGCCTCGACTGAAACAACTATTTCATGAAAGATAATGCTGATAAGCTGACTGATATACTCTACTACAACACTTACAATACGCTTGACATAGTTGCACCTATAAGATATACTAAACCCAAGATTCCAAAATGCATGCTTATCACCACTACTGCACGAAGAAGCCTACGTAGACATGCATCTAAATTCTACAAGTTTAAAGATTTTTCCTCTCTTATAACTATGAAAGAAATATATATTAAGGCTGAGGCGGATCGTATACAGATGGAAATCGCACTAGAAAAACAGGCTACTATACAAAATAACCCTACAAGACTTCTCAAGACTTTCTGGAACGAAATCAGTAGCACTAAGATAAAGGGTGGAAACCTGTTTATCTGTGGCAGTAAAATATATGATGACCCTTGCCATATAGCTGATTTATTCAATGAGCACTTTACCACTACACATACCGTTGAAAACCACATAGATGGGAACGAACCTATTACGCCACTACTATGCGAAATAAGGGAGATAACTTTCACTATAGAAAATATTACGAAGGCGATCACTACGCTAAAGCACTCAAACGCCTTGGGCCCTGATGGTATACCAGCCAATGTACTCAAATATGGTGGTGCTGACTTCCACCTGGCACTTCTTAAACTATTTACAATATCACTCTCCACTGCATGCTACCCTACCTTATGGAAAACTACATGTGTCATTCCCAAGTTTAAATCCGGACCTGTAGGAAATATAGAGAACTACCGACCTATCAACCTCACCTCTGTTGTATCAAGAGTAATGGAAAAAATAATTAAGGTGGAATTACCCCGTTATCTACTTAAGAACGAACTGCTCTCCCCCTCCCAAAATGGATTCTTAAAAACTAGGTCTTGTGACACATGCATGCTAGACCATCTAGATGACATAACTACGCATCGAGACAAAAGATTTCTAGTATCCGCTTTATTTCTCGACTTCAGTAAAGCCTTTGACAAAGTTCCGCATAAACGACTACTCATTAAGCTAAAGTCATACGGGGTCAAAGACCCACTTCACTCATGGTTTGCATCTTTCCTAGAAAGAAGACAGCAAACAGTAAAGTATAATAATAGCCTCTCATTACCTAAACCAATTACTAGCGGCGTAATACAAGGAAGTGTACTGGGTCCTTTATTGTTCATCATTTACATAAATGACATAATTAACGTTATAAAACATGGTCGACCGTATTTATATGCGGATGATCTCAAGATAGTATATAGCTATACACCGGATGTTTTACAAGACATGACTCTAATTCAAAAGGACCTTGATAGACTAACTGCCTGGAGCCAAAAATGGCAACTACCACTTAACTATAGTAAATGTGGAATCATGCACATAGGAAACCATAACCCCCAGTTTACGTTTTATCTAAATGGGTCTAAAGTCCAAATACTCCAATCAACAAGCGACTTGGGCATCAAATACTCAGGTAACTTGAAGTTCACAGAGCACGCCTCCTTTATAGTCTCGAAAACTAGAAAATTAACAGGCTTCCTTCTTAGAAACTTCTTCACAAAAGAGGCTAAACTTACTTTGTTCAAGATATGTGTAAGACCTACACTCGAGCATGAATAGCATAGACAGGACATGTAAGAAAGCGTACAAAGAAGTTTTACACGTCGAATTCTAGGATTTAACAGCAACATCAACTACACGGCTAGATGTAAAACACTCTCCTTAGAACCCTTGAGTCATCGCCGACTACAACATAACTTAATATTTTTCTATAAAATTATCACCGGAATAACATTCTCAGCCTTCTCTCCCCAATGGAACCAAACGCCTAGATAAGACCTTCGAAACTGCGAAGCAACATTACTTATCAATAAATACCAAGCACAACAACGCTGTAAGTTCTTTATCGTACTCTACAGCAAACTCTGGAATAAGCTACCACAAAATATTCGCACTACTGACTCTATCCTAAGGTTCAAACGACTGATCACCACATACCTAGAATCTATAGACTTATACAAATTCATTGACGACTTACCACTTAACGTTGATTCAACCAGCAATGGCTTATTAAGGCTCTAAAACTACAAACACTACATAGTGACTAAAAAAAAAAACAAAGAGATGGAAAAAATTTTCTGGTTTAATACTGATTATTTTGCTTTCACTGATTAAAAATTCGTTTATATTTTTTCTATTTCATATATTTTTCTATATCACTGTCGACGCGAGTATGTGGTCTGCTCTCCTATGGAATTGGTCTTCTTTATGCAACTTACTCCAAACCATGGTTAAGAACGAAATTAACGCATCAATAACTCACCGTTCTAGTCCAACCCACATAAATTGGCTCTTTTAACCTAATATCAAATACTCAGTTTTTTCATGTTTCTGGATAGTCTCTATGATCCATTCTGCTTACCCACAGCCATGCTCTGCGATTACAGCCCCACAGTCGAAAAACGCGCAAACGCATGCTGGAAGTGTTTTACAATACATGACACATCTCTAATTCCTTAGCACTGCAAACTCTGGACCTTGTTATAGTTGACTTTATGAATAATAATTGTTGTCTTCATATAGCATGATTTTCATAAAAATGACTCTCTGTATATTCCCTGTTAAAAAACAATCTATATCATTCTGATCATGCCTATAAACTGGTATGCTCTCATGTACAAAATGCTACTTGAGAATAAACTATTATTATTATTATTACTAATATTAAGCACAACTTGAGAAGAATATAAGATGGATATATTAAATATGCATGATTAGTGAACCTATTTATTGAGATTATTCAGCATAGACTCTATAAACAACCTGATTGTTTCCATAATTGTCTAACTGGCTTGCTTCTATATTGTGGTTTCATTAAACAAGTTACTTTACTCACGCCTGTTACCCCATTCGGAGGCGCATAGGCCGTTCACCAGCATTCTTTATTCAACTCTGTCGTGAGCAATCCTTTTCAGCTGTCTTCAGTTACTGTTCATCCTTTTAATGTCTGCTTCCAGCTTTCGACTCAGTGTGTTCTTTGGCCTTCCTCTTTTCCATTTTTCAACAGTGCTTGTCTCGTGATGCAGTCTGATGATTTCCGCAATGTATGTCCTATCCATTTCCAACGTCGTTTCCTGATTTTCTCTCTAGCTAGAAGTTGGTTTGTTCTCTTCCAAAGTAGGCTGTTGCCGATGGTTTCGGGCCAACAGACATTCAATATTCTGCGTAGACAGTTGTTTATTAATACCTGTACTCTTTTAAAGATGTTTGCAGTATTTTTTCACGTTTCAGCTCCATAGAGAAGAACTGTTATGACTTTCGAGTTGAAGTGTCTGACCTTGAGGTTTGTTGACAGTTTTTTTGAGTCCCATATATTTTTCAGCTGTAGGAAAGCTGCCCTTGCTTTGCCAATCCTTGCCCTTACATCTGCATCGGATCCTCATTGTTCATCGATGATGCTCCCCAGGTATGTGAAGTTATCCACTTCTTCCAGAGTTTCACTATCAAGTTCAATTGGGTCTGTGCCCTCTGTGTTAAATTTGAGGATTCTGCTTTTTTCCTTGTGTATGTTCAGGACTATTAATGCTGAGGTTACTGCTACGTTGGTTGTCTTCACTTGCATTTGCTGGTGTGTTTGGACTAAAATAGCTAGATTATTTGCGAAGTCCAGTTCATCAAGTTGCATCCTACTTGTCCATTGAATTCCGTGCTTTCCCTCAAATGTAGAGGTTTTCATGGTCCAATCAACGACTAGAAGGAAGAGGAAAGGCGAGAGCAAACAGCCTTGTCTTACACCGGTTCTCATTGAAAATGCATCTGTCAGCTGTCCTCCATGCACGATTTAGCACTGTAGTCTGTTGTAAGACTTTCAGATGATGTTGACGAGTTTCTCTGGTAACCTGTAGTGTCGAAGAAGTTTCCATATTGATCTCCTGTCTACGCTGTCAAACGCCTTCTCATAGTCGATGAAGTTGATGTACAGTGACGAGTTTTATTTAATTTATTGTTCAACGATGATCCGTAGTGTTGCGATTCTGCCAGCCTGTTGATCTCGAAGTTGAGCATCCAATGAGTCTTTCATTCTGTTCAACAACACTGATGAAGACTTTCCCTGGTACCGACAACAGTGTGATCTCTCTGTAGTTCTCACATTTTTTAAAATCTCCTTTCTTTGGTATCTTGATAAGGTATCCTTCTTTCCGGTCTACCAGCACTTGTTCTTCCTGCCAGATTCTCTTTAATAAAATGTGAAGCATCCTTGCTGTTATGTCTATGTCTGATTTGAGTGCTTCGGCTGGTATATTGTCAGGTCCTGCTGCTTTCCCATTTTTGATCTGTCTGATGGCTATCTGGATTTCTTTCATCGTTGATGGATTGACATCTATTGGGAGTTCCGTAGATGTTACTTTGATGTCTGGTAGGTTCGTTGGAGCTGGTTTATTCAAAAGTACCTCAAAATGTTCTACCCATCTGTCTCTTTGTTCTTGAATCTCGGTGATTGGCTTGCCTTCTTTGTTCCTGACCGGTCGCTTTAGTTTACTATATTTACATGCCAGTTTCTTCGTTGTGTCACATAGCTGTTTCATTCGTTCTCTTGCAGCTTTCTCCGCTGTCGTTGCAAGGCTTTCGACATACTTCCGTTTGTCAGCTTTGATGCTCTTCTTTACTTGCTTATTTGCTTCTGTGTATTCAGTTTGCGACCTGATTTTTTCTGCTCTATTTCGGCTATTGTTGATTTTTGCCTTTTTGTTCCTCGTTTGTTGAATTGGACTATAGTCTCTGTGGAAATTCATTCCTTATGATAGTGGTTCTTGCAGCCCAGAGCCTCTTGACAAGTTGAAGTTAATGCCACTTTGATTCCTTTCCAGTTGTCCTTCACAGTGATTTTTTTCCGTAGTTCAGCAGTTCTCGTAAGGCTTGAAACCTGTTGTTGAGTGTTATTTTGAATTCCTTGAGTTTGTCAGTATTTCAAAGAAAGGCTGTATTGAGCCGTTTTAATGCTGTCACTTCAGTTATCCATTGTTTCTTTAGCTTCAGTTTTATTTTGGCAACCACCAGGTAGTGATCTGAAGCTATATCAGCTCGTCTCCTGTTTCTCGAATCTTCCATTGATCTTCTGAAATTTTTATTGATGCATATATGATCAATTTGATTCTCTATAGTATAAACTGATGAGACCCTTGTAACCATGTTAATGCGTTTGTGAGGGAATATTGTACCACGTATAACCATTTTGTTGAAAGCGCAAAGATTTGTAAATCTTTCACCATTTTCATTTCTTTCTCCCAGTCCTTATCGTCCCATGATGTCTTCGTAACCGGTGCTGTCCATTCCGACTTTGGCGTTTAGGTCCTCCATTAGGTTTATAAGATTCGTTTCTGGACACTTCGCTATAATTGACTACAGCCTATCAGAAAACCGATCTTTGTCCTCATCGTTGCCGTCGTTGGTTGGTGATTAACACTGCATAATGTTCATTGTAATCCCCTTCTTCATAGTTTTGAAAGTTGCTTTGATGATCCTAGGTCTATGTGGTTCCCGTCCTATAAATGCCTTGCGCGCTTTCTTGAATAGCATCAGAGCGACACCTTGAGTGTGAGAGCGACTTATTTTCATGCCCGGAGTATAGTAAAAGTTACAGTATGACTATAAAAAAAGTGTATTGCATCGATTACCCGAAGAATTGTAGAATAGCTATCAGTGGAAATGATAATAACATTGAATATAATTCATATATGCTTGTAACTGATTGAATCAGTCAGAGATTGATGTTAGCACGGCATCAATGAAAACTATGGAGAATTGGACAGACGTTTCGTTCTAGCGTGGGAATCCTCATCAGTTCGCACACTAGATTGCACCAGTGAAATCAAACTCAGAGCGCATAACTCAGTGCATTACTGAGGCTAATTTAGGCCAATGTTGGAAGATGGTAGCAGTGACTACGTCCTGAGGGTTTCGATTGATTTATACTGATTGTGCTAAATGGTTTAAATGTACAGATTTCATGGTCATTAAAGACGACTATATCAACAAAGAATCCTGTCAAACGTATGTAGTCAAGATATGTTAACGACAAGAAAATTGCTTCATTGGCTTACATTTACTTAGTGATTATTTGATTGAAAGAGTTCTCGTAAAATCAAATACGACTGATATGACTCATGTTTACTTGATATTATTTATGTTTATGTTGATTGAGTAATGTGTCAGGTTGTGTGTAGAATATGCTTAGGTCATAAAAGTTAGTTGGACACTTTTCAGTTATATGGAAGTTTTTAGGATGAGTTGTTGAATTCGATGCTTTGAAAGTTAATGTGATTGTTGAATGTATCAGTGGGAACATGATTAATGTTTGTTGAAGTAGCTGTTGCACTGTGAAGTTGATCCTATTCAATGTAAACTGAATATGAAACGATTATGAACATTATTCTCAACATTTGCATTTGTTGTCTAACACATGGTATCTGCAAAGTTAATATGGGAAATCGGTTTGATTGGATAAAAACTATTGTTGATGTAGGTTACTTCTCATATGTAAATCATGAACAGACTGATTAATTAATTAATTATGCTTTCGAGTTATCTAGTGCTATAAACCCGACTCGGATGGTGATAGCTTCAATGAACTTTCTTTTAACATTGAAAAGACATGTTAACAGAAAAATCAATCTCTTGGACATTCTTATTAAATTCTATCAGAATATCTGTTAAGATTGTATTTAATAAACGGACATTTGAATGCATAAAGTATGCTTCCATTACATGTAGTTGTAATAGATTCAATGAAATGACTGATTACATAATGTTTCCTCCCTTTTAATTTACATTTGTTCGGCAGGAAACAAGTGGTTGCTTTGAAATCGACAATAGATTCGACATATCATTAATGACAGTTGATGAATATGAATTCTGTATACTCACCATATATATGTATACGAATTGTGTATTTACACTTAGTAATGGATATGGAATATAAGCTTTGTAGATCATATTAAATATGTGTGTATGATAACGGTCGCTAGTCGTTCAGTTAATATTAATCTGTGGTTCAATCACTCATTCACTAACTCACTCACTCACACACCCATCCAACCATTCAATTAATTGATACCTATTACCCTTCGTGGTATATGGGCCGTTGACCAGCATACCATAACCGACTCTATCTTGTGCATGTTTTTCCAGTCTTTTCCATGTGCTATTCTTCATCCTTTTTACATCTGCCTCTAATTCCAAGTCGTTTAGCTGTATCTTTGTTGTCTACGGTATTCCATACATACCCTCAGATGTTGTGGTTTTTGGAATTCAGTCAACCGTTAGTAGGAATAGAAATGGCGATAGAAGACAGGCTAACTAGATTACGGTTGTCACTTCGAATGAACATGTGAGCTTCTCTCCATGCACAATTTTGAAGTGTAGTCCACCATAAGAAGTCTGTATGATACTGGTTATCTACCTTTCCAGCTACACTGTAGTATCGAACATGACTTCCTAATATTTGTCTCTTTACACCGTGAAATGCTTTCTTATAATCAAGGCAGTTGACATAAAGTTAACTTGCATTCAAGTAAATGTTTATTAATGATCCATAATGTTACGATTTGGGGGTAGGGTTGCACGACAGATTCTTACAGAATTTACTCTACTGATCTAGAAGTTGAATGTCGACCGTATCTTTCATTCGGTTCTAGTAACATTGTGCAAAAGCGTTTATGAGTAATAAAAGTCGAGTGATGTCTTTGTAACTTTCACACTTGTTTAGGTCTCCTTTTTTTGCATCTTGATAAGGTATCCTTGTTTCCAGTCTGTTGATACTTGTTCCTTTTACTATGCGTCTATTTGAGTGTTTCTGTGAAAAATGTGCAGCATTTTTACAGGTACTTCTTCATTTGACTTTTGTAGATGTGATTTCCGAAATACTTTTAAAATGATGAAGTCTACTTCTCCTTAACTAGCCTACATTACTCACATCTGTGAAACGATATTTCTTTCGTTATCGGCTAATTTACGTCCATGGTTAACAGTCGAATACGTGATGAATGATGACTGATTGAAACGTACGACCAGTCATCACATTGTGACTATTATTAGCCTGAAGAAAGAATGAAAGTTGCATACTTTCAAATATAATTCTGCTTTCAATAGTAATCTTCATCTAAATTATAACAAATATAGTAAGTAAATTCTTTTGTCCAGTATACTGAAGTCACCATCAAGAAAAATAAAATTTGCTAAGTTTCTGTGAAATGTATCCCATCACATTGTCACAGATAGGGAGGTCGAATTAACTGGGTGAATTTAGTGATACCTACATGAAAGATGAATGATTGTACTGTATGCAGTGTAAAACGTGTAGGAGAGTCATCAATACACTTTAATGAAAGAATAAAAGAACGAATGTCTTAAGACACCATAGAATAAATTCTGAATTATCATTACATTCAGTGGATACAGAAAACATTATCAATTTCAACGGAACACAAATCCTTCCAAACACTTTTATCTCTTCTAAATAGCCGTTATTAATTGAAGTCATTAATACATGACATTTATGTTAGATGTGAACAGTATAGACAGATAAGACGTGATACTGTTGGCCACTTCATTGCTAGCAATGATTTATACATGAAACTGGACTTATGCTAATACTGCGTCGTCTATTCATTGTTAACCATAGTAAGCTACTACAAATTACATCTTATTATTCAACTGGCTATTTGTAAATAGATAGACTGTTGTCAACTAGTTTAGTTCAAATGACACCATCAACACTAAGAACATTGTCGACAGTTTGTCACTGAGTGAAATCTTGACAAAATTGATTCCTATAAATTGATGAATTTTATTTTGCATCTGATCTTTGCAGAACTTAACGAACTGTCCTATGCCATTGAGTGTGAAAATTAATTCAAATGAAAATTCACTTCATTCAAAAACAACTTCACCAGTACATTATAATAATGTAAATCTCTCAATGAAATTTATTCAAGCTAACTTGTCGAATGATACAAGAGGATCTCGAACTAATAGAACTGTACACAATGATACGGATTATGTAATTTTACCACTTTATTATATTATTCATCATGAAGATTATCTATTCACTTTAATAATAGTAGTATCACTATCTATTATTCTTGTTGTTGTTTGTATTGTGCTATGTAATTGATGTTTATTGTATATTGACAAATAACAGTTCAATGTAACCAACTTAATCAACTTGCTGCGATGATGATGATTATTATTAGTGAACTACTTAAGAGAGGAGAAATTCACCATTCAACAAAAAATCAATGTGTTCATTTGTCAATAGTTTGTTTATGTGTGCACATTATGAATGGATCACTTCTTTTGTATAACTCTTACCTTCTCCTAGATTATATGAATTGATGAGGAATTACTTTTGTCATGCAATAATTACATGTAAATGACTTATATATTTGACAGTTTTCAGTAGAAATTATGTAAAATGGTTTGATTGTTGTCATTTCGTTCTATATGCTGAGTTTATTGTAAGCGGGTATTATATAGGTTGTTAAATGTGAATTAGATATTAGGAAATGATCTAAATTAGACAATCACTGACCATCAAGAACTGTTACTGGACAACTGTTTCGCACTAGCATGGGACTGTCCAGCAGTGAGCACCTACGACCTCATCAGTGATCAAACGTATGAATTTCTGGCTCAGCGGTGAACGCCCCACAATTTGGTCAAAGTCAGCTTATGCTACATCGTGAATAAGCAAAGCTGAAGTGTCGACTATTAGTACGAAAAGTTTGCAGCCGAATGCTGACTTGTGAGTTTTCTAGTGCTCGTCTATTTGACATGAACTGGGTGAACGAGATGCATACGTCCAATTGTTTCACGGCCTGAAATCCCGTTTACCCCAAACCAGTGACAGGTAGAATGCTTGTACGATTAGCCAGAAATACTTAACAACCTTTTAATTTAACACATTCATTCAAATATCCACTTTAATTACAGTGATTATGAATCGTCAACTAAATGTACAAAAGTGGAACACTTTATTTGACAACGTTTTACGTTATGGAATGTGTTTTATTAAGTTGACATCGTTCAAGATTCATCGTACTGATGCAACTGAAGTCGATAAAAGTCAAAAGACTGTATTGAGTTCTCGGAATAATAGATTTTGTAACACACATGTATAAATAAACATAAATGGTTCTACAACAAATTACTATTAATTTACTTGTCAATTTCATTCAAAGTGATTAAATAACAAAAACAAAAAAAAACAGTTACAACAATTTGTATCTTCTGCTGATGGCTGTAATAATGCTGAACGGCTACGCAGACAAATACTGTTCCAACCATCGGAAAACAACATCTAGAAAGTTCAATAATAAAGAAAAGGCATTGAGCTACTCATGAGTAGTATGACTATTACAAGTAAATTCAACAGATTGTAAGCAGGAGTATAACTCATATGATGTACGTTCAACGTTAAAATGTTGATTGTCACTATTGATCAGCTCAATGTGAACCGACACCCTAAACATACACAAATGACAATCGTATTACTTATGATAATGAGTTCATGTTTGATGGAATCTGTAATATTTATCAGGAGGAAGAGGAGGAGGAGGAGGATGTGATTAGTGACGTGAAATTTAATTCCGGTTCTGATCTCAATCAAATTAAGTATACAATTAGTGATGCGTTCATTCACTCATCAATAGAATCCAAAGTCAAGTCAACTATTCATTCGATGAAACAGGATTGGCCTCAGATTAAATGTAGTTGTGAATTAATTTCTATTGATACATGCTATATGGAGACGTGACTTCAAGTGATGCATTATCATTCATAATTCAATACATCAATAATACTTTTTTGCCCTTGTACTCTCCACTACCAGATTAAATGTGCAATTATCTACCCTGCCAGTTCCTCTAGTGAACTTCACTACAATACAACTCATTCTGAGTTGCACTCTATGCCAAGTTCTTTGGACTTTATAATTAACTTTTCTATTATTCAACAACGCAAAATACATATCATTTGTTGATGTCTGCCTTACCATTCTACTTACTGATGCACTACTCTGTGTCGAGATATATGGATTGGCTGTTAATTGATGTAATGTGGCGCAGTTTTTAGACTGCATTCTCTCACAAATCAACTTTGCCACTTCTCCATCCAAACTATATTCATATTATTGAGTTTCTTATCAATTTTACGCATTCAATGGAATGCATTCAGAAAACTAATTAAACCATAAATTCACATGATTTTAGCGCTTTAATCAGGTCAAATGTGATCAAACAAAGACTAGTGAAATTTATAAACAACAACTAATCTCTTGTATTTTCAGTACAATTTCTATGTAAATGGAGCTATGAATTGAAGATAGATACAAATGAAGGTATTTGATGTTTTTTCTATTTGCACTTCTTTTTACTTAGTCAAATTTTAGCCTCCTAGAGCTCTACAATCAAGTGAATTTATGGTGTAATTAGTTTTCTGAATGGATTCCATTGAATGCGTAAAATTGATATGAAACTAGTTGAAGAATAAGCAGATTATTTTATATTCATGATCCAATGGAATAATAGTCTTGCTTTTAGGACAACCTGAACACGCACTACATCCAGGATATTCTGTCTCTACATCGAACTTCTAGACATTATACCATTAGGTTGGTTCTTAACTATATTTGTAGTTACATCGATTCGCAAAATGTTTGCACGAACTTGTTCAATTTCATCGATAAGTAACTACCTAACAAATGACGCAGATGAAATCCATTGATGAATTACTAGTGGTGTCTTGGATGCACAATGTTGTAACATAAATAATCTTTTCGAATACATGAGTTCTTCAGTGTACATTGTCATAAGAAACAAGATACATTAACACAATAAATTGTTAGACTATTTAAAATAAAAAATTGAATATCGGTTGTGTAATAAACTCACATCTAATATTTCCTTGACCAATTCCGAATAGCTGAAATCGTTAAAAGAAGGACCAGCGTCAATCCAATGGTTAGATAGATGACTATGTTCATGCCAGTTTTAGGTTTCTATTAAGTTGAAAAAAATGTCTAATCATTTCTTTCAAACAAAATAACAAACTTGATAGTGCAAATGACATTGTTAATTCAAGTCAGGTTATTTATTGATAAATTCATTCCAATAACATCGCCCAACACAATTTCCCGAAGAAAAAATCCATCTTCAATTATTTGTCACAGAATATCACTCCTAATGTCGAATACAGTCTGCATAATTCGAATGACTTCTTACACTGAAAAATGTCATTTTTACTGACGTGATTATACTACTGACAAACTATGCTGAATTAACTTCTCCACATACATACACTTACATCAATAATTACTGACATACACTTAGTAAGCACCATAAACAAGTGGCAATCAACTTTGCATGCTTTTATTTGACTGACTGACTGAATGAATGAATAAAAAAATGAATGAATGAAGTGTATGCATATCATCGTGATGACATGCTCATATGAATGTGGAAGTGTATTTGGCATCAATTAGATGCGACACCTTTTGTGTTCTCGTGGCATCATAACAGAATATTTGTTAGTTCAAATAATCCAGTAATCAAACAATTGTAAATGTTGCGATTATTAGCTAAATCTGTATGTACTTACATTACAATCATTCTCATACCAGATTTGAGCGTTCTTGTCGAATTTGTTAGTGCAAGCGTGATGTTTTTCACACCAAAAACACCCTATTTCTGGTGTTGATGCATTACTACATGCCTCTTGTGATGATTCCTTTGAACAATATTCTGTGATTTCATTGAAACAAACGAAGAAATAGAAAAACAACATAAAATATTCTAGGTAATTGTCAATGTAAACTGTTATGTTTTGTCTACAAAATGTGTTATCACAACCATTCGTAAGTAATTGTGATGTCGACTACTTAATTCTGTTCGATTTCCTCGTTTACTCTCTACTCATACATTGAAATGTATTTCATTTTACATGTTGAGGACATCAGTACTATCACCAATTCCACATGTGCAATTTACATTTACATGTGTTAAACATAATTCAATTATGATGAATCAGAAGATGTGGAATTCAGTACTTGAGATGAATGTGTAGGATGTATTTGAATTACAGAAAATATGTGGAGTAACAAAAATGTCGTTAAATTGAAAACACTGAATGTGATGTAGACAGTAACGAATGGTTATCAGAACACTCTTACCAATAAACAATGAGGAACATACAACATGCCTCACTCACTTGGTGCTGGTATAAAGTTCACTACCGTGCCAGTTCTAATCATGAATCTAGGAACTTGAATTGTACTAAAGTGTACGCGATTATCAAATATTGTTCCCTCAACTAAATAAAAGATAAATGAATGCATCGATATATTTGTGCATGAGAATGTGCATATCATTCCGGTTTGAATGTTATAACATTTTAATACAGAGAAACAAACTTAAAATACAATGAGCTGTGTGATAATTAATTGACGGTAGATTCGATACATTCATATCCTACTAATTATGATGAGTTAATGCACTGGATTTATAACGTAAACAAAAATGATTTTATTTTAATGTACAAATCTGATTTACCTGAAATGTACGATCTCAAATCTGCGCTATTAATTTCAAATGGTATCTAAGAAGGAAAATAATCAACGTGAGCTGAACACTAGATGTAAACATTTCAACTTTTATTTTTAGTCAACATTCAACGATTGTCAACAGGAATGTCACTGAAATAATGTGATTATTATCCAGAGGAAACAATCAACTGATTTTCCTGCAGTGAAATGATCACAGGTCAGTTGGAAAAAGCTTCCTCCATCAAAGTATTTCTAATACAATCGAACAGTATCATTCTTTTTAATAATAATAATTATCATTATTATAGCTATATTCAATAGTATGTTTGGTACAATATGAATATTCAGCAGACAATGTCTCAACAAGTCACTTTTTTACCATTTGCACATACCATTGAATTTACATGAGTTCGTGTTCACGAAAGTAACAACACCACTACCACCACACTTTTAATGATGACAAGACGATCCTGACAAAACTTCTCAAAACATTTTAGTGATACCAATTTGTCATCGTACAGGTCATGTAGTCAAGATTGTTGAACTGTGAATAAAGCACAGTCACGGTATGTTTAGATTAAGAAGAAATTGTTGGTAGTCCAATTATCCAATAATGGATCTGATGTTAAGACTAAGAATGTCAAGAATAGACATTTGTTGAATATTGATCATTTGTTATTGCTCAGTGTCAGTCACAATGATGCTTGCGTTTAGACCTGACTGAATTACTCATGATAAGCCGTAAACATTTTACGAAGTCACGTGAGTACACAATCCTATTATGGGACATGCTTGGGCAATTGAAACAAAACAAACAAAGAGAGGTGGTTTGTTGAGATATTTGGCAAAAGGTGGTAGCCACAGATTTCAAACAGGCAGCCGGGATTTATACATTGCCAATCACTAAATATTCATTCATACTCACATCAATGTGGATGTCATGCATTCAATCAATCAATCATTCATTCATTCACATATTTAATCATTTATTCATTCAAGACAATACATGTCTAAAAGTATTTCACACATTCTTTGTTTACATTCAATTCAAATTGAATATGCATCCATATAGCGTTGCTCATTGACAAACATTAATTATTCAAACAACTTTTCTATTGTATTCAGTTATGACAATACAAGTCAACTCCCATCAATACCATGAAATTGTGGCCACGTAATTGTGGCCATCTCATTGCTAAGAAATCATCTGTTGTAAAATAAACGTGAATTGCTTTTTAATTACATGAGTAAGCTTAACATTTTGATGAAGATTTATAGCACACAGTTCGTAACGAAAATGCAATTTGATGACCTACATCCAACACTTTCAGTAACGTTGATACAATGAAGACGTTGGTGGAATTTTCACTTTGTTGCATACTTTAATGATACAGTCGGTTATCATTACGATTGTCCGCATTATTATATTTTCAAATGTGTTTGAGTGAGCGTGTCAGTCAGTACCTGTCTATGTGGGAATGAACAGATTACAAGTGAGAAGACATTAGGAGTTTCAATCATGAAAATCATAGCTGATGTCATATGTGTAATGGAGATTCTAGTGAGAGCATTTTGGACCATACTATCCAGTAATTCATAACTGAGTGCTTATGGTAGTCATTTTTGTTGCTGGATTCTCGCTTTACTAATGATTTATCCACAATGGAGCTTCCATTTCAATACTTGAATGTGAAACATTTTAGTCAACGTTATAAAAGTTACACGTGATTACTGCAGAACGCTCTACATGAGCAGAATAATTTCACTGCTTTTGTGCATACCATCTTCTAATGTTGCACAATTCAACGTTAGCAAACAAGGTAAGATTTTCAATAAAATAACTTACCAGTTTGTACTGATTGTATGTATTCACCACCAAAACTGTAAACTAAAGGTTTAATAATCACTCGCTCCTTTGAATTCTGCGTCATTAGCACTCCTAAGACAATACAAGGTGAACACAGAATAATAATCACACTAATCACTGGGATATTCAGTTATATTTGATTGAATGCACATTTTGTTAAACACATCCTGTTTGTTGTCAGATATTTAACTCACATAATAACCTGTTCCAAACAAATTGTCTATTCTAATATCAAACATCAACTTTCTTCTGACATTTATCTGCTTGTGACTAGAGTTGTTTTTATTATATACCTGCAACATAATGCTGTGTTGACGAGTTATATTTCTTAACAATCGTCCCAGATATGGAAACTAATCCACAGTATCAGTGTCATAAATCTCTGTTCATGACTGACATTCTTTTGATTATAAAGGTGATATTTTCAGTTATTCACAATCAGTTCATTCAAGATAATTTACTAACTGAACAAGTTCATTTCTATTCTAGTTTGCCTAAACAGTATCAACACAATTGAATCAATTCACACCGAATGTAAACTACTGAAGTAATTTTAAGGAACAGTTGTAATGAATGTTACATGATCAATGAAATAGGTCTATTCAACTCTATACAACTATTTTATATCACTCGATAAGCAATCATAAATGACTTTTCACGTACCTTTTGCATACACATCAACTGCGTCATATTCAGTGCCAAAAAACTTTATTTGAAAATTTGGTCTTATAGTCTAATGGAAGTAATCATTAACATTAAAATTCAAGACTGACAAAAGGTTTCTTAGAGGCAGCTAAACTCCTAGAAGTAATCAACTAGATAATCAGTTGCATTATACAAAATACAAATAAATAACAAACTTACCTTATCTAGAACATCCTTGTCAAATGCACCATCAATAAAATCCTCTTGGAAATAATAATCATGATTAAGCTGTTTGTCAATGCAGATTAAAATCAATTCAACGTCTTACTAGTAGATATGTATCATTCTTCGACACAGTTTTTCCATCATTTATCTTACTAATATTAGCCCTTATTTGGATTAATAGCTGTTCTCTATCAAGTTGAGCAAGTGTAGTTCCAGTGAAAATGACTAATAATATCAGCATCCAAGTCACTAGTTGATCAGCTGAACCTCTGGAATTGAAATAACTTATTTGTTATTCACACAACAGTTCATGCAATACATCAACAATCTTGTACAAATTCTTATTGAGCACTCACCTCATCTTCATATCACCAATTCAAGATAAATGAATATTCTGTTTGTGAACGGTCCTACATACAGTTTTAGAATAACTAACTGATAAGATGTGATTCGCTATGTTAACACATCCAATGAGAAATAGACAGCGGATTGTATCAATTAGTGATTAAAATCAAACATTTCACGATTTCTGATATCTAAAGTCAATGAATGGTTACTTGATTGTTAACTTTGACTGATCAATAAAACGTTAGGCTCAACGAAATAAGAGAAGATGATATTCAGGAAAAATAACACAAAATGAGAAGCCTGAGTCCTCAGGAATTTCGACATTATTTGAACGATTGTTTGCATTTATGGGAAATCAGTAGGAATCGCAACTTCTTATCTGACCAGAAAATTAAAGTCGAAAATTACTCAAATGAAAACATCTACAAGTTGAATCACATACCGGAATTAACTATCTTTGACCCCTTTACAATTAAATCGTTAGAAACCACTGCAGATGTCACCGGTTACTATCCCAAGTTTTGTTTAGATGTCTGCTGTCCTAGTAAAACAATTTTTATTAGATTTGACCGACTAATTTCTCCACATGTGCAACGACAATTCACACTGAACGTACAGTTCACTTGTGAAAACTAGTTGTAAAACGAGTTGACAAATAGCTATGATCGTAATGAGATCTTGACTAGGCCCTCATTTACCGAATTTCTTTATATGTAAACTTTATAATAGTCAGCTGAGTTCAATCATAAGGTGATTGGTTGAATTTATAGAAAATAATTGGATGATGCGTTTCTCATATGCGACGAGAATGATGACGAGTAAGATATCATAAAATTCCATCATTACCTGGCATCCATCAATAGAGTTTGTAATAGAAAATGAATCAAACTCGTCAGTCGTATAACTCGATGTACTTTCACAAGACGAAATGACAAAACACTGAAAAGAAATAGACATGCAACAGCCAGCTAAGTAACTATGATAATTATGTTCCGTTAAGCAGAGAGAGAGCAATGTCATCCGGTCTTTATGCAATCGTACAACAAAAATATTCAGTGATGGCTGTATTAATGAAAAGCTTGAAATTCTCAGGAAATTGCTGGTAGGAAACGATTATCCAACACGCTTCGAAAATAGGAACATGACGGAAACTATAATTTGTCGTCCATCAGCTCGGTCACAAAGAAGTATGTATTCATGAATATAGAATTTAAAACGGATCACAATTCTGACATACCAAGAAAGCGTCGGTCATCAGTTTCTAGTAGGACGTTCAACGCTGCATAGCTATGCCTCACTTTTTTAAAACTTTATATTTTACAAAAGTTTATTAGTGTTACGTGTGTAATAAATTTTAGTATAATTACGTTACTAATTCATACTGTGTTAAGTTGGCTTACATGTTTCATTACTATTATTAGTGTAGACCCTGACTCTGTCCTTTGCGCCTTGTACATTCTGCTGTTCGAAGCTTAATGTAACGTCGCTTCGCTAGTGTTTGTTCTAAATTATGTCTAGTTAATTGGTTACTTGGATTAATAATTAAGTATCTGAACTGCATAATTCAACACCACTGACGTCGCTCTCTGCTGAACTCACTACAACGGACATACTGGACACTTGAATTTATACATACGTGTGGTGGTCATTTGAAAAACCGATTATCCGACTCATATATTACTGTGAATTCAAGCAAACTAAATTCCAACAAATGTTGTACTTACTATATGTACTTATATTGACCGTTGATACAGCATTCATTCACATTTGTGACTGTTTGTAAGGCGTTATAGATTCGTTAGTGGTCCTCAGCCACCATAATACTAGAAGACTAGGACTCGTAAAGCATTCACAAATTCAAATTAGTCTTCATTTATCATTGATTGACTAATTGGATATGCGGATGCATTAAGAAGAACGTCGAATCGCTTTGTCTATTCTCATGATAAATACCCTACTGAAGCTGAAATAAAGCCTCCCCCTTCCTACAAGCCAAACATACAAACTGATCAAGGCTACTTTAGTCGACGCAAATGGTTAATCACATTGTCCCACCTCTAACTCATTCAATTATCTGCATTCATGTGCTTGGATCATATCAAATCGACAATCAAGTAAGATGAAGTTGAACTGACAATTTCAACAAAAGTATGCTTCACTGAACTACCAAGCCGATATCAATTGATTCGTCAAACGACATTCATTTTGTTGTTTCATGTGATAAACGAACATCAGGTAAGCAAACATTAACAAATCAAGTTAAGATCATCGTCAACATTGAACACCAACGATAATCTCGTGTTTTTTAATCGGAACGGATCAGTCAATATCTCTTATCACACCACTACTATTCTATTCAATTCTCAATATAAAAAAAATCTACTTATTTTTTAATGAGTTTCTTGTCAATTTTACGCATTCAATGGAATCCATTCAGAAAACTAATTACACCATAAATTCACATGATTTTAGCGCTCTAATCAGGTAAATGTGACTAAGTAAGTAAAAGTTGAAAGAAAAAACATCACATACCTTCATTTATATTTAGCTTAGAGTAAAAATGATAAGAAACGCATTAAAGAATAAATCGATTTTTTATATTCAGAATTCTATGTAATAGTAGTGGTAAGATAAGAGAAGTAGACTGATCCGTTTTGGGTAAAAACACGAGATTACCGTTAGTTTTCGATGTTGACGACATACGCAACTGAATTTCCTTGATTCAATGAAATAATAAACTGTTGAATGTAAACTAAATCACTGACAGCTTGAATTATTTGTAGGGTGACACTGTTATGACACCAGAGTTATTTGAATAACTTTACCCTACTGATTCAACAATCTCTAGCCCATACAAATTTACCAAAAATTCACAAACATGGACTACCACTGCTTGATGCCTATACATTTTGTCCTACATCATGCAACTCACATAATACTTTATTTGTCCTCCGGATTGACAGTAAAACTGTACTCTGATATTCACTGAAACGGATATCTCAAAATATTGTATCCATTTTCGATGTGCTGGAGCGAAGGACAATCTTAACATTATTTGTAAGAGGGGCATTTATATTCGGTGTCCAACACTAACAGGCGTTATTAACAAATTCTTTACTAGGAAAATTTTATAAAAAGACTAGAATGAAATAAAATGTATCACTTACACCAGACAGTGTATCCACTAATCAAAATGTTAAGTTTTCTGTAACATTTATAACTTGGTCATTACACAGAACAACGGAAAATTCATTACTACGTAAGCCGTGATCTGGTCTGTAGGGTTATATTGATTCATGTCAATTTGCATTGAAACGCAATAGAATCACATTGAATTCACCAGTTTACTTGCGTCATAATTATGATCTTGTTTTAGTGTAGTTAACTTTAATATTTAGACAAGTAAATGTCATTGTATGGATCTATTTGTAAAGAATTCATTATCAAGCTGTACATTCCTGTAGGAAATGTTCACAGAATAAGTCCATAAGAAACATAAGAACAATCAACGAAGATTAATTAATCAATTGATTAGAACCAATTAAAACGTAAACTGAAAAGTTCAAATACACAAGTGATAAAATGTTGACGTCTTAAGAAACATGAATTAAAAAGATTAAATGAACTAATGTCAGTAAAACTTTTGAGTGTAAGCCAAGGTAGGCGTGAAAAACTAGTAAATGAATCAAAAAGTCAATTTGTTAAAAAATGATGTTGGTAGGGTGCATTCGGAAATTGGGAAGCACTGAACAACGATTTCGTCCTAATATGTGATTCTTCTACAGTGCAATTCCAAGATTCCACCACATAGGAAAACACTTGGCAATCACTTAACCCTCTGCATTACTGGACAGGAATCCAATGAAAGAAATCTCACTTGTTTTAATATAGGATGCAGGAAATTGAAGGATTTCCATAATCTGGGATCTGTTCACGTGTGCTCAGTCCATAGAAACAGATGGACTGATAATGACATTAAAAGTAATTTCATGCTGGTGAAAGTTAGGCATAACTATACAGCGTTAAACGTCTTATCGGTAACTAATGACAGACGCTTTCTTGGTATGTCAGAATCGTGATCCGTTTTAAATTCTATATTCATGAAAACATACTTCTGTGTGACCGAGCTGATGGACGACAAATTATAGTTTCCGTCATATACCTATCTTAGAAACGTGTTGGATAATCGTTTCCTACCAGCAATTTCCTGAGAATTTCAAGCTTTTCATTAATACAGCCATCACTGAATATTTTTGTTGTACGATTGCATAAAGACCGGATGACATTGCTCTCTCTCTGCTTAACGGAACATAATTATCATAGTTACTTAGCTGGCTGTTGCATGTCTATTTCTTTTCAGTGTTCTGTCACTTTGTCTTGTGAAAGTACATCAAAATATACGACTGACGAGTTTGATTCATTTTCTATTACAAACTCTATTGATGGATGCCAGGTAATGATGGAATTTTATGATATCTTACTCGTCATCATTCTCGTCGCATATGAGAAACGCATCATCCAATTATTTTCTATAAATTCAACCAATCACCTTATGATTGAACTCAGCTGACTATTATAAAGTTTACATATAAAGAAATTCGGTAAATGAGGGCCTAGTCAAGATCTCATTACGATCATAGCTATTTGTCAACTCGTTTTACAACTAGTTTTCACAAGTGAACTGTACGTTCAGTGTGAATTGTCGTTGCACATGTGGAGAAATTAGTTGGTCAAATCTAATAAAAATTGTTTTACTAGGACAGCAGACATCTAAACAAAACTTGGGATAGTAACCGGTGACATCTGCAGTGGTTTCTAACGATTTAATTGTAAAGTGGTCCCAGTTAGTTAATTTCGGTATGTGATTCAACTTGTAAACTTTTTCATTCGAGTAATGTTTAGCTTTTATTTTTTCAATCGGATAAGAATTTGCAACATTTTTCTTATTACCCATAAATTTTCGGCGAAATTTGAATATTATTCAGTATATCGATGAGTTACAATTGATACTGATCTCATTCACTCGTTCTCATAATGCAAACAGACATCAAGTGAAACAATGAGATTCTCATGGAATCACCAATACTTATATTCAATTTTAATTCTATTTCAATGTATTTTATAGTTAAGATAATTGTTGTTCTGTACAAGAATGGGATTATTACGATGAAATATGAGGAAGTAAGTTGAAAATGTCACCAATGATCATCGACTTATTTGAATGTACAATATGAATTTTGTAATAGTTGAATGTGTGGAATGTAATTTTATGGTATTGATGGGAGTTGACTTGTATTGTCATAACTGAATACAATAGGATAGCTGTTTGAAAAGATGATGTTTATCAAGGAGCAATGTAATGACAGTGTAAATATATAGAATGTAGTCAAATGACAGTAACATTTAACGCTATATGGTGCATATTCAATTTAAATTCAATGTAAAAAAAGAATGTTTGAAATACATTTAGACATGTATTGTCTTGAATGAATAAATGATTAAATATGTGAATGAATGAATGATTGATTGATTGAATGCATGACATCCACATTGATGTGAGTATGAATGAATATTTAGTGATTGGCAATGTATAAATCCCGGCTGCCTGTTTGAAATCTGTGGCTACCACATTTTGCCAAATATCTCAACAAACCACTTCTCTTTGTTTGTTTTGTTTCAATTGCCCAAGCATGTCCCATAATAGGATTGTGTACTCACGTGACTTCGTAAAATGTTTACGGCTTATCATGAGTAATTCAGTCAGGTCTAAACGCAAACATCATGATGACTGGCACCATGTGATAACAAAATGATCAATATTCAACAAATGTCTATTTCTGACATTCTTAGTCTTAACTGCAGATCCATTATTGGATAATTGGACTACCAACAATTTCTTCTTAATCTAAACATACCGTGACTGTGCTTTATTCACAGTTCAACAATCTTGACTACATGACCTAT
The DNA here is from genome assembly GCA_025215515.1 of Schistosoma japonicum. Lineage (NCBI taxonomy): Eukaryota > Metazoa > Platyhelminthes > Trematoda > Strigeidida > Schistosomatidae > Schistosoma > Schistosoma japonicum. The sequence continues at coordinate 88,505,333 of CM046061.1, forward strand.
ACGATGACAAATTGGTATAACCATAATGTTTTGAGATGTTTCGTCAGGATCGTCTTGTCATCAATAAAAGTGTGGTGGTAGTGGTGTTGCTACTTTCGTGAACACGAGCTGGTGTAAATTCATTGGTATGTGCACATGGTAAAAAAGTTACTTGTTGAGACATTGTCTGCTGAATATTCATATTGTTCCAAACATACTATTGAATATAGCTATAATAATGATAATTATTATTATTAAAAAGAATGATACTATTCGATTGTATTAGAAATACCTTCATGGAGGAAGCTTTTTCCAACTGACCTGTGATCATTTCACTGCAACAAAAATAGTTGATTGTTTCCTCTGTATATAATTGCACTATTTGAGTGAAATTCTTGTTGATAGTCGTTGAATGTTGACTGAATGTAAAAGTCGAAATGTTCACATCTCAATGTTGAATTTACGTTGGTTATTTTTCTTTTTAGATACCATTTGAAATTGATAGTGAACATTTGATTTCGGAAATGATATGTAAATTTGATTTGTACATTGAAATTAAATCAGTTTGCTTTACCTTATGAATCCATTGTATGAACTCATTATAATTAGTAGGATATGAATGTATCGAATCTACCATCAACTAATAATCACACCACTCAATGTATTTTAAGTTTGTTTCTCTGTATTGAAATGCAGATCAAATTGGTATATTTTTTCAGCCGATTCAAATACTGATGTTAACAGTAGTGCATGAGAATGATGTGATGTGATGTGAGTTTAATTTACTGAATTGAATGTTCACGAATGTATTAGTGGTTATTATAACGAATTTCCCCCCCTCCTCCATCGCCACCCACAAATTCACCAATACATGTCAACAAATTAGGCATTTATATGCGAACTGTAAACGTGGTTGATAATAATTCATGTATTGATAACATTCACACCGGAATGATATGCACATTCTCATGCACAAATATATCGATGCATTTAATTATCTTTTATTTAGTTGAAGGAACAATATTTGATAATCGCGTACACTTTAGTACAATTCAAGTTCCTAGATTCATGATTAGAAATGGCACGGTAGTAAACTTTATACCAGCACCAAGTGAGTGAGGCATGTTGTATGTTCCTCATTGTTTATTGGTAAGAGTGTTCTGATAACCATACGTTACTGTCTACATCACATTCAGTGTTTTCAATTTAACGACATTTTTGTTACTTGGCTTATTTTCTGTAATTCAAATACATCCTACACAATCATCTCAAGTACTGAATTCCACATCTTCTGATTCAACATAATCGAAATATGATTAACACATGTAAATGTGAATTGCACATGTGGAATTGGTGATAATACTGATGTCCTCAACATGTAAAATGAAATACATTTCAATGTATGAGTAGAGAGTAAACGATGAAATCGAACAGAATTGAGTAGTCGACATCACAATTATTTACGGATGGTCGTCATAACACATTTTGTAGACAAAACATAACAGTTTACATTGACAATTAACTAGAACACTTAATGTTGTTTTTCTATTTGTTGGTTTGTTTCAATGAAATCACAGAATATTGTTCAAAGGAATCATCACAAGAGGCATGTAGTAATGCGTCAACACCAGAAATAGGATGTTTTTGGTGTGAAAAACATAACGCTTGTACTAACAAATTTGACAAGTACGCTCAAATCTGGTATGAGAATGATTGTAATGTAAGTAGATGCAGAATTAGCCTGTGATAGCAACATTTACAATTGTTTGATTAGTGTAATATTTGAACCTACACATATTCTGTTATGATTACACGAGAACACAGAAGGTGTCGCAACAAAGTGATGTCAAATACACTTCCACATTCATATGAGCATGTCACCACGATGATATGCATACACTTAATTCATTCATTCATTCATTCATGTTTTCAATCATTCATTCAGTCAGTCGAATAATAGTATGCAAAGTTCATTGCCACTTGTTTATCATACTTAATAAGTGTATGTCAGTATTTATTGGTGTAAGTGTATGTAAGTGGAGATGTTAATTCAGCCTTGTTTGTCAGTAGTGTAATGAATGAATTTATCAATAAATAACCTAACTTGCATTGAAAATGTCATTTGAACTATCAGGTTCATTATTTGGTTTGGAAGTGATGATTAGATATTTTTTTCTATTTTATAGAAACCTAAAACTGCTATGTACATTGTCATCTCACTATCGATTGGATTGGCACTGATCCTGCTTATCGCGATACCAGCTATTTGGCATTGGTTGAGGAAATATTAGATGTGAGTTAATTACACAACTGATATTGCAGTTTATTTTGTAAATGTGACTTGCATCTGATGACAATGCACACTTAAAAACTCATGTATTCGAAAAGATTATTTATGTTACAACATTGTGCATCCAAGACGCCACCAGTAATTCATCAGTGGAGTTCATCCGCGTCGGCTGTGAGGTAGTTACCCATCGATAAAAATGGATGACGTCGTGCAAATATAATGCGAATCAAGTAAACTAGAAATAGAGTTGGGAACTGATTTAATGATATAATGTTTAGAAGTTCGATAAGGGACAGAATATCATGGATGTGGTCAGTGTTCATGTCGTCCTATAGACATGATTACTATTCCATTGAATTCTGAATATTAAAAAAATCGACTAAATCTTTAATGAGTTTCTTATCGTTTCTACGCATTCACTGAAATCTATTCAGAAAACTAATGAAACCAAAAATAAACTTGATTGTAACGCTCCAATAAGCTAAAATTTGACTAAGTAAAAAGAAGTGCAAATAGAAAAAATAACATCAAATACCTTCAGTTATATTTTGCTTCAATTCATAGCTTCATTCACATAGAAATTGTACTGAAAATACAAAAGATTTCTTGTTGTCTATCAATTTCACTAGTCTTTGTTTGATCACATTTGACCTGATTAGAGCACTAAAATCATGTGAATTTATGGTTTAATTAGTTTTCTGAATAGATTCCATTGAATGCTCAAAAATGATAAGAAACTCATTTAAGAATAAGTCGATTTTTTATATATTCAGAATTGAATAGAATATTAGTGGTATGATAAGAGATATAGACTGATCCGTTTTGAGTAAAAACACAAGATTACCGTTGGTTTTCGATGATGACGGTGATCTTAACTTGATCTGTTGATGTTTGTTTATTAGAAAACACAACAAACATAAACGTAGTCTGACGAATCAATTGATGTCGGCTAGGTAGTTCGTTATAGCATACTTTTGTCTAAATTGTCAGTTTATCTTCATCTAACCTGATTATCGATTTGGTGTAGTAGTTCATATGAATGTAGGTAGTTGATTGAGTTTGAGGTGTGACAATAGAACAGTAGACTACAGTAATGTAGTTCAGTGGGATTTTAACAATAATGAAAGTCTGATAATGACAACAGGTAAAATAACTCGATGTTGTTCTGTATACTATTGAATATCCGAAATGACTAAGTCAATCGTCAACTAGTCAGTGATAATTGAACATCGATTTCAATTGTCAAACGTGTAACTAGTGCTGTTGTGTACTTTATAAATTGTATGCTGATACACCCATGTAAACATTACAGTATTAGGTGTTGAGTGATATATTGATATTCAGCATTTTTCTATTAAGCACTTCCGAATTTCATATGAACATAGTTTGGATGGAGAAGTGGCAAACTTGATTTGTGAGAGAATGCAGTTTAAAAACTGCGCCACATTACATCAATTAACAGCCAATCCATGGTTCTCGACACAGAGTAGTGCATCAGTAAGTAGAATGGTATTTTGATATGTATTTTGCGTTGTTGAATAATAGAGAAGTTAATTATAAAGTCCAAAGAACTTGGCATACAGTGCAACTCAGAATGAGTTGTATTGTAGTGAAGTTTACTACAGAAACTGGCAGATTGGACAATTGCACATTTAATCTGGTAGGGGAGAGCAGAAGTGCACAAACATATTATTGATGTATTGAATTATGAATGATAACGCATCACTCGAAGTCACGTCTCGAAAATACGAGAAGAGACTAGGGTACGACGTTTATGTACGTTTATATATATATATATATATATATATAATAGTGCTACTTCTTGTATGTGCGACGGATGCATAACAGCACTACTTTTCTTTTCAGTTTGTAACCACTTATTCCAAGTATTTTCAGGTTGCATAATTTCGTTTTCTAAGGCATTTGGAAGATTTTGCTCGTTTTCCACACTACGCCAACATTCAACTCACCTACCTGCTCTAGTTGTCTGAAGAGGATTAGGCCTCGTTTCTTCCAAAGTAACTCGGATTTGATCAAGAAACGTCATTACCCTTCTAAATTAAACCTTTCAACTCTGGGCGATAAATTTTTCGTGATTAGCGTTGTTTTAGTGAAGGTTGTATATGGTTATTATTTGATGACGAAATATGCGTCACCAAATGTGCTGAACAGTCACTCTTTGAAATAATGTCTCATATAGTCACCATCAATCAGTGATTATTACAGCAGAATGTGTTTGAAGCACGATTACACAATTCGTCTTCCTAATCCCAAAAACGTTTAACGTACATCATTGGTTAGCTTTAGTGACAATAATTATTGATTTATGGTAATAAAAGCCTCATTATGACGCCAAAGAACTTACTTCCTGAATAGAATACTTCTTATTTTACATAGGATGTTACTAATAGTGTATTATTCTATGATTAAATAGTTGGCTTTTCATCTACATTCCATCAATAATTCCTACGTATCTTGACAGAAATTTCAAACATCTTGCTAAATGACCTTCAATTGATGCTCCACTACTTACATATGATTATACTGACAGAACTGTTCACAGACTAATAGGGAAATAGTCAACATCTATCAGTCGAAGTGTTTAAGTATGTCAGATGTTAAGCAGTTGTTTTTTGATAATAACATTTAGTAAATTCATGTAATATACCATAAAGTGACAGAGGTTAGAAATGTTCACTATTGGATGTCAGTTAATAGTTAAAGGTTATATGTAGATAACACTATCAACAGACTCTCCTAAGATACCTTTTGTTACGTTGAGACAACTGTTGGAGAATTCGATTCCCTGAAAATGTATCAGGATAAAAGTCAAATATAAAGTGTGTACCCATCATTTGGTGAATTCGATTTGTGAACTTTCATCAGACTAATTTTCACACAAATATGAGTTATACTCCTGTTAAGACTCTGTTGGATTTACTTGTAATAGTCATACTACTCATCAGTAGCTTAATGCCTTTTCTTTATTATCGAACTTTCTAGATGTTATTTTCCAATGGTTGGAACAGTATTTGTCTGGGTAGCCGTTCGGCATTATTACGTCCATCAGCACAAGATACAAAATGTTGTAACTGCTTTATTTTTGTTTTTGTTATTTAATCACTTTAAATAAAATTAACAAGTAATTTAATAGTAATTTGTTGTAGAACCATTTGTTTATTTATACATGTGTGTTACAAAATCTAATATTTTGAAAACTCAACACAGTCTTTTGATTTTATCGACTTTAGTTGCATCAGTACGATGAATCTTAAACGACGTCGATTGAATCTAACACATTCCATGACGTAAAACAGTATCAAATAAACTGTTCCACTTATGTACATTTAGTTGACGATTCATAATCACTGTAATTAAAGTGGATATATGAATGAATGTGTTAAATTAAAAGGCTGTTTAGTATTTCTGTCTAATCATACAAGCATTCTACCTCTCACTGGTTTGGGGTAAACGGGACTTCAGGCCGTGAAATAATTGGACGTATGCATCTCGTTTACCCAGTTCATGTAAAATAGACGAGCACGGAAAAACTCACAAGTCAGCACTCGGCTGCAATCTCTTCTTCAAGTTACAACAACAATAGCTGTCTAAGATTCATTGGTTTCTTGTTATATCTTAAATAAACACATTGGTAACTGGATATCACTAACTGGTCTGAAATATGAAAAATTGTTCACCAGGAACTGTCATTGATCAGCTGTATCGTACTAATAGTGGACACTTCAGCTTTGCTTATCCACAATACATTAGGAGCTAACTCTGACCTAATGGTGAGGCGTTCATTGCTGAGCCAGAAAGTCATAAGTTTGATCACTGATGAGGTCGTAGGTGCTCACTGCTCGACAGCCTCATTCGAGGACGAAACAGTTGTCCAGTAACAGTTCTTGATGGTCAGTGATTGTCTAATTCAGATCAATTCCTGATATCTAATTCACATTTAACAACCTTCACAATACCCGCTTACAATGAACTCAGCATATAGAACGAAATGACAACAATCAGTCCATTTTACATAATTTCTACTGAAAACTATCAAATATATAATTCATTTACATGTAATAATTACATGACAAAAGTAATTCCTCATCAATTCATATAATCTACGAAAAGGTAAGAATTATGCAGAAGTAGTGATCCACTCATGATGTGCACACATAAACAAACTATCGACAAATGAACACATTGATTCTTTGTTGAATGGTGAATTTCTCCTCTCTTAAGTAGTTCACTAATAATAATCATCATCATTTCATTAAGTTGACTAAGTTGGTTCCATTAAACTGCTATTACTATTGAAAGCAGAATAATATTTGAAAGTATGTAACTTTCACTTTTTCTTCAGGCTAATAATAGTCACAATGTGATGACTGGTTGTACGTTTCAATCAGTCATCATTCATCAAGTATTCGACTGTTAACCGTGGACGCAAATTAGCCGATAACGAAAGAAATATCGTTTCACAGATGTGAGTAATGTAGGCCAGTTAAGGAGAAGTAGACTTCATCATTTTATAAGTATTTCAGAAATCACAACTACAAAAATCTGAGGAAGAAGTAACTGTATAAATGCTACACATTCTTTACAGAAACACTAAAATAGATGCATAGGAAAATGAACAAGTATCAAAAGACTGGAAACAACGATTCTTCATCAGAAGAAGCTTAAGCGAGGAGACCTAAACAAGTGTTACAGTTACAAAGACATCACTCGAATTTTATTACTCATAAATGCTTTTGCACAAAGTTACTAGAACCGAATAAAAGATACGGTCGACATTTAACTTCTAGATCAGTAGAATGAATTCTGTAAGAATCTGTCGTGCAACCCTACCCCCAAATCGTTACATTATGGATCATTATTAAACATACAGTTGAATGCAAGATAACCTAATGTCAACTGCCTTGATTATAAGATAGCATTTCACGGTGTAAAAAGACAAATATCAGGAAGTCATAATCAATACTATAGTGTAGCTGAAAAGGTAGATAACCAGTATCATACAGACTTCTTATGGTGAACTACACTTCAAAATTGTGCATGGAGAGAAGCTCACATGTTCATTCGAAGTGACAACCGTAATCTAGTTAGCCTGTCTACTATCGCCATTTCTATTCCTACTAACGGTTAACTGAATTCTAAAAACCACAACATCTCAGGGTATGAATGGAATACAGTAGACAACATAGATACAGCTAAACGACTTGAAATTAGAGGCCGATGTTAAAAGGATGAAGAATAGCACATGGAAATAACTGGACAAACAAGCACAGGATAGAGTCGGTTATGGTATGCTGGTCAACGGCCCATATGCCACAAAAGGTAACAGGCAATAATTATCAAATTGATTGGTTGGATGGGTGTGTGAGTGAGTGAGTTAGTGAATGAGTGATTGAACCATAGATCAATAAACCAACCAGACAGAATCGAATAATTTTTCATTCATTTCTTTAAATAAACATAAAACCAGACCACACTGCGAACTATTTAGAAAATTAAAATTAATACAGAATTTAGGAAATATTGGTATATTCTAATGGCTATTGATTGAGCTTGGCGTAGTAACCGAAGGTGCATAAACCTTGAATGCTTGATTGGAGCTTTACGTATGGCAATGGAGGATTTATTTGTGTTGCTGAGTTGGTTGGAGTGGTGATGGTGGTGCGAGGGGCGGAGAGGATCGATAAACTTCACGAATGATACTTCGATTCATTATTCTCTATATACTGTACATTAATGGCAATATTTACAATCTCTTTCTTAATGAATGAATATTTCAACAATGTATCTGAAATCTAAGGTCTGTTTACTGATTATGTTATGAATTAAACTATTTTCGTTCTACACCATGAATATGCTTTGAAGGTTCGTCTTTCTAAGTGTAAAACCTTATGGGAATTCATGGTTAAACACAAAGTTACTAAAACTGTTTTCATAATCTTTCACTATGGAAATATTCGAATTAATGAAAGGAGATTGTAACGATTCAATAGTTGAATGGTTCGTTTTGATTAGGTGTATGAGTTAAATAGTTGATGTGATTAGTTCATGAACTACATTTATTTGATAGTTTTTTTTGTGTTCACATTATTTCAAGGTGTTGTAGAGATTGGTGATTCAGATCTTGCAGACATGTATGGATGGATTAAAGTATTCTCAGCAGTTAGTAAGAAAGGTGTTGTTGAAACAATTATTACAGGTTAGTTAAATTGGTTAACAAGACAATTTTATTGATTCGATAAGATACTTCATATTCAATTGAGATAATTCAGTGAAGAAACTCTTCATTTCAATAATGTCACTTATCGAAGATTTACAAATGTATTTGTAGTGAAAAATGATAAGTGTGTTATAATCTAATGAAAAACTCAACATCTTCTACCACTAATTATGACTATCAAGTTGATCCTAACCAGACACGATCTATCTACCAACATATTATAGATCAATAGTCAAACTCTCCATACACTGATGCCATGTTTGGGTAGGTTGACCCTACATATAACAAATCAATGGGAATATACAAATTCATCCTACTACCAATTCGCCCATTGCACAAACTTAACTGTCTGGATTCAGTAGTCTAATGGTGTACGCGGTGGCGTATGACACGAACCGGACTGAGTTCGAATCCCACTGTGAACATCAACATTAGGATGCAGGTATATCCCAAATAGGACTAAACGCGCGACCTGGATTCCACTTGCCAGTGACAATACAAATTAAATGATAAGAGTGTAATTATGTTTATCTACATCACAAATTGATGGAAATGAGTATTATATGATTAGACATCTGTCAATCGGTGATGTTTATATGCGTTTGACGTGGGACTTGGAGCGTTTCAATTCGATGTTTTGCTGAAATTGACAGTGTACACTGCTGAAGAGTTTCATAAGTAGACAAAACATTGGTTGACTCCATGCCAGTCTTTAGTGGTATCTAGCTCACTCTCTGACGAATACAATCAACTAAATTGTGATTAACGTTAGATTTAGATCGAAGATACGTGGGTGGGAATTAACAGTCATAAATTCACATACTGTGTATTGTTTCATTGATGTATTGGCATGAAACTTAACCGTTTCTGTGAATCGATAATTAACGTAAATGACTAAGCAAAGAAGCTGGTAAGAAGTTTTTAATAGACCTATATATCCCTCATAGACCAGTATTTAAGTATAATGGAAATTTTGTAGAAAGCGTTAATGTGATGGAAAACGGATCTTCTGTTCTACTTTGTTAGATGACTACATTGACTCGGAGCAAACTTTCAACGTAGACATATCAAATGCTTTAAGCTTATTTATTGCACTAATAAACTTTAAACGATTTGGTTATAATCTGATTCACTACCGATGCTCATTGACATCTCTGTGTTATCTGTACATATTTCAATCAATCAAATCAGTGTCTGTTACCTCATGTGGAGCATAGGACGCCGACCAGCATTCTCCAACTAACTCTATCCTAGACTTTCCTTTCCATCTCTTTCTAAGTGCTGTTCATTTTCTTCATATCTGTTATCGATTCCCAACGCAGTGTGTTCTTTGGTCTTTCTCTTTTCCTTTGGCCTCTAGGATTCCACGTTAGTGCTTGTCTTGTGATGCAGTTTGATAATTTTCTCAATGTGTGTCCTATCCACCTCCAGTTTGTTTTCCTAATCTCTTTCTTGACTGTAGTTTGTTGATTTCTTCCCTACCACAGAAGATTGTTGCCGATGGTATCTGGTCAACGAATCCAAAGTATCTTACGCAGACAGTTGTTTATAAATATTGTATATTGTGGATGATGTTTCTTAAGGTTCTCAATACAAGTTTCATCTCCATACAACAGAACTGTTTTCACATTTGTATCAAAAATTTGACTTTTGTGTTGACTGATAGTTGGTTTGAGTTCCGGAATTTTATCAGTTGTGGAAATGCTGCCCATTCCTTGCCTTGCCTTCCTGATCCGTGCCTTCACATGTGTTTCAGATCAGATCCACGTTGTTTATCGATGATTCTGCCCGTGTAAAGGTTTCCGCATCTCCCAGAATTTCTCTATCAAGTGAAATTAGGTTAGTGTTGGTTGTATTGTATCGATGGATCTTGCTTTTTCCGTTGATGTTGTTAAGGCCTACTGCTGCCAAGGCTGCTGCTAAATTGTCCGTCTACATCTGTGTTTGATGCTGTGTGTGGGTTGAAAGAGCCAGGTCATTTGCAAAGTCCAAGTCATCTAGTTGCATCTACGATACCCACTGTATTTCGAGATTGCCTTGCGATGTTGCGGTCTTAATAATCCAGTCAACCACTGCTAAGAAGAGAAGAAACTAGTTATTTTTTATGTGATTTTGTTATTTCTTATTTAATTGTAAAGTGAGCGGAAACCGGTACTGCTTTTCGTTTCCTCCGCTGGACCTTGTTAACTGTGATTGGTTGTAATGTCATTTTAGTATGCTAATTACTCTGTTTTTCCCAAGGTCGTTTTTGTATCTATATATACAGACTTGAATTGTAATAGAATCGAATCTTCCTGGTGCTGCTTTGGTGTTTCTTGATTTGTCTTGGGGTGAGTAAATAGTATCGAGTCGTTGGTCACGGTTGCGAGTATCAGTTGGTGCAGATAAGTTTTCCGATTAGAGTTGCGGTTAGTTCCTGCATAGCAGTAGGTGTTATTATTTATATTATTATAATTCCGACATATCAATTGGCGACGGGTGATGGTGACTGTGGATCCTACTAAAATGGATTCGTTGTTGGATGAACAACTCAAACTAATGAAGCTTTTTACGAGCCTGAATTCTAGGCTTGAATCATCCTCAAATGTTCTTGTCCCCAACTCTGCACTTTCAATTGATGGAATTATTAATAGTATTGCTGAATTTAATTATGATCCAGAAGCTAATGTTACTTTTGATACCTGGTTCTGGAGATATGAAGATTTGTTTACGTATGATTTAGCTTCACAGGACGATGCATGGAAAGTTCGCCTACTTCTCAGAAAGCTTGGTGCAGCAGAACTTGACAAATACTGCAACCTAATTTTACCTCAAAATCCTCGGGATAGAACATTCTCTGAAACCTGCTCAACTCTCAGTCAACACTTTGGTGACAATTCTTCTCTATTCAATATTAGATATCGTTGCCTAAAGTTAAAAATGAATGAATCAGATGATTTCTTAACTCATGTTGGAGTTGTAAACAGAGAATGTGAACGGTTTAAATTAAAAGACCTATCGGAGAACCAATTTAAATCGTTAATACTCATCTGCAGCCTACAGTCAGAAAAATTCGCTGATATTCGAACGCGATTGCTTCACCGTCTTGACCAAGAACCAACATTGTCTCTAAATGACATTGCTGCAGAATATCAACGACTGACCAATTTAAAGCATGATACTGCACTTGTCCAGTCTGGTGGTAATGGTGACACTGAAGTTCATGCTGTTCGTCGAAAACCAATTTCTCATCAAGTCACTCCAGCAATCACCTCAACTTATCGTGATAAACCAGCCGAAAAGAAGAATATTACTCCCCCATCCAGATGCTGGAACTGTGATGGATGGCATTTTGCCAAGTTCTGTCCATGTAAGAACTATCGTTGCAGAAAGTGTAACAGACTGGGACACAAAGAAACTTTGTGCAGGCAGAAAGACATACGCACTCGATCACGTTCCAGAAGAAGATTCCATTCACCGAGTAAGCCGGCTGAGTCACTTTCAGTATCCACCCTGAATCACGCTCATCAGAGACCAGCCAGAAAGTACGTTTCTGTCCGGATAAATGGTCATACGGTAAGCCTCCAACTTGATACAGCATCTGATATTACTATTATTTCTAGAAAAACATGGATTAAAATTGGGAAATTTGTGCTACACCCTACAGAACAATTCGCCATAAGTGCATCAGGCGATCGTTTGGTGATCATTGGCAAAATTGTATGCTCAGTGTCATTCAACGAAATAACCACGGATGGAGTATGTTATGTGGTTAACAACAATCTTAACTTGTTGGGGTTAGATTGGATTACAGACCTGAAACTAGATGCTGTTCCACTAAGCACCTATCCTACGAAGAGTAAAGAGTCGGTGATTGCCACCATCGATACGAGAGATTACGCTAAAGAAAGTTTCAGGAATGCTGTGAGAGCACTTACTGTTACCACACAGAAAGTTGTTGAATTCACAAGAAGAGACAAAACGATTCAACGAGCATCGAAAAACCCACCGAAGGTGGAACCTGTAAGCTGGCCAGTTCCTGCGAGTCCATGGAGCAGAGTACATTTAGACTTTGCCGGGCCCATGTCAGGTGTCTACTACTTGGTGTTAGTAGACGCATATTCGAAATGGCCAGAGATCCATCCTGTAGTTCCTCCGACCACGCAGAAAACCCTGGAAACATTGATGAAAATATTCGCGTGTCATGGGTTTCCAGAGGCACTAGTCACTGATAACGGGTCCCAGTTTACGTCACAGATTTTCAGTGAATTCTGTCGAGAAAACGCTATCACATATATTCGCTCCCCACCGTACCATCCATAATCAAATGGACAAGCGGAGAGGTTTGTGGATACCTTCAAAAGAGCTGTACTTAAGGCAAAGGGGGAGGAGAGTCTAGCAGAAATTATTCAGCGTTTTCTACTTGTATATAGAAGTACCCCAAACAACAGTGCTCCAGAACAGAAATCACCAGCAGAAGCACTAATGGGACGGAAACTGAGAACGATGAATGAGGTAATGAGGCCGGCAAAAGTAAAAAGCAACAATGATGATATCTATAGAAACGGCACGCAGGTGTACGTAAGGAACTACAGACCAGGAAGCGAGAAATGGAAAAACGGAGTAATTAAAGGTAAAAGAGGAAAGGTGATGTATGAAGTAGCAGTGGGAGGACAAATATGGACCCGACATCGCAACCAGCTGCGAAGAAGGTTTGGTGAACGAAAAGCAGATGAACCGAACCTAGCGCTTGAACTTCTTCTTGACACTTTCAAGCTCCCCACGGAGAAACCAACATTAATTGCAGCAAACAACAAGAAAGGAACATCCGAAGAACAACAGCCAATAAGACGGAGTGAGAGAAAACGAAGAGCCACAGTGAGGTTCCAAGAGAGCGAACTTTTCTCAAAAAGGGGAGGTGCTAAGAATAGAAGAGACTAGTTATTTTTCATGTGATTTTGCTATTTCTTATTTAATTGTAAAGTGAGCGGAAACCGGTACTGCTTTTCATTTCCTCCGCTGGACCTTGTTATCTGTGATTGGTTGTAATGTCATTTTAGTATGCTAATTACTCTGTTTTTCCCAAGGTCGTTTTTGTATCTATATATACAGACTTGAATTGTAATAGAATCGAATCTTCCTGGTGCTGCTTTGGTGTTTCTTGATTTTGTCTTGGGGTGAGTAAATAGTTTCGAGTCGTTGGTCACGATTGCGAGTATCAGTTGGCGCAGATAAGTTTTCCGATTAGAGTTGCGGTTAGTTCCTGCATAGCAGTAGGCGTTATTATTTATATTATTATAATTCTGACATATCAACCACCAGAGAGAAAAAAATGGATGAGTGTGGGCGGCCTTGTCTGACACTGTTCTGTACCTCAAATGAGTCTGTGAGTTGATCTTCATGCGCGATTGTATAGTGTATTCCGTGATAAGAATTCCGTGTTATGTTGAATATCTTTCACAATTGTAATTTATCAGATGTCGAATCTATGATTTAAACGATAGCCACTCTGCAGCACAAAACTGTATTTAGTCACAATGTTTAGTCATAGTTGAAGTGGCAACTTCATATCACTGATATGTTTAACATTAAAATGAACAAAGATATAAGACTCTTATCGCCCATCAATGGCTGTCTAGTTGAAGTAATTGCATAATGTAAACTAAAATTTGATGTGAATTTAGTGAACATCAACAGTAAACGACGTCGGTGAAGGCCTTAAATTGATGGAATTTTGCACACACAGAACTTACCTTGATTACAATAGGGCCATTAACACTTTTATTTTGAGAAGTAGTTCTCAATGTTTAGTTGTTATTAAATTCATCATTGTTATGATACAACATTATTATTACAGATACCGACTGGCATGATCATGAACACCGGTAATTCAGTGACTGACAATAAACTTTATCACAGTCAATTAATTCTTCTAATACAAACAAGTTTACCTTTTTAATGTGGAGTAATTGGGAAAAACAGCAGAAATGAATTCATTTCGTGGTCATTCACTTCTTATCAGTTACTACTTACAATCAGTAGTAACTTAATATTGTAATTAGAAAATAGAATGTTATCACGTGACTTGTGCAATGAAGTTACATGGGAGTGAATAGATGCAACTCCATCATGATGGTTGAATGTTTCAAGTAAAATGTTGGAAAATATAGAACTATACTATGTGGCATGAGTGGGGTGTGGGTGTGGGAAGAACAGACTTGAACTACTATTGAAGTGAAGTTGATGTGAGGTAAATCAAAGAGAAATTGACATATGAGAACTATAGGCTAGTATCACTATATAAACCGATGGATTCAATTTTGGTTAACAACTGCATGTTCAGTTAAGAAATTGATTAATCGCTGATATTATTATTCCATATTTTGAACAAGAGCTCATCTATCCTTCAAAGTGTCTATCTTCGAAGATTAAAGCAGCCTGCATTAACTACGACGCTGTCAATAAATCACACTAGCCAACTACACAGTCAAGGTCGTATGCAGTCCCGATTTTCAGAAAATGATTTTAATTAGCCACAAAATACCAGTGACGAAGTAAGTCTGAACATTGCGTTACATTTTTTTGCGTGATAACTCATCATCACATAAATGGTAGTAACATTGGTTATATTATTACCACTACCTTATAAAAGAATACCTGACACTGAAGTCTAACTTTAGTCCACAGAACACGACTACTGAAATCATAGTATACGTACACCACCCAACTATTTAATAAGATCCTATTTGAACATGGTTCGAAACAAGGTTAAAAGGTCTAAGCTTGATACCCGTTCCCCTAAAAATCACGAGTCTTCTCCCAATGACCTATTCGCCACTGAACTGCAGATAATAGACAATCGTACCCCACTTATCAAGGCAATCAATCTGACTGACCTAAGCGCTGACATTGCCGACTATAAAAGCAAAGTTGAAGATGTCCAGTTAGCTTTTACCAAGGTACAGTCTATGCTAAGTGAAATAGCCCCGTTAACCTACTTGCTTGGAAAGCATGATGACATTGAAATCGATAAGGCAAAGCATGCCGAAACATTTCTTGATTTCGTTGCAGAAGTTGTAAAGCGACTCACCTCGCTTCACAAAGCCATTGTCTACAATGTTCCAGAGAATTCTCTACTTAAAAAAGTTAAAGCAATCCCATTAAAAACTAGTGGCCTGACACAGATTCCACGCGAATGTACTAGACTACGTAAAAAAGACTGGCAGACTAGCTGCCCAATTCTATTCCATTTCGCATCCACCCTAGATTGCAAGCGATTTATAAAATCTGTTAACTATATTAGATCTGGTAGCAACTTCAAAAACATACTAATAGTTGCTGATAAAACGCATCTGCAACGTAGATCCCTCAACCATTACGGTACCGTTGCTCCCAACATGAAAGATCCTAATCTAGAAGAAACCACTCTTAACGACTTACCCAAAACATACCCAACAACGCACCATAGTAGTAGCATAACACCACCAAGACTACCTGCTCTACCTACCAACCTAGAAACTGAGGAGCCATTCAGCCCATCCACACCCACAACCCTTCCTGGTATAGACACACATACAACAATATCTCTCACAGCCAAAGAAAATAGCAACCATCTAGTAGATTTAGACATCACTCCCAAGGGGGGTATATTTACCTCAAAATAAAAAGGTGAACAAAGTACCATCACACGATTTAACCCACCACCCTACCGTTAAACTGAAAACAAAATTCATGCCCTTTCATTACAACACACATAATGTCCTCCCTATCAATAAGACCCAGCATAGCCTTACCTCTAACATTCATAGAAATAAAGTAAATCACAAACGCCAAACCACTAGGCACGATCCATCCGTACCACTAGATTTGAGGGTCAATGCTTTGAACAGAAACAAGCGATTTTTCTCCTCCCACCCTAAGTTTGTTCCCCCTCGAGAGTACTTCAACAACAGTAGGATGACACATGCAAATGCACCACGTGCCAATGATCCAGAAGGATGACTCAGGGCGAAAAAGCCTTCTTCCTCTCCCCGTACCATTACTATCCCAAACAGATACTGGGAGAAATAATTTTAACTTAGGAAATTACCCGCTTCATCAATATAATAGCTCTCTCAGACATGATAACTTACGATCTAAATACTTTCCTATAATAAATGGCTTTAACTACAACTACTCGGCTGCACCCCATAGCTCATTACCAAACTACTATGATCCCTGTGTCTCGTTTGCACACCCGAATCCTTTTTTAGAGTATCCTCACACGACTATTCACAACCCTTTCCATCAATACTCATTGCCCCTGCAGCCGTTACTAAATCAACAACTAGTAACGAGACCAAACACCTCCAATCTCCAGTTCTGTCACTAATAAGTAAACAGTCTAATAGCACCCTGTCTTTTCTTACCTCAAGCACTTTGTGCATGAAGAACAACGGTCGCAGTAACGACCGAAACATTAATCTTGTAAAGCAGTCACCCAATATCTACCCTTTAGTATCTGAACAATGTGAAGCTCGACAATTAATCCCAAATCAAAATCTCATCCTAAATTCTAAGCCTCTTCATCCTTGATGCTATAAACTACTTCAAACTTATTGGCCACTCGCTCAATCTTTGTCTATTAAACGCACGATCAGTATGCAACAAAATGATCGACTTAGCCCTGCTTGCATTAATCTGCCGACCCTCAATTATCATGGTAACTGAGGCATGGACTACCCCTTATGTCTCTGATCTAAGTATATCTCTAGATAATTATAAACTGTATCGTAGTGACAGGCTACATGGACGTGGAGGAGGTTGTCTTATGTATGTTAACTCGAAATTAAACTCACTTCTGTTTGATACAGCAGACCTAAATAAATTACAAGACTCAGTGTCGATTGTTATGAGACCTACTGTCTCAGATTCTTACTTATTCGGCTCTATATACCACCACCCTAACCCATCAACAGAGGATATAACCTTACTGCCAGACATTTTTACACTGGCCTCTGCCCTACCCTTTACAGGTAAGGTTATTTGTGGAGACTTTAATATGCCTGATATCTCATGGTTTCTCGCCAAGGCACCGAAGCGCTATGACTTACTTATGGAAAGTCTAGAGCTTGGTGGCTGGTCGCAGTATGTCCGTAGCCCTACCAGATACAAAAACACTGGATTTAGTTTTCACACATGAACTCACCCCATGTACCGTCCATACAGGGAAACAATTACCAGGTAGTGACCACAATATCGTTATGTGCAATTTCAACTTAGGAACTACAATGTATAAATATCCGGTTACAATACCCAGCAGACCCCTCCACAAGACTAACTGGACGAGCTTTATGGCTTACTTCAGAAGCCTTGACTGGAACAACTATTTCATGGAAAATGATGCTGATAAGCTAACTGATATACTCTACTACAACACTTACAATACGCTTGACATAGTTGCACCTATAAGATATACTAAACCCAAAATTCCAAAATGCATGCTTATCACCACTACTGCACGAAGAAGCCTACGTAGACATGCATCTAAATTCTACAAGTTTAAAGATTTTTCCTCTCTTATAACTATGTAAACAAAATATATTAAGACCGAGGCAGATGGAAATCGCACTAGAACAACAGGCTACTATACAAAATAACCCTACAAGACTTCTCAAGACTTTCTGGAACGAAATCAGTAGCACTAAGATAAAGGGTGGAAACCTGTTTATCTGTGGCAGTAAAATATATGATGACCCTTGCCATATAGCTGATTTATTCAATGAGCACTTTACCACTACACATACCGTTGAAAACCACATAGGTGGGAACGAACCTATTACGCCACTACTATGCGAAATAAGGGAGATAACTTTCACTATAGAAAATATTACGAAAGCCATCACTACGCTAAAGCACTCAAACGCCTTGGGCCCTGATGGTATACCAGCCAATGTGCTCAAATATGGTGGTGCTGACTTCCACCTGGTACTTATTAAACTATTCACAATATCACTCTCCACTGCATGCTACCCTACCCTATGGAAAACTACATGTGTCATTCCCAAGTTTAAATCCGGACCTGTAGGAAATATAGAGAACTACCGACCTATCAACCTCACCTCTGTTGTATCAAGAGTAATGGAAAAAATAATTAAGGTGGAATTACTCCGTTATCTACTTAAGAACGAACTGCTCTCCCCCTCCCAAAATGGATTCTTAAAAACTAGGTCTTGTGACACATGCATGCTAGACCATCTAGATGACATAACTACGCATCGAGACAAAAAACTCCTAGTATCCGCTCTATTTCTCGACTTTAGTAAAGCTTTTGACAAAGTTCCGCACAAACGACTACTCATTAAGCTTAAGTCATACGGGGTCAAAGACCCACTTCATTCATGGTTTGCATCTTTCCTAGAAGGAAGACAGCAAACAGTAAAGTATAATAATAGCCCCTCATTACCTAAACCAATTACTAGCGGCGTAATACAAGGAAGTGTACTGGGTCCTTTATTATTCATCATTTACATAAATGACATAACTAATGTTATAAAACATGGTCGACCATATTCATATGCAGATGATCTCAAGATAGTATATAACTATACACCACAAGTTTTAGAAGACATGACTCTAATTCAAAAGGACCTCGATAGCCTAACTGCCTGGAGCCAAAAATGGCAACTACCACTTAACCATAGTAAATGTGGAACCATGCACATAGGAAACCATAAGCCCAGTTCACGTTTTATCTAAATGGGTCTAAAGTCCAAATACTCCAATCAACAAGCGACTTGGGCATCAAATACTCAGGTAACTTGAAGTTCACAGAGCACGCCTCCTTTATAGTCTCGAAAACTAGAAAATTAACAGGCTTCCTTCTTAGAAACTTCTTCACAAAAGAGGCTAAACTTACTTTGTTCAAGATATGTGTAAGACCTACACTCGAGCATGAATAGCATAGACAGGACATGTAAGAAAGCGTACAAAGAAGTTTTACACGTCGAATTCTAGGATTTAACAGCAACATCAACTACACGGCTAGATGTAAAACACTCTCCTTAGAACCCTTGAGTCATCGCCGACTACAACATAACTTAATATTTTTCTATAAAATTATCACCGGAATAACATTCTCAGCCTTCTCTCCCCAATGGAACCAAACGCCTAGATACGATCTTCGAAACTGCGAAGCAACATTACTTATCAATAAATACCAAGCACAACAACGCTGTAAGTTCTTTATCGTACTCTACAGCAAACTCTGGAATAAGCTACCACAAAATATTCGCACTACTGACTCTACCCTAAGGTTCAAACGACTGATCACCACATACCTAGAATCTATAGACTTATACAAATTCGTTGACGACTTACCACTTAACGTTGATTCAACCAGCAATGGCTTATTAAGGCTCTAAAACTACAAACACTACATAGTGACTAAAAAAAAAAACAAAGAGATGGAAAAAATTTTCTGGTTTAATACTGATTATTTTGCTTTCACTGATTAAAAATTCGTTTATATTTTTTCTATTTCATATATTTTTCTATATCACTGTCGACGCGAGTATGTGGTCTGCTCTCCTATGGAATTGGTCTTCTTTATGCAAGTTACTCCAAACCATGGTTAAGAACGAAATTAACGCATCAATAACTCACCCACATAAATTGGCTCTTATAATCTAATATCAAATACTCAGTCTTTTTCCGTTTCTGGATAGTCTCTATGATCCATTCTGCTTACCCACAGCCATGCTCTGCGATTACAGCCCCACAGTCGAAAAACGCGCAAACGCATGCTGGAAGTGTTTTACAATACATGACACATCTCTAATTCCTTAGCACTGCAAACTCTGGACCTTGTTATAGTTGACTTTATGAATAATAATTGTTGTCTTCATATAGCATGATTTTCATAAAAATGACTCTCTGTATATTCCCTGTTAAAAAACAATCTATATCATTCTGATCATGCCTATAAACTGGTATGCTCTCATGTACAAAATGCTACTTGAGAATAAACTATTATTATTATTATTACTAATATTAAGCACAACTTGAGAAGAATATAAGATGGATATATTAAATATGCATGATTAGTGAACCTATTTATTGAGATTATTCAGCATAGACTCTATAAACAACCTGATTGTTTCCATAATTGTCTAACTGGCTTGCTTCTATATTGTGGTTTCATTAAACAAGTTACTTTACTCACGCCTGTTACCCCATTCGGAGGCGCATAGGCCGTTCACCAGCATTCTGTATTCAACTCTGTCGTGAGCAATCCTTTTCAGCTGTCTTCAGTTACTGTTCATCCTTTTAATGTCTGCTTCCAGCTTTCGACTCAGTGTGTTCTTTGGCCTTCCTCTTTTCCATTTTTCAACAGAATTCCAAGTAAGTGCTTGTCTCGTGATGCAGTCTGATGATTTCCGCAATGTATGTCCTATCCATTTCCAACGTCGTTTCCTGATTTTCTCTCTAGCTAGAAGTTGGTTTGTTCTCTTCCAAAGTAGGCTGTTGCCGATGATTTCGGGCTAACAGACATTCAATATTCTGCGTAGACAGTTGTTTATTAATACCTGTACTCTTTTAAAGATGTTTGCAGAATTTTTTCACGTTTCAGCTCCATAGAGAAGAACTGTTTTGACTTTCGAGTTGAAGTGTCTGACTTTGAGGTTTGTTGACAGTTTTTTTGAGTCCCATATATTTTTCAGCTGTAGGAATGCTGCCCTTGCTTTGCCGATTCTTGCCCTTACATCTGCATCGGATCCTCATTGTTCATCGATGATGCTCCCCAGGTATGTAAAGGTATCCACTTCTTCCAGAGTTTCACTATCAAGTTCAATTGGGTCTGTGCCCACTGTGTTAAATTTGAGGATTCTGCTTTTTTCCTTGTGTATGTTCAGGACTATTAATGCTGAGGTTACTGCTACTTTGGTTGTCTTCACTTGCATTCGCTGGTGTGTTTGGACTAAAATAGCTAGATTATTTGCGAAGTCCAGTTCATCAAGTTGCATCCTACTTGTCCATTGAATTCCGTGCTTTCCCTCAGATGTAGAGGTTTTCATGATCCAATCAACCACTAGAAGGAAGAGGAAAAGCGAGAGCAAACAGCCTTGTCTGACACCGGTTCCCATTGAGAATGCATCTGTCAGCTGTCCTCCATGCACGATTTAGCACTGTAGTCTGTTGTAAGACTTTCAGATGATGTTGACGAGTTTCTCCGGTAACCTGTAGTGTCGAAGAAGTTTCCATAGTGATCTCCTGTCTACGCTGTCAAACGCCTTCTCATAGTCGATGAAGTTGATGTACAGTGACGAGTTCCATTCAATTGATTGTTCAACGATGATCCGTAGTGTTGCAATTTGGTCTGTGCATGACTGATCCTTAAGAAAACCAGCCTGTTGGTCTCGAAGTTGAGCATCCACTGAGTCTTTCATTCTATTCAACAACACTGATAAAGACTTTCCCTGGTACCGACAACAGTGTGATCTCTCTGTAGTTCTCACATTTTTTAAAATCTCCTTTCTTTGGTATCTTGATAAGGTATCCTTCTTTCCGGTCTACCAGCACTTGTTCTTCCTGCCAGATTCTCTTTAATAAAATGTGAAGCATCCTTGCTGTTATGTCTATGTCTGATTTGAGTGCTTCGGCTGGTATATTGTCAGGTCCTGCTGCTTTCCCATTTTTGATCTGTCTGATGGCTATCTGGATTTCTTTCATCGTTGATGGATTGACATCTATTGGGAGTTCCGTAGATGTTACTTTGATGTCTGGTAGGTTCGTTGGAGCTGGTTTATTCAAAAGTACCTCAAAATGTTCTACCCATCTGTCTCTTTGTTCTTGAATCTCGGTGATTGGCTTGCCTTCTTTGTTCCTGACCGGTCGCTTTGGTGTACTATATTTCCCGGCCGTTGCTGCTACCTTGACGTGGTGGTCGGGCTTGCCTATCGTGATGAACCAATCGAGCTATACTGGCTGGAACAATAGTTCCTCAAGGTCCTACCATGCCAGGCAGGTCGGTTGAAGAGCGGTAAGACTAAAAGCAGCAGATCCAAGGTCTGAGGGCGAAGTCGTACTGCCGACTGTACAGAGGTGTGACGGCAGTAAGGTGTTTCCCTCGGACAACCAGCATAACAGCGATGCTGCCTTCCCACAAGGAGGGGTGGGGTTAGAAAAGATTGACCCTAAAAATGCACACCTCGCCTTATCCTACGGATTTCCGTCTCCGGCGATAAGGTCTTCAACAAGTACGGAGCTAACACTAAAACTACTCACCAAAAGGTCGTGTGTGACCGGCCTCAAGCAGTTGTCCCTTGGGCACTGCGGTCACGCTCTAATCCAATTTCCTTTTCAGGTACCTCCAGAAGAACCCTTCCACGGTGTGGGCAACCGGGAAGTGATAACTGCCCTCATACTTCTGACAGCACTCAAGACCACCGTATTCAAAATCATTTACTCTCTTCAATCCCTATCATTGCTCCTACATTGACTATCAACTCTGAACTTCCTCTTCTAACTTTCTCTTCAAGTATCACCACGTCCGACGATTCTAACACTCGAAGTAATGTCCCAGGTCTACTGAAACCTTGCTCCAAACTACACATTGGAGCTTTCAACGTACGCACCCTATGTCAAATCGGTCAGCAGGCCTCCTTAGCTAAAACCCTGGAATCTCGTATGATTGATGTGTGCTGTGTCTCCGAAACACGCATACAAGATCCTAGCGTGGTCATTCACTTGACCTCACCTTGCCAAAACGGCGATGCGACAAGATACACTCTCCGCTTATCTGGCGATTCGATAGCCAGCTCTCGTGGACTGGCGGGTGTGGGCATAGCGCTAAGCATGAGAGCAGAACAAGCACTATTAGAATGGATCCCTGTCAATAGTCGCCTATGTGCTGTTCGACTAAACGGCTCTGTAAGGACTCGGAGGAATAGGGGCACTCGTCGTTGTCTTTTCGTCGTTTCCGCCTACGCTCCCACTGACTGCAGCCCAGACGAACTGAAGGATGAATTTTACAGAAACCTTTGTGAACTTCTTCAAAAAGCCAAGCACTCAGACATAGTAGTCGTCGCAGGTGACTTTAATGCCCAAGTAGGTAGTTTAGACCAAACAGAAAGACATTTAGGCGGGTATTTTAGTGTTCCAGCTCAGAGAACAGATAATGGTGACCGTCTACTGCAACTTTGCTCAGACAATCGTTTATTCTTAGCGAATACTAATTTTAGGCATAAGGAGAGACATCGCCTAACGTGGCGACCCCCTTCACCAAGACAACGATGGAATCAAATAGACCATATTGCCATCAGTCATCGTTGGAGAGGCTCGATAGAAGATTGCCGCTCGTTCTGGAGTACATGTTTAGACTCTGATCATGCTCTAGTACGAGCACGCATTTGCTTGCACCTCACTGGACGTAGAAAGACCACATTAGGAAAACCCATTAGAATTGATCTGAGCGACGAGAAGGTCAAAAGTAAATTTCAAGAACAGTTAGGGTTACAATTAGGTAACTCTGGAAACCAGGCTGTTCCTGATTTTGCCTGGAATGATCTAAAAACAGCTGTAGAAACAGCAGCGTCATCTACTAGTAATTTGAACAGAAGGAGCACGAAAAACCAGTGGATTTCTGCGACATCTATGGCACTGATGAGCTCTCGCCAACTAATCCCGTCAGGCTCTGAACACGATGAAGAGCGAAAACAAATCAAGTCTAAATTAAGTAGAAGTTTACGAAACGATCGTGAGCAGTGGTGGGCAACGAAAGCAAAAGAGATGGAAAAGGCAGCGGCTTTAGGCAACACTAGGCAGCTTTATAGACTAATCAGGGAAACCGGAATTAAGAAGTCAAGGATAAGTGAAACTATCTCCGAGAAAGATGATACTGTAATCTGCTCTCAACCCAGACGTTTAGAACGATGGGCCGAACACTTCAAGGAACAGTTTAGCTGGCCTTCAGCTACTCTACAATTACCCAGCATTTCCACTCAAGCTAAATGGAACATTGAAATAGGCCCCCCGACATTAGCTGAAGTTCAAAAAGCTGTATCTAACCTGAAACGAGGAAGAGCAGCTGGTCCAGATGGGCTAATCCCAGAGGTTTTCAAAGATGGTGGTCCAGTCTTGGCGATTAGGTTGACTAGTATTTTAGCTAAAGTCTGGGAACTAGATAAAATTCCATCCGACCGGTCTAAATCACTAATAGTCCCAATATATAAGAAAGGACCAAAATCATCTTGTAATAACCATAGAGGGATTAGTTTGACTAATATAGCATCTAAAATACTAGCCTCAATAATTATCGGACGTTTAACAAAGACTCGTGAACTACAAACACGAGAAAACCAGGCTGGCTTCAGACCTGGTCGTGGTTGCATCGACCATATATTCACCATTCGTCAGGTTTTAGAACACAGGCACGCCTACCGGCGTCCTACAATGGTGGTTTTCCTCGACTTAAAGGCAGCATTCGACTCAGTTGACCGTGAGGTTCTGTGGCAGTGTCTGTCATTAAAAGGTGTACCTCAGAAGTACATAAACCTTGTGAAGGCTCTTTACTCGAACACTGCCAGTCGAGTCAGAGCTTATGGCGAACTGTCATCTGAATTTGCGACCTCAAGTGGTGTCCGTCAAGGCTGCCCACTATCTCCGTTTTTGTTTAATTTTATCATAGACGTGCTACTGAAAGTAACACTTTCTTCGTCTGAATTTTCTGGGATTGATCTCCTTCCAGGGGATCCACTCATCGACTTAGAATACGCAGACGACATAGTCCTGTTTGGTGAAGACACTGATAAGATGCAGAGTCTTCTGGTCGCACTGAGCAACAATGCCAGGATGTTTGGGATGCGTTTCTCCCCCTCTAAGTGTAAATTGTTACTTCAGGACTGGCCTGCGTCAACCCCTGAACTAAGGATAGGGAGTGAAGAAGTTGAATGCGTTGATAACTTCACTTATCTTGGAAGTCTGATCAGCCCTAATGGGTTGGTGTCTAAGGAAATTTCTGCACGAATTCGAAAGGCTCGTTTGGCTTTTGCCAACTTACGTCATCTATGGCGTAGGCGTGATATCCGTCTATCAACTAAAGGACGAGTATATTGCACAGCAGTTCGTCCTGTTCTACTTTACGGCTGTGAAACATGGCCATTAAGGGTAGAAGACACTCGTAGGTTACTAACATTTGATCACAGATGTCTTAGAAATATATCTCGTACCTGCTGGGATCTCCGGATAACTAATAATGAGGTTAGACGAAGGGTATTAGGGAATAATGGTAAATCTGTTGATGAGGTTATGAAACTTCATCGACTGAGATGGTTGGGGCATGTGTTACGTATGTCCGAACACCGGTTACCACGTCGCTCAATGATGACTAGTATTGGGGTGGGTTGGAAAAGGGTTAGGGGCGGCCAAACCAAAACGTGGCATCAGTCGTTGAAGTCACTAACTTCTGGTCTGAGCCACATTGGTAGATGTCGACTACCTGGTTGGGGTCCGCGTGACTGCCGTACCCAGTGGTTGGAGACTCTTGGTGACATGGCTCAGAATCGATCACAATGGCGTAGGTGTATACATTCTTTGTCTTCACGTACACCTTGAGACTAAAATTACTCTACCTTTTTTCTACAAACTAATTTTTTTTTCTCTCTCTCTACATATTATATCCTTATATGCAATCTTCCTTTTATATATTACTACCATTAAAGCAACTGATTCTATGAATTCGGTGATCATCTTGCTATGCTGTTGAGGTGTGGCAACTTGGACCGATGCACTTATGTTGCCTGGTCCTACGTTGTATCTGTCTGTCTGTCTGTACTATATTTACATGCCAGTTTCTTCGTTGTGTCACATAGCTGTTTCATTCGTTCTCTTGCAGCTTTCTCCGCTGTCGTTGCAAGGCTTTCGACATACTTCTGTTTGTCAGCTTTGATGCTCTTCTTTACTTGCTTATTTGCTTCTATGTATTCAGTTTGCGACCTGATTTTCTCTGCTCTAGTTCGGCTATTGTTGATTTTCGCCTTTTTGTTCCTCGTTTGTTGAATTGGACTATAGTCTCTGTGGAAATTCATTCCTTATGATAGTGGTTCTTGCAGCCCAGAGCCTCTTGACAAGTTGAAGTTAATGCCACTTTGATTCCTTTCCAGTTGTCCTTCACAGTGATTTTTTTCCGTAGTTCAGCAGTTCTCGTAAGGCTTGAAACCTGTTGTTGAGTGTTATTTTGAATTCCTTGAGTTTGTCAGTATTTCAAAGAAAGGCTGTATTGAGCCGTTTTAATGCTGTCACTTCAGTTATCCATTGTTTCTTTAGCTTCAGTTTTATTTTGGCAACCACTAGGTAGTGATCTGAAGCTATATCAGCTCGTCTCCTGTTTCTTACATCTTCCATTGATCTTCTGAAATTTTTATTGATGCATATATGATCAATTTGATTCTCTATAGTATAAACTGGTGAGACCCTTGTAACCATGTTAATGCGTTTGTGAGGGAATATTGTACCATCTATGACCATTTTGTTGAAAGCGCATAGATTTGTAAATCTTTCACCATTTTCATTTCTTTCTCCCAGTCCTTATCGTCCCATGATGTCTTCGTAACCGGTGCTGTCCATTCCGACTTTGGCGTTAAGGTCCTCCATTAGGTTTATAAGATTCGTTTCTGGACACTTCGCTATCACAGCCTATCAGAAAACCGATCTTTGTCCTCGTCGTTGCCGTCGTTGGTGGATGAATAAAACTACATAATGTTCATTGTAATCCCCTTCTTCATAGTTTTGAAAGATGCTATGATGATCCTAGGTCTATGTGGTTCCCGTCCTATAAATGCCTTGCGCGCTTTCTTGAACAGCATCAGAGCGACTACTCGGGTGTGTGGGGGCGACTTATTTTCATGCCCGGAGTATAGTAAAAGTTACAGTATGACTATAAAAAAGTGTATTGCATCGATTACCCGAAGAATTGTAGAATAGCTATTAGTGGAAATGATAATAACATTGAATATAATTCATATATGCTTGTAACTGATTGAATCAGTCAGAGATTGATGTTAGCACGGCATCAATGAAAACTATGTAGAATTGGACAGACGTTTCGTTCTAGCGTGGGAATCCTCATCAGTTCGCACACTAGATTTCACCAGTGAAATCAAACTCAGAGCGCATAACTCAATGCATTACTGAGGCTAATTTAGGCCAATGTTGGAAGATGGTAGCAGTGACTACGTCCTATGGGTTTCGAATGATTTATACTGATTGTGCTAAATGGTTTAAATGTACAGATTTTATGGTCATTAAGGACGACTATATCAACAGAGAATCCTGTCGAACGTATGTAGTCAAGATATGTTAATGACAATGAAATTGCTTCATTGGCTTACATTTACTTAGTGATTATTTGATGAGAAGAGTTTTCATTACATCAAATACGACTCATATGACTCATGCTTACTTGATATTATTTATGCTTATGTTGATTGAGTAATGTGTCAGGTTGTGTGTAGAATATGGATACGTCATAAAAGTTAGTTGGACACTTTTCAGTTATATGGAAGGTTTTAGGATGAGTTGTTGAATTCGATGCTTTGACAGTTAATGTGATTGTTGAATGTATCAGTGAGAACATGATTAATGTTTGTTGAGGTAGCTGTTGTGCTGTGAAGTTGATCCTATTCAATGTAAACCGAATATGAAACGATTATGAACATCATTCTCAACATTTGCATTTGTTGTCTAACACATGGTATCTGCAAAAATAATATGGGAAATCGGTTTGATTGGATAAAGACTGTTGTTGATGTAGGTTACTTCTTATATGTAAATCATGAACAGATTAATTAATTAATTATGCTTTCGAGTTATCTAGTACTATAAACTCGACTCAGATGGTGATAGCTTCAATGAACTTTCTTTTAACATTGAAAAGACATGTTAACAGAAAAATCAATCTCTTGGACATTCTCATTAAATTCTATCAGAATATCTGTTAAGATTGTATTTAATAAACGGACATTTGAATGCATAAAGTATGCTTCCATTACATGTAGTTGTAATAGATTCAATGAAATGACTGATTACATAATGTTTCCCCCCTTTCCTTTAAATTCACAATTGTTAGGCAGGAAACAAGTGGTTTATTTGAAATCGACGATAGATTCAACATATCATCAATAACAGTTAATGAATACGAATTCTGTATACTCACCATATATATGTATACGAATTGTGTATTTACACTTAGTAATGGATATGGAATATAAGCTTTGTAGATCATATTAAATTTGTGTGTATGATTACGGTCGCTAGTCGTTCAGTTAATATTAATCTGTGGTTCAATCACTCATTCACTAACTCACTCACTCACACACCCATCCAACCAATCAATTTAATAATTATTGCCTGTTACCTTTTGTGGCATATGGGCCGTTGAACATCATTCCATAACCGACTCTATCTTGTGCTTGTTTGTCCAGTTATTTCTATGTGCTATTCTTCATCCTTTTTACATCTGCCTCTCATTCCAAGTCGTTTAGCTGTATTTATGTTGTCTACTGTATTCCATACATTCCCTGAGATGTTGTGGTTTTCAGAATTCAGTCAACCGTCAGTAGAAATAAAAATGGCGATAGTAGACAGGCTAACTAGATTACGGTTGTCACTTCGAATGAACATGTGAGCTTCTCTCCATGCACAATTTTGAAGTGTAGTCCACCATAAGAAGTCTGTATGATACTGGTTATCTACCTTTCCAGCTACACTATAGTATCAAACATGACTTCCTAATATTTGTCTCTTTACACCGTGAAATGCTTTCTTATAATCAAGGCAGTTGACATTAGGTTATCTTGCATTCAACTGTATGTTTAATAATGATCCATAATGTTACGATTTGGGGGTAGGGTTGCACGACAGATTCTTACAGAATTCACTCAACTGATCTAGAAGTTGAATGTCAACCGTATCTTTTATTCGGTTCTAGTAACATTGTGCAAAAGCATTTATGAGTAATAAAAGTCGAGTGATGTCTTTGTAACTTTCACACTTGTTAAGGTCTCCTTTCCTCTGCATCTTGATAAGGTATCCTTGTTTCCAGTCTGTTGATACTTGTTCCTTTTACTATGCGTCTATTTGAGTGTTTCTGTGAAAAATGTGCAGCATTTTTACAGGTACTTCTTCATTTGACTTTTGTAGATGTGATTTCCGAAATACTTTTAAAATGATAAAGTTTATTTCTCCTTATCTGGCCTACATTAATCACATATGTGCAACGATACTTCTTTCCTAATCGGCTAATTTGCGTCCTGATGAATGATGACTGATTGAAACGTACAACCAGTCATCACATTGTGACTATTATTAGCCTGAAGAAAGAATGAAAGTTGCATACTTTCAAATATAATTCTGCTTTCAATAGTAATCTTCATCTAAATTATAACAAATATAGTAAGTAAATTCTTTTGTCCAGTATACTGAAGTCACCATCAAGAAAAATAAAATTTGCTAATTTTCTGTGAAATGTATCCCATCACATTGTCACAGATAGGGAGGTCGAAGTAACTGGGTGAATTTAGAGATACCTACATGAAAGATGAATGATTGTACTGTATGCAGTGTAAAACGTGTAGGAGAGTCATCAATACACTTTAATGAAAGAATAAATGAACGAATGTCTTAAGACACCATAGAATAAATTCTGAATCATCATTACATTCAGTGGATACAGAAAACATTATCAATTTCAACGAAACACAAATCCTTCCAAACACTTTTATCTCTTCTAAATAGCCGTTATTAATTGAAGTCATAAATACATGACATTTATGTTAGATGTGAACAGTATAGACAGATAAGACGTGAAACTGTCGGCCACCTCATTGCTAGCAATGAATAATACATGAAACTAGACTTATGCTAAAACTGTATCATCTATTCCTAGTAAGCTATCTATAGTAAGCTACTACAAATTACATCTTATTATTCAACTGGCTATTTGTAAATAGATAGACTGTTGTCAACTAGTTTAATTCAAATGACACCATCAACACTAAGAACATTGTCGACAGTTTGTCACTAAGTGAAATCTTGACAAAATTGATTCCTATAAATTGATGAATTTTATTTTGCATCTGATCTTTGCAGAACTTAACGAACTGTCCTATGCCATTGAGTGTGAAAATTAATTCGAATGAAAATTCACTTCATTCACAAACAACTTCACCAGTACATTATAATAATGTAAATCTGTCAATGAAATTCATTCAAGCTAACTTATCGAATGATACAAGAGGATCTCGAACTAATAGAACTGTACACAATGATATGGATTCTGTAATTTTACTACTTTATTACATTATTCATCATAACGATTATCTATTCACTTTATTAACAGTAGTATCGTCATCAATTATTCTTGTTGTAGTTTGTATTGTGTTATGTATTTCATGTTTATTGTATGTTCACAAATAACAGTTTAATGTAACCAACTTAATCAACTTAATGAAATGATAATGATTATTATTAGTAAATTACTAAAGAGAGTAAAATTTCACCATTGAACAAAAAATCAATGTGTTCATTTGTCAATAGTTTGTTTATGTGTGCACATTGTGAATGGATCACTTCTTTTGTATAACTCTTACCTTTTCCTAGATTATATGAATTGATGAGGAATTACTTTTGTCATGCAATTATTACATGTAAATGACTTATATATTTGATAGTTTTCAGTAGAAATTATGTAAAATGGACTGATTGTTGTCATTTCATTCTATATGCTGAGTTCATTGTAAGCGGGTATTGTGAAGGTTGTTAAATGTGAATTAGATATCAGGAATTGATCTGAATTAGACAATCACTGACCATCAAGAACTGTTACTGGACAACTGTTTCGTCCTCGAATGAGGCTGTC
Organism: Schistosoma japonicum; assembly: GCA_025215515.1. Taxonomy (NCBI): domain Eukaryota; kingdom Metazoa; phylum Platyhelminthes; class Trematoda; order Strigeidida; family Schistosomatidae; genus Schistosoma; species Schistosoma japonicum. The sequence continues at coordinate 88,536,713 of CM046061.1, forward strand.
GAGCAGTGAGCACCTACGACCTCATCAGTGATCAAACTTATCAATTTCTGGCTCAGCGGTGAACGCCCCACAATTTGGTCAAAGTCAGCTTATGCTGCGTCGTGAATAAGCAAAGCTCAAGTGTCCACTATTAGTACGAAAAGTTTGCAGCCGAGTGCTGACTTGTGAGTTTTCTAGTGCTCGTCTATTTGACATGAACTGGGTGAACGAGATGCATTCGTCCAATTGTTTCACGGTCTCAAATCCCGTTTACCCCAAACCAGTGAGAGGTAGAATGCTTGTATGATTAGACAGAAATACTTAACAACCTTTTAATTTAACACATTCATTCAAATATCCACTTTAATTACAGTGATTATGAATCGTCAATTGAATGTACAAAAATGGAACACTATATTTGACAACGTTTTACGTTATGGAATGTGATTTATTAAGTTGACATCGTTCAAGATTCATCGTACTGATGCAACTAAAGTCGATAAAAGTCAAAAGATTGTATTGAGTTCTCGGAATAATAGATTTTGTAACACACATGTAGAAATAAACATAAATGGTTCTACAACAAATTACTATTAATTTACTTGTCAATTTCATTCAAAGTGATTAAATAACAAAAACAAAAAAAACAGTTACAACAATTTGTATCTTCTGTTGATGGCTGTAATAATGCTGAATGGCTACGCAGACAAATACTGTTCCAACCATTGAAAAACAACATCTAGAAAGTTCAATAATAAAGAAAAGGCATTGAGCTACTCATGAGTAGTATGACTATTACAAGTAAATCCAACAGATTGTAAGCAGGAGTATAACTCATATGATGTACGTTCAACGTTAAAATGTTGATTGTCACTATTGATCAACTCAATGTGAATCAACACCCTAAACATACACAAATGACACTCGTATTACTTATGATAATGAGTTCATGTTTGATGGAATCTGTAATATTTATCAGGAGGAGGAGGAGTAGGAGTAGGATGTGATTAGTGACGTGAAATTTAATTCCGGTTCTGATCTCAATCAAATTAAGTATACAATTAGTGATGCGTTCATTCACTCATCAATAGAATCTAAAGTCAAGTCAACTATTCATTCGATGAAACAGGATTGGCCTCAGATTAGATGTAGTTGTGAAATAATTTCTATTGATACATGCTATTTGGAGACGTGACTTCAAGTGATGCATTATCATTCATAAATTAAATCATCAATTATACTTTTGTGCCCTTGTACTCTCCACCATTAGATTTACTGTGCATTTAGCTGCCGTGCCAGTTCCTCTAGTAAACTTCACTACAATACAACTCATTCTGAGTTGCACTCTATGCCAAGTTCTTTGGACTTTATAATTAACTTCTCTATTATTCAACAACGCAAAATACATATCATTTGTTGATGTCTACCTGACCATTCTACTTACTGATACACTACTCTGTGTCGAGAACCATGGATTGGCTGTTAATTGATGTAATGTGGCGCAGTTTTTAAACTGCATTCTCTCACAAATCAAGTTTGCCACTTCTCCATCCAAACTATGTTCATATGAAATTCGGAAGTGCTTAATAGAAAAATGCTGAATATCAATATATCACTCAACACCTAATACTGTAATGTTTACATTGGTGTATCAGCATATAATTTATAAAGTACACAACAACACTAGTTACACGTTTGACAATTGAAGTCGATGTTCAATTATCACTGACTAGTTGACGATTGACTTAGTCATTTCGGATATTCAATAGTATACAGAACAACATCGAGTTATTTTACCTGTTGTCATTATCAGACTTTCATTATTGTTAAAATCCCACTGAACTACATTACTGTAGTCTACTGTTCTATTGTCACACCTCAAACTCAATCAACTACCTACATTCATATGAACTACTACACCAAATCGATAATCAGGTTAGATGAAGATAAACTGACAATTTAGACAAAAGTATGCTATAACGAACTACCTAGCCGACATCAATTGATTCGTCAGACTACGTTTATGTTTGTTGTGTTTTCTAATAAACAAACATCAACAGATCAAGTTAAGATCACCGTCATCATCGAAAACCAACGGTAATCTTGTGTTTTTACTCAAAACGGATCAGTCTATATCTCTTATCATTCCACTACTATTCTATTCAATTCTGAATAAAAAAAATCGACTTATTCTTTAATGAGTTTCTTATCAATTTTACGCATTCAATGGAATGCATTCAGAAAACTGATAACATCATAAATTCACATAATTTAGCGCTCTAATCAGGTCAAATGTGATCAAACAAAGACCAGTGAAATTGATAGACACCAAAAACATCCTATTTCTGGTGTTGACGCATTACTACATGCCTCTTGTGATGATTCCTTTGAACAATATTCTGTGATTTCATTGAAACAAACCAACAAATAGAAAAACAACATTAAGTGTTCTAGTTAATTGTCAATGTAAACTGTTATGTTTTGTCTACAAAATGTGTTATGACGACCATCCGTAAATAATTGTGATGTCGACTACTCAATTCTGTTCGATTTCATCGTTTACTCTCTACTCATACATTGAAATGTATTTCATTTTACATGTTGAGGACATCAGTATTATCACCAATTCCACATGTGCAATTCACATTTACATGTGTTAATCATATTTCGATTATGTTGAATCAGAAGATGTGGAATTCAGTACTTGAGATGATTGTGTAGGATGTATTTGAATTACAGAAAATAAGCCAAGTAACAAAAATGTCGTTAAATTGAAAACACTGAATGTGATGTAGACAGTAACGTATGGTTATCAGAACACTCTTACCAATAAACAATGAGGAACATACAACATGCCTCACTCACTTGGTGCTGGTATAAAGTTTACTACCGTGCCAGTTCTAATCATGAATCTAGGAACTTGAATTGTACTAAAGTGTACGCGATTATCAAATATTGTTCCTTCAACTAAATAAAAGATAAGTGAATGCATCGATATATTTGTGCATGAGAATGTGCATATCATTCCAGTGTGAATGTTATCAATACATGAATTATTGTCATCAAGCTTTACAGTTCGGAAAGAATTTCTTAATTTTTTGAGATGTATTGGTGAATTTGTGGGTGGAGATGGAGGGGGGGTTGGAGGAATGCATTATTATAACCACTGATACATTCGTGTACATTCAGTTTAGTAAATTAAATTCACATCGCATCACATCATTCTCATGCACTACTGTTAACATCAGTATTTAAATCGGCTGAAAAAATATACCAATTCGATCTGCATTTCAATACAGAGAAACAAACTTAAAATACATTGAGTGGTGTGATTATTAGTTGATGGTGGATTCGATACATTCATATCCTACTAATTAAAATGAGTTCATACAATGGATTCATAAGGTAAAGCAAACTGATTTAATTTCAATGTACAAATCAAATTTACATATCATTTCCGAAATCAAATGTTTACTATCAATTTCAAATGGTATCTAAAAAGAAAAATAACCATCGTAAGGTCAACACTGGATGTGAACATTTCGACTTTTATATTCAGTCAACAATCAACGATTGTCAACAAGAATGTCACTGAAATAATGTGATTATTATCCAGAGGAAACAGTCAACTAATTTTCTTGCAGTGAAGTGGTCACAGGTCAGTCTGAATGAGATTCCTCAATCAAGGTATTTCTAATACAATCGAACAGTATCATTCTTTTTAATAATAATAATTATCATTATTATAGCTTGATTCAATAGTATGCTTGGAACAATATGAATATTCAGCAAACAATGTGTCAACAAGTCACTTTTTTACCATCTGCACATACCAGTGAATTTACATGAGTTCGTGTTCACGAAAGTAACAACACCACTACCACCACACTTTTATTGATGACAAGACGATCCTGACAAAACATCTCAAAACATTTTAGTGATACCAATTTGTCATCGTACAGGTCATGTAGTCATGATTGTTGAACTGTGATTAAAGCACAGTCATGATATGTTTAGACTAAGGAGAAATTGTTGGTAGTCCAATTATCCAATAATGGATCTGCAGTTAAGACTAAGAATGTCAAGAATAGACATTTGTTGAATATTGATCATTTGTTATCGCTTAGTGCCAGTCACCATGATGTTTGTGTTTAGACCTGACTGAATTACTCATGATAAGCCGTAAACATTTTACGAAGTCACGTGAGTACACAATCCTATTATGGGACATGATTGGGCAATTGAAACAAAACAAACAAAGAGAGGTGGTTTGTTGAGATATTTGGCAAAAGGTGGTAGCCACAGATTTCAAACAGGCAGCCGGGATTTATGTATTGCCAATCACTAAATATTCATTCATTCCCACATCAAAGTGGATGTCATTTAATTCAATCAATCATTTATTAACATGATTAATCATTTATTCATTCAAGACAATACATGTCTAAATGTATTTCACACATTCTTTGTTTACATTGAATTCAAATTGAATATGCATCCATATGACGTTGAATATCACTGTCAGTTGACTACATTCTATATATTTACACTGTCATTACATTGCTCCTTGATAAACATCATCTTTTCAAACAGCTCTCCAATTGTATTCAGTCATGACAATACAAGTCAACTCCCATCAATACCATGAAATTACATTCCACACATTCAACAATTACAGAATTTCATAATGTACATTCAAATAAGTCGATGATCTTTGGTGACATTTTCAACTTACTTCCTCATATTTCATCGTAATAATCCCATTCTTGTACAGAACAACAATTATCTTAACTATAAAATACATTGAAATAGAATTAAAATTGAATATAAGTATTGGTGATTCCATGAGAATCTCATTGTTTCACTTGATGTCTGTTTGCATAATGAGAATGAGTGAATGAGTTCAGTATCAATTGTAACTCATCGATATACTGAATAATATGCAGAGTGTACATGAACTCGATAAGCGAAGTAGGATAGATGACGACATTTGAGGTTGTGATATGAGATGAGTGATTCTGGTGGATGAACTAACACTTGATTGTTTACATTGAATAGTGAATAAGTGAAATGATGCAGAATGATCGGTATTTAGTAGAATGTGCATAAGTGATTAATGGATTGCTTAATGTGAAGAGTGATTCTCGATAGTCATAACGTTAGCAGTTATCACCAGCTATACACATTATAGCACAATGCATAAAATGACTCATGTTATTATGACATACCTGGGTGTGATGTAGAGTCAGAAAGGAAACGTAATTGTGGCCATCTGATTGCTAAGAAATCATCTGTTGTAAAATAAACGTGAATTGCTTTTTTATTAACATTAGTAAGCTTAACATTCTGATGAAGATTTATAGCACAGTTCGTAACGAAAATGCAATTTGATGACCAACATTCAACACGTTCAGTTACGTTGATACAACGAAGATGTTGGTGAAATTTTCACTTTGTTGCATACTTTAATGATACAGTCGGTTATCATTACGATTGCCCGCATTATTATATTTTCAAATGTGTTTGAGTGATCATGTCAGTCAGTACCTGTCTATGTAAGAAAGGACGGATTACAAGTGAGAAGACATCAGGAGTTTCAATCATGAATATCATATTTGATGTGATATGCGTGGTGGAGATTTTAGTGAGAGCATTTTCGCACCATACTATCCAGTAATTCATAACTGAGTGCTTATTGTAGTCACTTTTGAGGCTGAATTCTCGGTATACTGATGATTTATGCATGATGGAGCTTCCATTTCAATACTTGAATGTGAAACATTCTAGTCAACGTTATAAATGTTACACGTGATTACTGCAGAACGCTCTACATGAGCAGAATAATTTTGCTGCTTTTGTGCAAACCATCTTCTAATGTTGCACAATTCAACGTTAACAAAAAGGGTAAGATTTTCAATAAAATAACTTACCAGTTTGTAATGATTGTATGTGTACACCACCGAAACTGTTAACTAAAGGTGTAATAATCACTCGCTCCTTTGAATTCTGCGTCATTAGCACTACTAAGACAATACAAGGTGAACACAGAATAATATTCACACTAATCACTGGGATATCCACTTATATCCTATTGAATGCACATTTTGTTAAACACAACCTGTTTGTTGTCAGATATTTAACTTACATAATAACCTGTTCCAAACAAACTCTCTATTCTAATATCAAAGAGCAACTTTCTTCTGACATTTATCTGCTTGTGACTGGATTTTTTTTTAATTAAATCCCTGCAATATAATGCTTTGTTGACGAGTTATATTTCTTAACAATCGTCCCAGATATGGAAACTAATCCACAGTATCAGTGTCATAAATCTCTGTTCATGACTGACATCCTTTTGATTATGACGGTGATATTTTCAGTTATTCACAATCAGTTTCTTCAAGATAATTTACTAACTGAACAAGTTCATCTCTATTCTAGTATGCCTAAACAGTATCAAAACAATTGAATCAATTTACACCGAAAGTAAACTACTGAAGTAATTTTAAGGAACATTTTTAATGAATGCCATATGATCAATGAAATAGGTCTATTCAACTCTATACAGCTACTTCATATCACTCAATAAGCAACCATAAATGACTTTTCACGTACCTTTTGCATACACATCAACTGCGTCATATTCAGTGCCAAAAAGCTTCATTTGAAAATTTGGTCTTATAGTCAAATGGAAGTAATCATTAATATTAAAATACAAGACTGACAAAAGTTTTCCCATAGGTAGCTGTATGATTCGTAGATTCCAACTTGATAATCAGTTGCATTATACAAAATACAAATAAATAACAAACTAACCTTATCTAGAACATCCTTGTCAAATGCACCATCAATAAAATCCTCTTGAAAATAATAATCATGATCAAGCTGTTTGTCAATGCAGATTAAAATCAATTCAACGTCTTACTAGTAGGTGTGTATCATTCTCCGACACAGTTTCTCCATCACTTATCTTACTAATATTAGCCCTTATTTGGACTAATAGCTGTTCTCTATCAAGTTGAGCAAGTGTCGTTCCAGTGAAAATGACTAATAATATCAGCATCCAAGTCACTAGTTGATCGGCTAGGCCTCTGGAATGGAAATAATTTATCTGTTATTCACACAACAGTTCATGCAATACATCAACAATCTTGTATAAATTCTTATTGAGCACTCACCTCATCTTCATATCACCAATTCAAGATAAATGAATATTCTGTTTGTGAACGGTCCTGCATACAGTTTTAGAATAACTTACTGATAAGACGTGATTCGCTATATTGACACATCCAATGAGAAATCGACAGCGGACTGTAATAATTGGTGACTGAAAACAAACATTTTGTGATTTCTGGTATCCAAACTCAATGAATGATTACTTGATTGTTAACTTTGACTGATCAATAAAACGTGTCGCCCAATGAAATAACAGAAGATGATATTCAAGCAAAATAACACAAAATGAGAAGCCTGAGTCCTCAGGAATTCCGACATTATTTGAACGATTGTTTGCATTTATGGAAAATCAGTAGAAATTGCAACTTCTTATCTGACCAGAAAATTAAAGTCGAAAATCACTCAAATGAAAACATCTACAAGTTGAATCACATACCGAAATTAACTTACTTTGACCACATACAATTAAATCGTTAGAAACCACTGTAGATGTCACCGGTTACTATCCCAAGTTTTGTTTAGATGTCTGCTGTCCTAGTAAAACAATTTTTATTAGATTTGACCGACTAATTTCTCCACATGTGAAACGACAATTCACACTGAACGTACAGTTCACTTGTGAAAACCAGTTGTAAAACGAGTTAACAAATAGCTATGATCGTAATGAGATCTTGACTAGGCCCTCATTTACCAAATTTCTTTATATGTAAACTATATAATAGTCAGCTGAGTTCAGTCATAAGGTGATTCGTCGAATATTGAAGATAAATGGATGATACGTTTCTCATATGCGACGAGAGTGTTGACGAGTAAGATATCATAAAATTCCATCAATACCTGGCATCCATCAATAGAGTTTGTAATAGAAAATGAATCCAACTCATTAGTCGTATATTTTAATGTACTTTCACAAAACAAAGTGACAGAACACTGAAAAGAAATAGACATGCAACAGCCAGCTAATTAACTACCATAATTATGTTCCGTTGAGCAAAGAGAGAGCAATGTCATCCGGTCTTTATGCAATCGTACAAGAAAAATATTCAGGGATGGCTGTATTAATGAAAAGCTTGAAATTCTCAGGAAATTGCTGGTAGGAAACGATTATCCAACACGTTTCGAAAATAGGAGCATGAAGGAAACTATAATTTGTCGTTAACCAGCTCGGTCTCAAAGAAGTATGTATTCATGAATATAGAATTGAAAACGGATCACAATTTTGACATACCAAGAAAGCGTCTGTCATCAGTTTCTAGTAGGACGTTCAACGCTGCATAGCTATGCTGACTGTTTTAAAACTTTATATTTTACAAAAGTTTATTAGTGTTACGTGTGTAATAAATTTTTGTATGAATACGTTACTAATTCATGCTGTGTTAAGATGGCTTACATGTTTCATTACTATTATTAGTGTAGACCCTGACTCTGTCTTTTGCGCCTTGTACATTCCGCTGTTCGAAGCTAAATGTAACGTCGCTTCGCTAGTGTTCGTTCTAAATTATGTCTAGTTAATTGGTTACTTGGATTAATAATTGAGTATCTGAACTGCATAATTCAAAACCACTGACGTCGCTCTCTGCTGAACTCACTACAACGGACATACTGGACACTTGAATTTATACATACGTGTGGTAGTCATTTAGAAAACCGATTATCCAACTCATACATTACTGTGAATTCAAGCAAACTAAATTCCAACAAATGTTGTACTTACTATATGTACTTATATTGACCGTTGATACAGCATTCATTCACATTTGTGACTGTTTGTAAGGCGTTATAGATTCGTTAGTGGTCCTCAGCCACCATAATAATAGAAGACTAGGACTCGTGAAGCATTCACAAATTCAAATTAGCCTTCATTTATCATTGATTGACTAATTGGATATTCGGATGCCTGAAGTAGAACGTCGAATCGCTTTGTCTATTCTCATGATAAATACCCTACTGAAGCTAAAATAAAGCCTCCCCATTCCAACAAGCCACACATACAAACTGATCAAGGCTACTTTAGTCGACGCAAATGATTAATCACATTGTCCCACCTCTAACTCATTCAATTATCTGCATTCATGTGCTTGGATCATATCAAATCGACAATCAAGTAAGATGAAGTTGAACTGACAATTTCAACAAAAGTATGCTTCACTGAACTACCAAGCCTACATCAATTGACTAGTCAAACTACATTCATTTTGTTGTTTCATGTGATTAACGAAAATCAGGTAAATAAACATCAACAAATCAAGTTAAGATCATCGTCAACATTGACAACCAACAGTAATCTCGTGTTTTACTAGTTACAGATCAGTCAATATCTCTTATCATACCGCTACTATTCTATTCAATTCTCAATATAAAAAAAATCTACTTATTCTTTAATGAGTTTTTTATCAATTTTACGCATTCAATGGAATCCATTCAGAAAACTAATTACACCATAAATTCACATGATTTTAGCGCTCTAATCAGGTCAAATGTGACTAAGTAAGTAAAAGTTGAAAGAAAAAACATCACATACCTTCATTTATATTTAGCTTAGAGTAAAAATGATAAGAAACGCATTAAAGAATAAATCGATTTTTTATATTCTGAATTCTATTTAATAGTAGTGGTAAGATAAGAGAAGTAGACTGATCCGTTCCGGGTAACAACACGAGGTTACCGTTAGTTTTCGATGTTGACGACATACACAACTGAATTTCCTTGATTCAATGAAATAGCAAACTACTGATTGTAAACTAAATCACTGACAGCTTGAATTATTTGTAGGGTGACACTGTTATGACACCAGAGTTATTAGAATAACTTCCCCCTACTGATTCAACAATCTCTAGCCCATACAAATTTACCAAAAATTCACAAACATGGACTACCACTGCTTGATGCCTATACATTTTGTCCTACATCATGCAACTCACATAATACTTTATTTGTCCACCAGATTGACAGTAAGCCTGTACTCTGATATTCACTGTAATGGATATCTCAAAATATTGTATCCATAACGATGTGCTGGATCGAAGGACAATCTTAACATTATTTGTAAGAGGGGCATTTATATTCGGTGTCCAACACTAACAGGCGTCATTGACAAGTTCCTAAGAAAATTTTATAAAATGACTAGAATGAAATAAAATGTATCACTTACACCAGACAGTGTATCCACTAATCAAAATGTTAAGTTTTCTGTAACATTCCTAACTTGGTCATCACACAGAAAAGCGGAAAATTCATTAATACGTAAGCCGTGATCTGGTCTGTAGGGTTATATTGTTTCATGTCAATTTGCATAGAGACGCCATAGAATCACATTGAATTCACCAGTTTACTTGCATCATAATTATGATCTTGTTTTAATGTAGTTAACTTTAATATTTAGACAAGTAAATGTCATTGTATGGATCTATTTGTAAAGAATTCATTATCAAGCTGTACATTCCTGTAGGAAATGTTCACAGTATAAGTCCTTAAGAAACATAAGAACAATGAATAAACATTAATCAATTAATTGATCAGAACCAAGTAAAACGTAAACTGAAAAGTTCAAATACACAAGTGATAAAATGTTGACGTCTTAAGAAACATGAATTAAAAAGATTAAATGAACTAATGTCAGAAATACTTTTGTGTGTAAGCCAAGGTAGGCGTGAAAAACTAATAAATGAATCAAAAAGTGAATTTGTCAAAAACTGATGTTGGTAGGGTGCAATTGGAAATTGGGAAGCACTGAACAACGATTTCGTCCTAATATGTGATTCTTCAACAGCGCAATTCCTAGATTCCACCACATAGGCAAACACTTGGCAATCACTTAACCCTCTGCATTACTGGACAGGAATCCAATGAAAGAAATCTCACTTGTTTATGTGTAAAAACTGAAATTACGGCATCATAAGGAACAGAGATCTTAGTATTACACAATAATCCGTATTCTACGTGCACAGATATCTAATTATACTGGTTCTTACAGACTTCTTATTTCTTGAAATGTCGGGCCATTCAACCTTCTAACTTCAGTCTAATCTCTGTACTTGTAGTGACTTTTTTTTCTCACCTCAGTCGTTTCACATCTAGAGAGATCAGTCGGTCATATCTAATAAAACTTGTTTTACTAGGACAGCAGATATCAAAACAATACTTGGGATAATAACCAGTGACATCTACAGTGGTTTCTAACGATTTAATTGTAAAGTGGTCCCAGTTAGTTAATTTCGGTATGTGATTCAACTTGTAAACTTTTTCATTCAAGTAATGTTTAGCTTTTATTTTTTCAACCGGATAAGAATTTGCAACTTTTTTCTGATTACCCATAAATTTTCGGCGAAATTCGCATGATTCAATGGTCGGAATTCAGGAGAGGAGCCTGTTCACGAGTGTCGTATATGTCAACCTCATTTACGGAAACTATATGAAGCACAGCATTACAGCAAGTTGAAAAGTGTACTAGGTTTTGATGTTCTAAGGATGAAAGAAAAGTGCATTCTGACGAGTTGACGTCGACACATACAACTGAATGAGACCCACTGAGAGTCGTTACAGCAAACTCTGTGAATTCATCAGCAAAGTGGGATTGGACAGATGATGTGAAATTCAGAGTCACAAACATTGGTATTATATATGTATTTTTATTTATTTAGATGTTTCAGACGGCAACTTAATTTCAGACAATCGACATAATTATTTGAAAACTTAAAATATACACGATTGGATGTACACCAGTACGTGTTCACGAAAGTAGTGACACCACTATCACCACACTTTTCTTGATGACAGAATGATCCTGACGAGAAATCTGAAAACATTTCAGCGATAAAAAATTGTCATCATTCATAATGCTTCAAGGTCATCTAAGTGTTGTAAACATTCGAAATCAAAGTAACTTCTATATAAATACTCATCCATGTGGCTATAGAGCATTTTTACACGGATTCCTTTAAGCTTACAAAGATTATATTTCAATCTAGACTACATGGCTTCTTTGTTATTTGTGTAAATTACTGTTGACGGATCCACAAAGTGCCGGCTGTAAACGACGATCCGACGACTGTATCTAAGTCTTGATATGCACTTGTTTAACGTTGAATCATCGGTGTAAATTGTTTTTCGTGGTTAAAGATATTTCCTAATAATAGAAATTTTGGTAGACTTCTTGCGATCAGAAACCTTTTCGAAGCGTCCTCTTCCTAGATGTCAATCCCAAATATCAAATACTTATAGATATCAAAATGTAGGTTTCAATATAAAAACTACCTAGCCACACTGTAGGTACGTTACATTTCCGAATATATTTTCGCTTTCTAAGAACCATCTCATGGATTTCGACAATTTTACCAACGCCTCTTATACACATTAGTGTTTTCATTAATATCTCCAAATACATATCTCTACAGTATTGTACAGATATAACTTCGGTAATATTCGCCATGGCTGTAGCAGCAGTTACAGGTGTTTCCAATAACCATTCCATTACAAAAACCATTATTTGCTGCAAAGAAATTTTGAGACGTACGAGAAATGAACCAGATCTACGAGATTTTTTGAGCTAATATTTGTGGCATCGAAATATTATTTTGTCATTCTTCTGTCTGCATTTGTCTAGGTATATAGACTCATCATCGTCAAATAAACAAATTCTGCGAAGCAAACCTTTCTACCGCAAATAACTAACGATAAGTTCCGAGCATGAATAAATCGTCAACAATGTGTTATGATGCGAGAAAATTGGTGGTGGAGGACCGAGTTCCAAATACTAGTGCCTAGTCGGTAACTGTGCGTTTGCTCTGTGCCCACTTAGTCCCGGAACAAAATAAGAAGAATGCGAGCCAATAGATCAGGCAGACAGAATCATATCATATTTCAAGCATTCTTCTATATATACAACAAACCAGACCACACAGCAAACCAATTACGAAATTAACATGAATGCAGAACGAGGAGAATAGTGTTAGTGAATAAGAACAACTTGTACATAACTAATTAACTGTAGTCCATAACAAGAGACAACATAATAACAGTAATTATGCTAACCGGGAGGATAGAGTGTGAGGAACGTAACAATAATAGAAACAAAATGTTTACATTACACAGAGCTAGAATAAATGAAACAATGTTCTCAAAACACAGTTTTGAAAGTTTGTTACACTTCTTTGTGGTCCGGCATAACACATTGTCAACTAAACTGTGCGCAACGGCGTTAATGTGGGAAGTAGCCATCTCATTGGTTCGTCTCTAATCTACAGAGCTTTCCTAATGTGCAATCGTAGGTAGTGAAGACTAAGAATATCAAGAATAGACATTTGATGAATATTGTTCCATTTCAGCGCTTGTTCACAGCCAACATGATGTATGTGCTTAGATTTGAGTGACTTACCCACAATAGGGCAAAGTTATACAAATTACTCTGGTGTCATAACAGTGTCACCCTACAAATAATTCAAGCTGTCAGTGATTTAGTTTACAATCAGTAGTTTGCTATTTCATTGAATCAAGGAAATTCAGTTGTGTATGTCGTCAACATCGAAAACTAACGGTAACCTCGTGTTGTTACCCGGAACGGATCAGTCTACTTCTCTTATCTTACCACTACTATTAAATAGAATTCAGAATATAAAAAATCGATTTATTCTTTAATGCGTTTCTTATCATTTTTACTCTAAGCTAAATATAAATGAAGGTATGTGATGTTTTTTCTTTCAACTTTTACTTACTTAGTCACATTTGACCTGATTAGAGCGCTAAAATCATGTGAATTTATGGTGTAATTAGTTTTCTGAATGGATTCCATTGAATGCGTAAAATTGATAAAAAACTCATTAAAGAATAAGTAGATTTTTTTTATATTGAGAATTGAATGGAATATGATAAGAGATATTGACTGATCTGTAACTAGTAAAACACGAGATTACTGTTGGTTGTCAATGTTGACGATGATCTTAACTTGATTTGTGCCCGTTGTCCGCTATTGTCACGCTTCTATAATATTGACATCAGAATTCATTTTCTGGTACATTGAGAAAAAGCTCCCTTCCATAATGTAGGCGACCGAGAATCGATAACTGCTTTCTGACTTCTAACAGCACTCGAAGTCACTGTGTAGCGTGTCTTATGAAGATTAAGTAAGCGATGTTAAGGTTAGTTATAGAGCATTATGTAAAGGTGGCAAGTCAATTCATTTTGTCGTGAATTACCATCGACTGAGGTAATTAGGGCATATTTCCTGTAGGACCTATTCCGTGTCACGATGTTGACTGGTGTAGAAGGAGATGGAAAAACAAAATTACGAACGACTAAACTAAAACGTTGTCCAAGTACATAAAATCGGCTACTGTTTATCTGAGTCATATTGTTACATATAGATTACCTGATTGAAGATATTGAAGTGTCATAGCTCAAAGTGACTCGATTGCATTTAGTCTTTATTTTACTTGGGATATTCTTTCATACATCTCATTCGTTTTCGGTGAACTGTATACTGGTAATAACCTTGTTAATCTAAATTTTGTTGTGCTAATTTGGTTAGGCAACTTGTACTAACGCACATATGTGCTAGACTCTGTGTTGTTTGTGATTTGACCCTGACCAAGTCACTGTAAAGCTCCAAATGTAGCTTTATTTATGGTGAGATTTGATCAAGTAGAAACAGTACATAAAATTACAGTTTCATGTCGCCGGGCATTCTCAACGCCCTCAACGTTTTCGTTCCAAAAGCTACGACTTTTTGAATAATTAATAAGCAGAATGTACATCTTACGACTTCCGTCCTAATATTGGTATATATTTGTAGACGTCATCAAGAAGGATCTCATCGTAAGTTATAATCCATGAAACAAGTACTGTTACTATTATTATATTATGAAGTTGGGAATAACCACTGACTCTGCTCATTAGGGGTAAGTTAAACGACAGCCCAGTGGCGAAAACACCTAACCTTTAATTAATGAACCGTAGGTTCAGGCTGCACTTTGTTAACTTTAAATTGAATAATCAGGTTCAATATAACTTGCCCTCATACTAACTTAAAGCCAGGTTCTCTTTTCTGTGTTGTACTCAATCCATTGGTTATACATTCTGTAACGACGATTAATTATACTAACTAAATGGTAAATCTGTAAACAGTATCGTCACGTTAAATTGAAGTCGTTCATTCAAGAGGAAACACTTACTTGTGCAAAGAAGCCTTTAAATGCCAACATCGGATTGGCGCATCATCGATATATTTAAAGTGATTTAATAATCTCCCCAACTTTCGATTCTCGAAATTTTATCCACCGTCATGAAACCAGATGTTGGAGAAACCGATTTGATAGTTCGAAGTCATCACATTGTTTCACTGATTGGCTTCTATTTGAATAAAGTGAATATTGATGTTAAATATTTTACAAATCATTGTACTATTCATGTTCATCTGATAATCCTTCTTGCGAAACCATTCATAATATTCTTGTTTTTAATGAATCGCCAGTCCACATAGCAAACGTTGTAATATTCTAGTGGATTATTGTAATCCTAATTGTTAACTAGTCAATATAACTCGATTAATTGGATTGTACCCATTCAACATATACTCAGTTAGGTACTTTGTTGACATGTTGTAATATGACAAAAATCAACAAGCTTCGCCACTACGATTCAGAATACAAAGATGCCAGACTAACCAACGATTATAATTCTTATATATTGCTAGGACTTGATACTCTATTATAATAAATCCTGATTGTGAATCCCAGTTGTTCTGAATATTAATGAAGTGAAGTGAAGTGAAGTACGCTCGAATAGTCACTAAACCACCCAATGTATGTATATGAGGGTTATAGTGCAGTATGGAAAATAATCACACACACATTTGTTGGCATAAAATGCTATTGCATTCTCCACTATTACAAATACTTTGTATTTGTAAATATCTTCATCACGTGATCGTGTTATTTCTTAAAATTAAAGAGAATTGAGAGCAAATCATTCGGTGTATTAAGGGGATTAAACTGTTTAGTGACACATAGGCTAACATGATGGATCAGCTGCACTCCTCTCCTCATTACTACGACTACTGTCAATATACGTGGCTGCCTTATTCACATCATTATTCACAATGCAATTCAATAAGTGTATCTTACCATAGGAATGGACTGCTGCAAGTAGTCATCCAATCTTTGAATCAGGATCTATGTCACGTGCATTTAACTATCGACCGATCAACCTGACGTCTATTTTAGTAAACGTACCCAAAAGAATCGTGGTACACTTCTCAGAAACCAACGTACAGTTTGACAGTGCTTCAATCGGCTTCTCGAACGATCTTTCGTACATCACAAATATACTACTGATTTGCAAATGTAACCAGAATCCAATAACAACAAGCAATCAGTAGATGTAATAAACGTGGACTACTAAATAGATTTTGTTAAGAACCTTCAATATAAGCTTATGTTGAATCTATAAAGTTTCAGAATTTCCCTCAACCTGTTTAAGTGGATAAGGGGTTTTATGTTTGGTCACAGACGGAATACAACAATCAACTGTCATGTCTGCTCTTGAAAAAGAGTGCTGAATAGGGTACTTAAAAATCTGTACTACGTCCCTAATTATTTACATTTTATATCTACTACTCACAGATCAACTTTCCAATGTTACTATACACGTACCACGTCAAGATATGATAAAAAATCAGGTAGTGACGATCCCGTGTGATGCACCGGTTGGTTTGTTTACGTTGTGGTTAGCGCTTTCAATTAGAGCAAAATATGTAACCATGTACGATTACCAGAAATGTGCTTACAACTACCACACTGAAGGATTCTCCTTATATTAATGCAAACAATCGTTCAAATAATGTCGAAGTTCTTGACGATTCATGCTTACCATTTTGTGTTATCTTGCTTGAATATCATCTTCTGTTATTTCATTGGGCGACACGTTTTATTGATCAGTCAAAGTTAACAATCAAGTAATCATTCATTGAGTTTGGATACCAGAAATCACAAAATGTTTATTTTTAGTCACCAATTAATACAGTCCGCTGTCGATTTCTCATTGGATGTGTCAATATAGCGAATCACGTCTTATCAGTAAGTTATTCTAAAACTGTATGCAGGACCGTTCACAAACAGTATATTCATTTATCTTGAATTGGTGATATGAAGATGAGGTGAGTGCTCAATAAGAATTTATACAAGATTGTTGATGTATTGCATGAACTGTTGTGTGAATAACAAATAAGTTATTTTAATTCCAGAGGCTTAGCCGATCAACTAGTGACTTGGATGCTGATATTATTAGTCATTTTCACTGGATTGACACTTGCTCAACTTGATAGAGAACAGCTATTAGTCCAAATAAGGGCTAATATTAGTAAGATAAGTGATGGAAAAACTGTGTCGAAGAATGATACATATCTACTAGTAAGACGTTGAATTGATTTTAATCGGCATTAACAAACAGCTTGATCATGATTATTATTTCCAAGAGGATTTTATTGATGGTGCAATTGACAAGGATGTTCTAGATAAGGTAAGTTTGTTATTTATTTGTATTTTGTATAATGCAACTGATTATCAAGTTGGAATCTACGAATCATACAGCTACCTATGGGAAAACTTTTGTCAGTCTTGTATTTTAATATTAATGATTACTTCCATTTGACTATAAGACCAAATTTTCAAATGAAGCTTTTTGGCACTGAATATGACGCAGTTGATGTGTATGCAGCAGGTACGTGGAAAGTCATTTATGATTGCTTATCGAGTGATATATAGTAGTTGTATAGAGTGGAATAGACCTATTTCATTGATCATGTAACATTCATTAAAACTGTTCCTTAAAAATAATTCAGTATTTTACATTCGGTGTGAATCGATTTAATTATTTTGATACCGTTTAGGCAATCTAGAATAGAGATGAACTTGTTCAGTTAGTAAATTATCTTGAATGAACTGATTGTGAATAACTGAAAATATCACCGTCATAATCAAAAGAATGTCAGTCATGAACAGAGGTGTATGACACCGATACTGTGCATTAGTTGCTACATCTGAAACGATTGGTAAGAAATATATCTCATCATCAAAGCAATACGTTGCAGTAATTGAATTAAAACAACTCTAGTCACAAGCAGATAAATGTCAGGGGAAATTAGTTCTTTGATATAAGATTAGACAATTTGTTTGAAACGGGTTATTATGTGAGTTAAATATCTGACAACAAACAGGTTGTGTTTAACAAAATGTGCATTCAATAGGATATAAGTGGATATCCCAGTGATTAGTGTGAATATTATTCTGTGTTCACCTTGTATTGTCTTAGGAGTGCTAATAACGCAGAATTCAAAGGAGCGAGTGATTATTGAACCTTTAGTTCACAGTTTCGGTGGTGTACACATACAATCAGTACAAACTGGTAAGTTATTTTATTGAAAATCTTACCCTTTTTGTTAACGTTGAATTGTACAACATTAGAAGATGGTTTGCACAAAAGCAGTGAAATTATTCTGTTCATGTAGAGCGTTCTGCAGTAATCACGTGTAACATTTATAACGTTGACTAGAATGTTTCACATTCAAGTATTGAAATGGAAGCTCCATCATGGATAAATCATCAGTAAACCGAGAATCCAGCAACAGAAATGACTTCAATAAGCACTCAGTTATGAATTACTGGATAGTATGGTCCAAAAATGCTATCACTTAAATCTCCATCACACATATGACATCAAATATGATTTTCATGATTGAAACTCCTAATGTCTTCTCACTTGTAATCTGTTCATTCTCACATAGACAGGTACTGACTGACACGCTCACTCAAGCACATTTGAAAATATAATAATGCGGACATTTGTAATGATAACCGACTGTATCATTTAAGTATGCAACAAAGTGAAAATTTCACCAACATCTTCGTTGTATCAACGTAACTGAAAGAGTTGGATGTAGGTCATCAAATTGCATTTTCGTTACGAACTGTGTGCTATAAATTTTCATCAAAATGTTAAGCTTACTAATTTAATTAAAAAGCAATTCACGTTTATTTTACAACAGATGATTTCTTAGCAATCAGATGGCCACAATTACGTTTCCTTTCTGACTCTACATCACACACAGGTATGTCATAATAACATGAGTCATTTTATGCATTGTGCTATAATGTGTATAGCTGGTGATGATTGATCATGTTATGACTATCGAGAATCACTCTTCACATTAAGCAATCCATTAATCACTTATGCACATTCTACTAAATACCGATCATTCTGCATCATTTCACTTATTCACTAATCAGTGTAAACAATCAAGTGTTAGTTCATCCACCAGAATCCATCAACTCACTTCATAACCTCAAATGTCGTCGTCTATCCTACTTCGCTTATCCAGTTCATGTAAACTTTGAATATTATTCAGTATATCGATGAGTTACAATTGATACTGATCTCATTCACTCGTTCTGATTATGCAAACAGACATCAAGTGAAACAATGAGATTCTCATGGAATCACCAATACTTATATTCAACTTTAATTCTATTTCAATGTATTTTATAGTTAAGATAATTGTTGTTCTGTACAAGAATGGGATTATTACGATGAAATATGAGGAAGTAAGTTGAAAATGTTACCAATGATCATCGACTTATTTGAATGTACATTTTGAAATTTTGTAATTGTTGAATGTGTGGAATGTAATTTCATGATATTGATGGGAGTTGACTTGTATTGTCATGACTGAATACAATTGGAGAGCTGTTTGAAAAGATGATGTTTATCAAGGAGCAATGTAATGACAGTGTAAATATATAGAATGTAGTCAACTGACAGTGATATTCAACGTCATATGGATGCATATTCAATTTGAATTGAATGTAAACAAAGAATGTGTGAAATACATTTAGACATGTATTGTCTTAAATGAATAAACGATTAAATAAGTGAGTGAATGAATGACATGCACATTGATGTTGGAATGAATATTTAGTGATTGGCAATACATAAATCCCGGCTGCCTGTTTGAAATCTGTGGCTACCACCTTTTGCCAAATATCTCAACAAACCACTTCTCTTTGTTTGTTTTGTTTCAATTGCCCAATCATGTCCCATAATAGGATTGTGTACTCACGTGACTTCGTAAAATGTTTACGGCTTATCATGAGTAATTCAGTCAGGCCTAAATGCAAACATCATGGTGACTGGCACTAAGCGATAACAAATGATCAATATTCAACAAATGTCTATTCTTGACATTCTTAGTCTTAACTGCAGATCCATTATTGGATAATTGGACTACCAACAATTTCTCCTTTGTCTAAACATACCGTGACTGTGTATTAATCCCAGTTCAAGAATCTTGACTACATAACCTGTATGATGACAAATTGGTATAACCATAATGTTTTGAGATGTTTCGTCAGGATCGTCTCGTCATTAAGAAAAGTGTGGTGGTAGTGGTGTAGCTACATTCGTGAACACAAACTGGTGTAAATTCACTGGTATGTGCAGATGGTAAAAAGGTAACTTGTTGAGACATTGTATGCTGAATATTCATATTGTACTAAACATACTATTGATTCAAGCTATAAGTATTATAATAATTATTATTTTTAAGCAAGAATGATACTATTCGATTGTATTAGAAATACATTCATGGAGGAAACTTTTTCCAAATGACCTGTGACCATTTTTTTGCAACAAAATCAATTGATTGTTTTCTCTGGATAATAATTGCACTATTTGAGTGACATTCTTGTTGACAATCGTTGAATGTTGACTGAATGTAAAAGTCGAAATGTTCACATCCAGTGTTCAGCTTACGTTGATTATTTTCCTTCTTAGATACCAAGTGAAATTCATAGCGCAGATTTGAAATCGACAATTTCAGGTAAATTTGATTTGTACATTGAAATCAAATCAATTTTGTTTACGTTATAAATCCACTGCATGAACTCTTCCTAATTAGTAGGATATGAATGTATCGAATCTACCGTCAATTAATAATCACACCACTCAATGTATTTTAAGTTTGTTTCTCTGTATTGAAATGCAGATCGAATTGTTATATTTTCTCAGCCGATTTCATTACTGATGTTAACAGTAGTGCATGAGAATGATGTGATGTGATGTGAATTTAATTTACTGAACTGAATGTTCACGAATGTATCAGTGGTTATAATAATGCATTCCTCCAACCCCCCCTCCATCTCCACCCACAAATTCACCAATACATCTCAACAAAATAAGCAATTCTATGCGAACTGTAAACGTGGTTGATAATAATTCATGTATTGATAACATTCACACCGGAATGATATGCACATTCTCATGCACAAAAATATCGATGCATTCACTTATCTTTTATTTAGTTGAAGGAACAATATTTGATAATCGCGTACACTTTAGTACAATTCAAGTTCCTAGATTCATGATTAGAACTGGCACGGTAGTGAACTTTATACCAGCACCAAGTGAGTGAGGCATGTTGTATGTTTCTAATGGTTTATTGGTGCAAGGGTTTTGTTAACCATACGTTACTGTCTACATCACATTCAGTGTTTTCAATTTAACGACATTTTTGTTACTTGGCTTATTTTCTGTAATTCAAATACATCCTACACATTCATCTCAAGTACTGAATTCCACATCTTCTGATTCAACATAATCGAATTATGTTCAACACATGTAAATGTGAATTGCACATGTTGAATTAGTGATGATACTGATGTCCTCCACATGTAAAATGAAATACATTTCAATGTATGAGTAGAGAGTAAACGAGGAAATCGAACAGAATTAAGTAGTCGACATCACAATTATTTAAAACAGGTGGTCATAACACATTTTGTAGACAAAATATAACAGTTTATATTGATAACTAACTAGAACATTTTATGTTGTTTTTCTATTTGTTGGTTTGTTTCAATGAAATCACAGAATATTGTTCAAAGGAATCATCACAAGAGGCATGTAGTAATGCGTCAACACCAGAAATAGGGTGTTTTTGGTGTGAAAAACATCACGCTTGTACCAACAAATTCGACAAGAACGCTCAAATCTGGTATGAAAATGATTGTAATGTAAGTACATACAGATTTAGCTAGTGATCGCAACATTTACAATTGTTTGATTAGTGTAATATTTGAACCTACACATATTCTGTTATGATTACACGAGAACACAGATGGTGTCGCAACAAATTGATGTCAAATACACTTCCACATTCATATGAGCATGTCACCACGATGATATGCATACACTTCATTCATTCATTCAGTCAGTCAGTCAGTCAGTCAGTCAGTCGAAAAAAAGCATGCAAAGTTCATTGCCACTTGTTTACTATGATTACTAAGTGTATGTCAGTAATTATTGATGTAAGTGTTTGTATGTGGAGAAGTTAATTCAGCATATTTTGTCAGTAGTATAATCACGTCAGTTAAAATGACATTTTTCAGTGTAAGAAGTCATTCGAATTATGCAGACTGTATTCGACATTAGGAGTGATATTCTGTGACAAATAATTGAAGATGGATTTTTTCTTCGGGAAATTGTGTTGGGCGATGTTATTGGAATGAATTTATCAATAAATAACCTGACTTTAATTGACAATGTCATTTGCACTATCAAGTTTGTTATTTTGTTTGGAAGAAATGATTAGATATTTTTTTCAACTTAATAGAAACCTGAAACTGGCATGAACATAGTCATCTATCTAACCATTGGATTGACGCTGGTCCTTCTTTTAACGATTCCAGCTATTCGGAATTGGTCAAGGAAATATTAGATGTAAGTTAATTACACAACTGATATTACATTTTTTTATTTTAAAGAGTCTAACAATTTATTGTGTTAATGTATCTTGTTTCTTATGACAACGTACACTGAAAACTCATGTTTTCGCAAAGATTATTTATGTTACAACATTGTGCATCCAAGACACCCCTAGTAACTCATCAATGGATTTCATCTGCGTCATCTGTTAGGTAGTTACTTATCGATGAAATTGAACAAGTTCGTGCAAACATTTTGCGAATCGATTTAACTACAAATACAGTTAAGAACCGACCTAATGGTATAATGTCTAGAAGTTCGATGTAGAGACAGAATATCCTGGATGTAGTAAGTGTTCAGGTTGTCCTAAAAGCAAGACTATTATTCCATTGAATTCTGAATATAAAATAATCTGCTTATTCTTCAACTAGTTTCATATCAACTTTACGCATTCATTGGAATCCATTCAGAAAACTAATGAAACCATAAATTCACTTGATTTTAGAGCTCTAGGAGGCTAAAATTTGACTAAGTAAAAAGAAGTGCAAATAGAAAACAAACATTAAATACCTTCATTTATATCTATCTTCAATTCATAGCTTCATTCACATAGAAATTGTACTGAAAATACAAGAGATTTCTTGTTGCAAACATCACAGTATTAGGTGTTGAGTGATATACTGATATTCAGCATGAATCTATCAAGCCCTTCAGATTTTTATAAGAACATAGTTTGAATGGAGAAGTGGCAAACCTGATTTAGATGAGAATGCAGTCTGAAAACTGCGACACATTACATCAATTAACAGGCAATCCATAGTTCTCGACACAGATTAGTACATCAGTAAGTAGAATGGTAAGGCAGACATCAACAAATGATATGTATTTTTGAGTCGTTGAATGACAGAAAAGTTAATTATCAAGTCCAAAGAACTTGGCATACAGTGCAACTCAAAATGAGTTGTATTGTAGTAAAGTTTACTAGAGGAACTGGCACGGCAGCTTAATGCACAGTAAATCTGGTAGTGGAGAGTACAAGGGCACAAAAGTATTATTGATGTAATAAATTATGAATGATAATGCATCACTTGAAGTCACGTCTCCAAATAGCATATATCAATAGAAATTAATTCACAACTACATTTAATCTGAGGCCAATCCTGTTTCATCGAATGAATAGTTGACTTGACTTTAGATTCTGTTGATGAGTGAATGAACGCATCACCGTTTGTACACGTGATTTGATTGAAATCAGAACCGGAATTAAATTTCACCTCTTCAATCACATCCTACTCCTCCTCCACTTCCTCATGATAAATATTACAGATTCCATCAAACATGAACTCATTATCATAAGTATTAGGAGTGTCATTTGTGCATGTTCCAGGTGTCAATTCACATTGAGCTGATCAATAGTGACAATCAACATTTTAACGTTTAACGAACATCATATGAGTTATAATCTTGCTTACAATCTGTTGGATTTACT
Source organism: Schistosoma japonicum (assembly GCA_025215515.1). Classification (NCBI taxonomy): domain Eukaryota; kingdom Metazoa; phylum Platyhelminthes; class Trematoda; order Strigeidida; family Schistosomatidae; genus Schistosoma; species Schistosoma japonicum. The sequence continues at coordinate 88,561,104 of CM046061.1, forward strand.
TGTAATAGTCATACTACTCATGAGTAGCTTAATGCCTTTTCTTTATTATCGAACTTTCTAGATGTTATTTTCCAATGGTTGGAACAGTAATTGTCTGTGTAGCCGTTCGGCATTATTACAGACATCAGCACAAGATACAAATTGTTGTAACTGTATTTTTTTGTTTTTCTTACTTAATCATTTTGAATGAAATTAACAAGTAATTTAATAGTAATTTGTTGTAGAACCGTTTATGTTTATTTCTACATGTGTGTTACAAAATCTAATATTTTGAAAACTCAAGACAGTCTTTTGACTTTATCGACTTCGGTTGCATCATTCCGATGAATCTTAAACGATGTCAATTGAATCTAACACATTCCATTACGTGAAACGTTGTCAAATAAAGTGTTCCACTTTTGTACATTTACTTGACGATTCATAATCACTGTAATTAAAGTAGATATTTGAATGAATGTGTTAAATTAAAAGGTTGTTTAGTATTTTTGGCTAATCATACAAGCATTTAATCTGTCACTAGTTTGGGCGAAAGGGGACTTTAGGCCGAGAAATACTAAGACGAATGCATCTCGATCACCCAGTTCATTTAAAATAGACAAGTACGAGAAAACTCACAAGTCAGCACTCGGCTGCAAACACTTCTCCAGGTTACAACAACAACAGCTAGTTATGATTCATTGGTTTCTTGTTATATTGTTAAAAGACCAATTGTGTTAGTAATGTTTATTGGGCGAAAACAGAATAGGTCATAAAATATTACATACATTACTTCCAAGCATCAATTTGCTCATCCTCCGCGTTGTCTGTACTGTATCGTTCATCAACCTGCTTCTCTTGGTTGTTCTCGATTGTCCTCTGTATTTCGATCATACTTCACCTCTTGCCCTCTCGCAAATCGTCTCGTCTGCTGTTTACTGATTCTTCCCGATTTCCTTTGACGCTCTGCTACCTACTACTTATTGATGAATTATAAGTAGTATCCACCACAATATCCTTAATAAACTAAATGGTTTTTTGACATCACAAATTGGTCTGAATTAAACAAACATTGTTCACCAGGAACTGTCATTGATCAGCTGCTTCGTACTAGTAGTGGACACTTCAGCAGTGCTCATCCACGACGCATAATAAGCTGACTCTGACCTAAAGGTGAGGCGTTCATTGCAGAGGCAGAAATTCATAGGTTCGATCACTGATGAGGTCGTAGGTGCTCACTGCTGGACAGTCTCATGCTAGTGCGAAACAGTTGTCCAGTAACAGTTCTTGATGGTCAGTGATTGTCTAATTCAGATCAGTTCCTAATATCTAATTCACATTTAACAACCTTCACAATACCCAGTTACAATGAACTCAGCATATAGTATGAAATGACAACAATCAAACTATTTTACATAATTTCTACTGAAAACTATCAACTATATAATTCATTTACATGTAATAATTGCATGACAAAAGTAATTTCTCATCAATTCATATAATCTAGGAAAAGGTAAGAATTATGCAGAAGTAGTGATCCATTCACAATGTGCACACATAAACAAACTATTGACAAATGAACACATTGATTCTTTGTTGAATGGTGAAATTTTCCTCTCTTTAGTAGTTCACTAATATTAATCATCATCATCGCAGCAAGTTGATTAAGTTGGTTACATTGAACTGTTATTTGTCAACATACATTAAACATGAATTACATAACACAATACAAACTACAACAAGAATAATTGATGACGATACTACTGTTAATAAAGTGAATAGATAATCTTTATGATGAATAATGTAATAAAGTAGTAAAATTACATAATCCATATCATTGTGTACTGATCTATTAGTTCGAGATCCTCTTGTATCATTCAATAAGTTAGCTTGAATGAATTTCATTGAGAGATTTACATTATTATAATGTACTGGTGAAGTTGTTTGTGAATGAAGTGAATTTTCATTCGAATTAATTTTCACACTCAATGGCATAGGACAGTTCGTTAAGTTCTGCAAAGATCAGATGCAAAATAAAATTCATCAATTTATAGGAATCAATTTTGTCAAGATTTCACTTAGTGACAAACTGTCGACAATGTTCTTAGTGTTGATGGTGTCATTTGAATTAAACTAGTTGACAAAAGTCTATCTATTTACAAATAGCCAGTTGAATAATAAGATGTAATTTGTAGTAGCTTACTATGGTTAACAATGAATAGATGATGCAGTATTAGCATAAGTCTAGTTTCATGTATTAATCATTGCTAGCAATGAAGTGGCCAACAGTATTACGTCTTATCTGTCTATACTATTCACATCCAATATAAATGTCATGTATTTATGACTTCAATTAATAACGGCTATTCAGAAGAGATAAAACTGTTTGGAAGGATTTGTGTTTCGTTGAAATTGATAATGTTTTCTGTATCCACTGAATGTAATGATGATTCAGAATTTATTCTATGGTGTCTTAAGACATTCGTTCATTTATTCTTTCATTAAAGTGTATTGATGACTCTCCTACACGTATTACACAGCATATAGTACAATCATTCATCTTTTATGTAGGTATCACTAAATTCACCCAGTTACTTCGACCTCCCTATCTGTGACAATGTGATGGGATACATTTCACAGAAAATTATCAAATTTTATTTTTCTTGATGGTGACTTCAGTATACTGGACAACTGAATTTACTTAATCTATTCGTCCTAATTTAGATGAAAATTACTATTGAAAACAGAATTATATTTGAAAGTATGTAACTTTCATTCTTTCTTCAGGCTAATAATAGTCACAATGTGATGACTGGTCGTACGTTTCAATCAGTCATCATTCATCAGGTTTTCGGCTGTTCACCATGGATGCAAATTAGCCGATAAGGAAAGAAGAATCGTTGCACAGATGTGATTAATATAGGCCAGTTAAGGAGAAATAGACTTCATCATTTTATAAGTATTTCGGAAATCACAACTAAAAATATTAGATGAAGAAGTAACTGTAAAATGCTGCACATTCTTTACAGAAACACTCAAATAGAGGCATAAGAAAATGAACAAGCATCAACAGACTGGAAACAAAGATACCTCATCAAGATGCTAAAGAAAGGAGACCTCAACAAGTGTGAAAGTTACAAAGACATCATTCGACTTTTACTACCCATAAATGTTTTTGCACAATGTTACTAGAACCGAATGAAAGATACGGTCGACATTTAACTTCTAGATCAGGAGAGTGAATTCTGTAAGAATCTGTCGTGTATCCCCCAACCAAATCGTAACATAATGGATCATTATTACACATTTAGTTGAATGCAAGTTAACTTTATGTCAACTGCCTTGATTATAAGAAAGCATTTCACGATGTAAAAAGACGAATATACTATAGTGTACTATAGTAAACTTTGATCATGTTTAATGAAATAAAGAAAATCGAATAGAATCATTTACCTCAATTGGACAATATCCATTTATCCAAAATTTCCTGTTGATGTCATACATCGTGGTACACTTCTCGATATTTGGACACCAATAACATTTTCGATCAAATACACCATCACGAAGGCATGCATTACACGATGTTTGTTCAGAGCAAACTTTAATGTAAACAAAACAAGATGAATTTGCATAAATTCACCGCTTCTGTCACAGATGATCAATGTATTCCTCGAAATATTTCACGGTCATATTATATACCAACCATACTTATGATATGCTGTGAACACTACTAATCACGTTTTACAGAAACATTACTAGGAACCAATACAAAAAGCAAGACAACGATTGATTATTCTATGTTTCTGTCACTGCTCCGATATTGGTATTCTCGAGTTGAATAAAATAGAACAATATAGTTGAGTCGACTAAACAGAATATGACTCAGATTTCAAGTATCCATTTGAATACATGTTAATCCTGACTCAGACAACAAACTTAGTAAATATCATTAATAACGAACAAGAAGATTGATGATACAGAACTGTGGTAACATGTACACAATAAACTAGTTATAGAGGTGATGAATACAAATCGATACAGCAACAGTTAATAGGTGAGATGAGAGGTTGGGACTAGGGAAATACACAAGTAATAGAAATAGAACGTCTTGTTCGCGTAAATACAACCTACAGATATGACATAATCATCAAGAAAACAGTTAGTTAGTCATTTGACTGCATTCTCATGATCTACCAATGTATTAACTTGTATGTAACTTGAGAAATTTCGATAAATTACGATAAAGTCTTAATGATCAGCAAACAATTTTTGTAGATGCATAGTTTGCATTTATAAAAAACAAATTGTGTAATGTAGAATACTACTTACAAGTATACAACAATGTTTTTATTTTTGATGTCATCAGTTGGTTTGAATTAGACATTCACTGATCACCTGGAAGAATTAGGCAGCTGTTTCGCCTCAGTATGGGGCTCATCAGGAGTGTGCATTCACAACCCCAACAAAAAATCGAACAAAGGACACTCTAGCTACATAGCGAACGCATTACCATTAGAGCACTGAGTCGGCTCCTAACGGTTGATATTTCTAATTAAGTTCAAACATGTTGGGTGTGGAACAGTTGACCAGCCATGGCATTCTATGAGGTCTCGCAAATGTATGACACATTCACTGAATTTGGAATATAAACCATTCGGATCCGACTTAGTGGTCTCATGGTGAAGTTTTCGCCTTTGAGTTAGAAGATCCTGGGTTCTATCTCATGTGGATGACCACTGCTGAAGAGTCCCGTACCAGAACGAAGCAGCTGTCCAGTTCTTGCAGGTGATCAACAATTGTCGAATTCAAATCGATAGATGACATAAGTATTGACAATCAACAAAAAGCACAACAACCAATAATAATATTTTCTCCAATTAGATCATCATTATCATAATCAGGCTGTAATTAAATATACAACAATATTTATATACGAATATGAAAATTATTACACCAATCAAAGTAATTTATGGGTTAGTGATAGAAATGAAATACTCCGATTACGTAACAAGTCATGATAAGTGAAATATGAGTAAATTGATAACAGTAAATATCTACTAGTAGTAATGCCAAGGAGACGATTACCAGTATGAATACTTATTTTAACATAAGATGAATACCAGTAATTATTATGATTAACTTGTAAATTGCCTTCATTGGTCTAATAATTTTCATATTAGCATTTAAATGTTGTTGTATATTGAAGTAAAGCCTGATTATGCTAATGTTGATGATGTTTTGCATGATGATGATGACGATGTTGATGACGATTTCGATGGTGTTGATGATCTGATTGAACACATCATTGTTCGCTTGTATGTGTTGCTCTCATTCACATTTTGGAGACGTTTATATTTCAAAAATTGGAATAGATCAATAAGAGAACTAGTCCAGTGTGATCTAAGCCAACATTCTATGATGTATGTTGAGTATATTCTACATGTTATTATAGAAACAAATACTGTTTGCACTTCTCATTTGAGTTGTTTATTTTGGGTTTTGTAACTATGCCAATCAATACGTATCTACATCAAATATATTTCAATAGAGTGATTACAGCTACTGTAAGTAACCGTACTGATGATTCATACTGACAGATATTCGTAATCACTGAACTAATCACAGTTATTCAATAAGTTATCATCAAAATTAACTAGTTGAGTAGTACGAATTCGGTGTTTTCTCAGATAATTCACCAAAACATACTTGGGTTTGGGATAAATTCCAATCGAGTGCCTGATTGTATCATTGATATAGGAATGTTTATACTACTTATTTGGTAATATGGATAGTATGCGGTATCTATAAGTAAAATTAAAGAAAGAATACCTTAAGTTTCGTTATATCGTTGTTTGACTAAAATGATAGAACAACATGATGAAAATTCTATAATGCTAACAGATGGATTTCTACTTTATGAAATATAAACAACAAAGTTAACTATTATACACAGTGAATTATTTTTATTATTAGATGTGAATGAGTCTGGTTCCTAAGCGCGATTCCATCCCACTAGTCCAAATCAGAAATCATCTTGTGACAACCACAGAAGCATCACTTTGACTAACGTAGTATCTAAAATACTAGTGCCTGTAACCAACCGAAGTTTGTCTACAGCCAGACAACATTAAGCTCCTGAAACCAAGGCTGGCTTCAGACCTAAACGAAAATACTTTGACCAGTCAATTACTTTTCATATGCTCTCAGTACATAGAAACTACTGCTACCATCGTCCGACATTGGCCCAAATTAGCCTTAGTAGTGCATTAAGCTTGGTGCTCGCCAATCTGAGTCCGATTTCACTGGTGAAATTTAGTGTGCGAACTGATGAGGAGTCCCACGCTAGAACGAAACGTCTGTCCAATTCTACATAGTTTTCATTATTACCGTGCAAACATCAATCTCTGACGAATTGAATCAATTACAAGCATATATGAATTATTTACCTTTATATTCAATGTAATAATCATTTCCATTAATAGCTATTGTACAATCCATTGGGTAATCGATGCAATACACTTTCTTATAGTCTACTGTATCTTTTACTTTGATATGGTGTTCACGCCTACACAGGGACTACTAATACATGCGAACTACAAATGTAACAAAGCAATCCGTTGGCAATGGTAATGTGGCGACAGAGACGCTGATTTCTATTAATAGCAGCATTAAACGTCATTATTACGTGATATAAACTATAACACTTTTATAAAACTTCAAGAATAAAAGAACCCATAGATCATATGATTGTCTAGGTTCCCTTGAACCAGGTATTGAAGACCACTACAAAATATCATCAGAATAAACTGCATGTAGAATAATATGCTACAACAGTGAATTGGAACGAGTGGTTGTGCAATCAACAATCAATAACACTAATTAGAATGAAATGAAAAAAATATGTAAAGATCAGTTAGTCCGGGATGAAATTATTGAGACAGACGTGAATTGCATAATACAACAATGTCTTGAAATATGCGAAAAGTCTTAAAATGATCTTGATGTTTTGAGAAATTCTGTCCCTTTGGTTAACTGACTTCTTTGTTTGATGGAACCACAATATAGATGCAAGCCAATCGGACCATTATGGAAACAATCAGGTTGTTTATAGAGTCTATGCTGAATAATCTTTATAATCTGGTTCACTAATCATGCATATTTAATATATCCATCTTATATTCCTCTCTAGTTTTGCTTAATATTAGTGATACAAGCCTATAGTTCTCATATGTCAATTTCTCTTTAATTTACCTCACATCAACGTCACTTCAATAGTAGTTCAAGTCTGTTCTTTCTCCACCCACCCACCCATCACTCACGTCACATAGTACAGTACTACATTTTCCAACATTTTACTTGAAACATTCAACCATCATGATGGACTTGCATCTATTCACTCCCATGTAATTTCATTGCACAAGTTACGTGATAACATTCTATTTTCTAATTACAATATTAAGTTACTACTGATTGTAAGTAGTAACTGATGAAAACTTAATGACCACGAAATGAATTCAATTCCGCTGCTTATTCCAATTACTCCTCAATAAAAAGTTAAACGTGTTTGTATAAGAAGAATGAATTGACTGTGATTCAACTTACTTTGAATTTTCATTGGGAAATAAAGTTTATTGTCTGTCAATGAATTATCGGTGATCATGATCATGCCAGTCGGTATCTGCAATAATAATGTTGCATCATAAAATTGATAAATTTAATAACAACTAAACATTGAGAACTACTTCTCAAAATAAAAGTGTTAATGGCCCTATTGTAATCGAGGTAAGTTCTGTGTATGCAAACTTCCATCAATTTAATGCCTTCACCGTCGTCGTTTACTGTTGGTGTTCACTAAATACACATTAAATTTTATTTTACATAATGCAATTACTTCAAATAGACAGCCATTGAGAGGCGAGAAGAGTCTTATATCTTTGTTCATTTTAATGTTGAACATATCAGTGATATGAAGTTGCCACTTCAACTGTGACTAGACTAAAATACAGTTTTGTGGTGCAAAGTGGCTATCGTTTTAATCATAGATTCGAATTCTAATAAATTACAATTGCGAAAGATATTCAACATAACACGGATTTCTTATGACGGACTACACTATACAATCGCGCATAAAGATCAGCTCACAGACTCATTTGAAGAAAAGACCAGTGTCAGATAAGGCCACTTACTCTAACCCATTTTCTTTTTGCTAGTGGTTTACTGGACTTCACGCTACAACCTGAATGATGTCTAAAGTGTCACAAATCACTGTTATTGACACATTTGATTTTATTGATAAGAGAAATAAATGTTAACACATTCGAAAAATCCATGTTCACCCTGAATATCAGATCGATGTTCAACATCCTACCACCGACAGGAAAGTAATGTTACATCTGTAAATTCATCGATTTACACGACATAGATGTTGAAGGTAGGCACTAATAATAAATTGCGCATTAGAATGAATTACCTGCCTCCTTCCCAGTAATGTTAATTATTGTCTTAACCAACTCAATTCATGATGTCAAATACAAATATTACTATCCATTATTGGTAACATCAACAGTATTCATTAGTTATTCAACTTACCGTTTCAAAGTAAACTGATATGTTGCCATTCGAATACAATGTACATGCTATCGTTGCTACAGAACAACGAGAAATGATAAACAGCTATCATCATTCATATAGAAAGTTATTAGGAGACTACACAATCGTTATTCTTCGAATTGGTTTTGAGTGGTGTATCAAGTCATATCATCGGAATAAAATGACTTCATTATAAGTATTACGATAAAAAACTATAAATATGAACAAAAATTCCCACTCCCAACCCACCCCCACTCTCAGCGCCAATCAATTTCGTGCCTTTAAAAACTGCAATAGAACACAGTGCATCGTATGCTGAGTTAAAACAGACTAATAACTACAGTGTGATACTGTCAGGTAGAATAAAACCGATAATGCAGACTAACAGTACACGATATCATTTGTTAATTTGTCGTTGGTCAGTTTAGTCCTCTAGGTATAATAGAAGTCGTAGTCTTCTATACACAGTAAATCACTGATGACACCTTTGATGATGACACTGGATGGCTCTAGCCCAATATATCACTCTTCTTAAAATACTGAAGCTACGCTTGCTGTACAGTGTCAATTCGCTAGAAAGTTTGTTTTTCACTACATCTTCATCAGGTTTCTTTATAATGCATACTGATATTTATGCGCGACTATGAAAGGTTGGATTAGGATTTATGTCTTGTATTAGTTATAATTTGATCTCGTTTAGAGACAATTGACAACCAACTAGCGTTGAACAGCTGTTTCTACCGAGTAAGATATAGTAGTGACTTCTCCATTACCGATAAAACCCAAAATTGTCATGCCTCACGGTGAAAGTATAATTTTCTCTGGACGTCGGCTGACTTAATAGTTGTGATGGTTAATTGTTACTTGGCTAATATAGAACGGTAGGAGAGTGGAATATACAGAGATTGTTGGCTCGATTACATAAAGATGTCAGTATGTGTAGTAAGCCAAATCAGATCACTCAAGATCATTGTATCAGTTTACTGTGCATTTTCTATCGGATGTGGTGAAAACTAACTACAATTACATTTTACTTAATCATTACTTAGTCAACCTTGAAAATATTCACTAATTTGATGCATCATGTTGTCTTCTTTGTAGCTCGGTTTGTATCAGGCACAAGAAAGTAGTGAATTCAAGTAACATACCTTTCATTTAATTAAATGCAGCTGCTCACTTAAAAAATCTCAAACAATCCTTAGCCACATGAGAAGTCTTTTCAACCGCCAACACTGGTCTATCATATGAAATATTCCTAGTTAAATGTCACTTTAGTTGTGATTACAGAGAAATAGATTGTTCTGAGCAATCTACATCTCAAATATCTAGTTCCTTATGCCGATGTACTCATCAAGAAATATTTTTCAAATAATCTATCTCATTCAGCATTTTATTAATGAACTCTGATTCCGGCTTATATCATACCATCTCTATTTTGTATTAATTGTGAAGTGATGTCAAACGATAAAAGTGAATGCCCTAACATACTGAAGAAATGAAAATTGGTTAAACGCTCTCTACTACTTAACATTTACTGGATTATTATTTGATTCCATTCATTAAACACATGCACCCCACACCCCCATGCACTATGAGAGATAACAGGCATTGACTGATCAAGTGATTGCACATATTCAATTATCAAATTAAGTCTACTAACAAGTAATTCATACCTTTTTGATTCATTTCTTTTTCATTTCCATCATAAATACTAAGATTAGGCCACCTGATTGCTAGAAAGTCTTCTGTAAATACAACCAAATACCATTAAATATTAATAATAATAATAATAATAATAATAATAGTATTAATAGTAATAGATTAATAAAATTAATTCATGAAAGTCTTCCAACCAGTTCATCAATTCCCTTCATGTGTCATTGATGTGATCTGTGCATTACATGATATTCTTACTTTACTTGTAAACATAAATATAATAATAATAAAAGAAATATGGTATCAATTGAAGTACTGCAGTTCAAGGTAGGCCCTTTCTACTCACGCCTGAATAGATACAGCCGTTGGTGTTCATAACTAATTACTTCAAACAAATCAATGTCAAGAAGATTCCATGGAATATTTACACAATGGAAAATGAAGAAGTCGAAATGTTTAAGTAGGTTGTATTTTTATCAATAAATTAAACTTAACTTTTCCACTTGAAGTAAAATTGGTATCTTAGTAACTAACAAACAAAACCAGCAGTGTCATCAAAGAAGAAATAAAAAACATATTGCCATGTTTTCTGAAATTCACATTACAGAGATACATGCTCTTCCTCGGAGAAAGACTTTTCACAAACAATTTTTGTTACTGATAAGAAGAATCATCGGAAGTAACATGACTAGAATTAATAAGATGATTCAGTATTAGGTCGAGTAATGTTTAAAAATGAGTTCGAAGTGTATTTACTCTGTGTAGCTAAGAAAAGTAAAATCAAACAAGAGAGTAAACAAATAAATGAATGTAGATGAGGCTTAAAAAAGGAAAGAAGGTTGTTCATTTACAAACATTAAAATAGTAAATGGGTAAACAGAGGCCTGAGTGGAAAATGATGAAAGAAGATGTAGATCATGATAGATTCAATCCCGGATATATTTAAGGTCAGTAGTTTAGTTTTCGCAGGCAGGTTAACTCATATATTGGTTAAATTCATAGATACAGGCGCAATTCCATTTAATTGATCTCAATCTCTGATCAACCAAGTTTACGGAAAAGCACACAAATTCTCTAATGATAATCACACGGACATCAGTTTGACTTACATAGTACCTAAGATACTAGCCTTTGTTACCATCCAACGGTTGTCTGACGCTAGGTGACAGAACACTTTGGTTTAACACTTCCACAAGGATGCATTGACTAAATATTTGATTTTCTTCAGATCCTAGGATATAGGTAATGCTACCATCTCCCGGCAACAGTTGAATTCCTCGACTTGAACGCCACATTTGAATCCGTAGATCGAGAGGTATTCTGGCAGTGTTTAGCCTTTAAATGTGTAACATAAAAGTATGTAAACACTATAAATGACTAACTACTTGAACACCACTGGTCAAGTTACAGCTTATAGTGAACTGTCACGAATATCATCAACTTCAAGTAATGTTGTTTGGGGTCATCACTTATGCCCTTTTATATTTATTTTCTTATAGATGCCCTCCCAGATGCCACACTTTGTTGGACTAAATTTTTAGGAATCGACCTCCTTTCACTAAGCTTAGTTTTCTACCTACAACACGTAGACGATAAAGTTCTATTCAATGAAGATGTTGACAATATGCAGAGTCTTCGGAACACGTTGAATAACATCGTAAGTATATTCAAAATGCATTTCCACATGTGAAACGAATGAGGAGATAAAAAGGAAGTCACTGAGTTCAGCCATAAGGTGATTCGTCGAATATTGAAGATAAATGGATGATGCGTTTCTCATATGCGACGAGAATGATGACGAGTAAGATATCATAAAATTCCATCATTACCTGGCATCCATCAATAGAGTTTGTAATAGAAAATGAATCCAACTCATCAGTCGTATATTTTGATGTACTTTCGCAAGACAAAGTGACAGAACACTGAAAAGAAATAGACATGCAACAGCCAGCTAATTAACTATGATAATTATGTTCCGTTGAGCAGAGAGAGAGCAATGTCATCCGGTCTTTATGCAATCGTACAAGAAAAATATTCAGTGATGGCTGTATTAATGAAAAGCTTGAAATTCTCAGGAAATTGCTGGTAGGAAACGATTATCCAACACGTTTCTAAGATAGGTATATGACGGAAACTTTAATTTGTCGTCAATCAGCTCGGTCACAAAGAAGTATGTTTTCATTAATATAGAATTTAAAAGAGATCACGATACTGACATACCAAGAAAGCGTCTGTCATTAGTTACCGATAAGACGTTTAACGCTGTATAGTTATGCCTAACTTTCACCAGCATGAAATTACTTTTAATGTCATTATCAGTCCATCTGTTTCTATGGACTGCGCACACAAGAACAGATCACAGTCTGCTTCTATAAGGATAAAATAAAAGCATTTGGAAGTTATCTATTTCGAAATTCAGTCAGTCCTGAAATCCCCCTGGAATTGCTGCTGATCCGAATCCGGAATAAAGAACGAGGGTTGGGCATTAGTTTAGCATCTGCATCCCGAAAAAATATACAATCTTCTAAAAAACGCTAACAACTGTGTATAATTTGAATTAAATGCATTCACTTAAATAAACAATGTAATTTAAAACCTGTGGTATAATGACACAGTCTAGTGGCAAGATATTCGTCCCCCTGGTTATCTAGAGAATATGCCTATGTCATTACATGTTAATTGATGAGGAAGAAGGAGGAATTGTCTAATTCAGATTGTCATTTCATTCGAATTGCCTACATAGTCAATTATTTATTCATTCATCATTACGAATCATGAGTGAATTCGTTATCCATTAGTCATTCTGTCAGAAATCGCAAGTCTATGGATAGAAGCGATTGTGAATTAATTGTTGTCGAAATATACTGTGCTGAATGTTCTAAAACTTTATATTTTACAAAAGTTTATTATTGGTACGTGTGTAATAAATTTTTGTATGAATACGTTACTAATTCATACTGTGTTAAGTTGGCTTACATGTTTCATTACTATTATTAGTGTAGACCCTGACTTTGTCCTTGACGCCTTGTACTTTCTGCTGTTCGAAGCTTAATGTAACGTCGCTTCGCTAGTGTTCGTTCTAAATTATGTCTAGTTAATTGGTTACTTGGATTAATAATTGAGTATCTGAACTGCATAATTTAACACCACTGACGTCGCTCTCTGCTGAACTCACTACAACGGACATACTGGACACTTGAATTTATACATACGTGTGGTGGTCATTTGCAAAACCGATTATCCGACTCATATATTACTGTGAATTCAAGCAAACTAAATTCCAACAAATGTTGTACTTACTATATGTACTTATATTGACCGTTGATACAGCATTCATTCACATTTGTGACTGTTTGTAAGGCGTTATAGATTCGTTAGTGGTCCACGGTCACCATAATACTAGAAGACTAAGACTGGTAAAGCATTCACTAATTCAAATTAGCCATCATTTATCATTGATTGACTAATTGGATATTCGGATGAGTGAAGTAGTACGTCGATTTGCTTTGTCTATTCTCATGATAAATACCCTACTGAAGCTAAAATAAAGCCTCCCCTTCCTACATGACACACATACAAACTGATCAAGGCTACTTTAGTCGACGCAAATGTAAAAATCACATTGTCCCACCTCTAACTCATTCAATTATCTGCATTCATGTGCTTGGATCATATCAAATCGACAATCAAGTAAGATGAAGTTGAACTGACAATTTCAACAAAAGTATGCTTAAATGAACTACCAAGCCGACATCAATTGATTCGTCAAACTACATTCATTTTGTTGTTTCATGTGATAAACGAACATCACGTAAACAAACATCAACAAATCAAGTTAGGATCATCGTCAACATTGAACACCAACGATAATCTCGTGTTTTTTTAATCGGAACGGATCAGTCAATATCGTTTATCACACCACTACTATTCTATTCAATTCTAAATTTAAAAAAATCTACTTATTCTTAAATGAGTTTCTTATCAATTTTACGCATTCAATGGAATCCATTCAGAAAACTAATTACACCATAAATTCACATGATTTTAGCGCTCTAATCAGGTCAAATGTGACTAAGTAAATAAAAGTGAAAAGAAAAAAACATCAGATACCTTCATTTATATTTAGCTTAGAGTAAAAATGATGAGAAACTCATTAAAGAATAAGTCGATTTTTTATATTCAGAATTCTATGTAATAGTAGTGGTAAGATAAGAGAAGTAGACTGATCCGTTCCGGGTAACAACACGAGATTACCGTTAGTTTTCGATGTTGACGACATACACAACTGAATTTTCTTGATTCAATGAAATAATAAACTGCTGATTGTAAACTAAATCACTAACAGCTTGAATCATTTGTAGGGTGACACTGTTATGACACCAGAGTTATTTGATTAACTTTACCATACTGATTCAACAATCTCTAGCCCATACAAATTTACCAAAATTCCACAAATATGGACTACCACTGCTTGATACCTATACATTTTGTCTTACATCATACAACTCACATAATACTTTATTTGTCCACCAGATTGACAGTAAGCCTGTACTCTGATATTCACCAGTTTACTTTCATTATAATTATGAGCTTGTTTTAGTGTAGTTAACTTTATTATTTAGACTAGTGGATTTCATTGTATGGATCTATTTGTAAAGAATTTATTATCAAGTTGTACATTTGTGTAGGATATGTTCACAGAATAAGTCCATAAGAAACATAAGAACATTCAACGATGATTAATTAATTAATTGATTAGAACCAATTATAACGTAAACTGACAAGTTCAAATACACAAGTGATAAAATGTCGACGTCTTAAAAAACATGCCACTAGACTGTGTCATTATACTACAGGTTTTAAATTACATTGCTTATTTAAGTGAATGCATTTAATTCAAATTATTCACAGTGGTTAGCGTTTATTAGGAGATTGTATGTTTTTACGGGATGGAGATGCTAAACCAATGCCCAACCCTCGTTCTTTATTCAGGCTTCCGATCAGCAACAATTTCAGGGGGATTTCAAGACTGACTGAATTTTGAAGAAGAGAACTTCTAACTTCTTTTATTTTATCTTTACAGAAGCAGACTGGGATCTGTTCTTGTGTGCGCAGTCAATAGGAACAGATGGACTGATAATGACATTAAAAGTAATTTCATGCTGGTGAAAGTTAGGCATAATTATACAGCGTTAAACGTCTTATTGGTAACTAATGACAGATAGATGACATATTACTTTCAGACAATCTATAAAGTCATTTAAAAACCTAAAACATACACGATTGGATTTACACCAGCACGTGTTCATGAATGTAGTGACACCACTATCACTACACTTTTCTTGATGACAGAATGATCCTGACGAGAAATCTGAAAACATTTCAGCGATAAAAAATTGCCATTATTAATAAATGTTTCAAGATCGTCTAAGTGTTGTAAAGTGTTGTAAGTCTTGATAAGCACTTGTTTGACGTTGAATCATCGGTGTAAATTGTTTTTCCTGGTTCAAAATATTTCCTAATAATAGAAATTTTGGTAGACTTCTTGCAATCAGAAATTTTTCCAAAGCGTCCTCTTCCTAGCTGTCAATCCCAAATATCAAATACCTATAGATATTAAAGTGTAGGTTTCAATATAAAAACTACCTAGCTACACTGTAGGTACGTTACATTTCCGAATATATTTTCGCTTTCTAAGCACCATCTCATAGATTTCGACAATTTTACCAACGCCTCCTATACACATTAGTGTTCTCATTAATATCTCCAAATACATATCTCTACAGTATTGTACAGATATAACTTTGGTAATATTCGCCATGGCTGTAGCAGCAGTTTCAGGTGTCTCCAATAACCATTCCATTACAAAAACTATTATTTGCTGCAGAGAAATTTCGAGACGTATGAGAAAAGAATCAGATCTAAGAGATTTGTTCAGCTGATATTTGTGGCATCGAAATATTATTTTGTCATTCTTCTGTCTGCATTCGTCTAGGTACATAGACTCGTCATCGTCACATAAACAGTTTCTGCGAAGCAAACCTTTCTCCTGCAAATAGCTAACGATAACTTCCTCCTGGAAATTACCGAGCATGCGACAAATCGTCAACATTGTGTTATGATGCGAGAAAATTGGTGGTGAGTGTTATATCGCTAAAATGTTGATGGTTGGTTGACCGAATGCCGAATGAGGAGTGCCTAGTCGATGAAAGCGCGTCTGCTCTATGCCCACTGAGTCCAAGCCGAAATGAGAAGGAACACAAGCCAACCAGACAACACCAGTGAACTGCGAGTTTACTTACATAAATACATCGATTTTTATATCAATTAATTTTACAGTGATTATTCATCGAGTGAAATCATCAACATTTAATTAATACAATGAAATACTGTTAAATTGTACTCAGGAGTAGGACTCCCATTGAAATCAAATTAATGTGATGAAAGTGTACAAATGAAGCTTACAAAAAATCAATACAATTGCATTCGTTGAATTAAATCAACCATTGTATCTTTGCGGATTCGGAATCCCTAACAGTGGGTAACCGAGTTCCAATTAATACTGCCTAGTCGGTAACTGTGCGTTTGCCCTGTGCCCACTTAGTATCAAGCCAACATATGAAGAATATAACCCAATAGATCAGCCAGACAGAATCCTATTACATTCTTTTATATATACATAAAATCAGACCACACAGCAAACCAATTAGGAAATTAACATGAATACAGAACGAGGGGAATAGCGGTAGTGAATAGGAACAACTTGTACACAACTAATTAACTGTAGTCCATAACAAGAGACAATATAATAACAGTGATTATGCTAAACGGGAGGATAGGGTGAGAGTTACGCGACAATAATAGAAACAAAATGTTCACATTACAGACAGTTAGAATAAATGAAACAATGTTCTCAAAACACAGTTTTGAAAGTTTGTTACACTTCTTTGTGGTCCGGCATAACACATTGTCAACTAAACTGTGCGCAACGGCGTTAATGTGGAAAGTAACCATCTCATTGTTTCGTCTCTAATCTATAGTGCTTTCCTAATGTGCAATCGTAGGTAGTGAAGACTAAGAATATCAAGAATAGACATTTGATGAATATTGTTGCATTTCAACGCATGTTCACAGCCAACATGATGTATGTGCTTAGATTTGACTGAATTACTCACAAAAGGGCAAAGTTAATCAAATAACGCTGGTGTCATAACAGTGTCACCCTACAAATAATTCAAGCTGTCTGTGATTTGTTTTACAATCAGCAGTTTATTATTTCATTGAATTAAGGAAATTCAGTTGCGTTGACGAACACTTGTACTAAGTTTTATTGTTGTACATGCATACGTTCTTCAAGTGATTTTTGTTACTTTTGATCTGGCCTATATTATCCCGTAGACTGATCATAGGGAGTAAAATTATCAAGTGCGTTAAACACTGCACTTATCATAAAAGTTTGATCAGCTCGGTCTGGTTGATATCTGACAAATCTCTGCATGAATTTGGGAAATTTAACTGATATTTTCTTAACGCCGAGAGTAGTATTCCTCTCCCACATATACTGAACAGCAATTCGTTCTATATTTACCTACGTTTATGAGGCATGCTTAGACAGCAAGACTTCAATCATAGATGTTTCCAATGCATTTTGCTTAGCCGTTTGTACTAATTTGACATGATCGGGAAAGCCTATCGTGAAGGACCCCGTCGGTCTATTTTGGTTGGAACAATTGTTCCTTTAGGTCCGTTGTCCGCTATTGTCACGCTTCAATATTATTAACATCAGATTTCATTTTCAGGTACATTAAGAAAAAGATCCCTTCCATTATGTAGGCGACCGAGAATCGATAACTGCTCTCTTACTTCTAATAGCACTCGAAGTCACTGTGTAGCGTGTCTTACGAAGCTTGAGTAAGCGATGCTAAGGTTAGGTATTGAGTATTATGCAAAGGTGGCAAGTCAATTCATTTTGTCGTGAATTACCATCGACTGAGGTAATTAGGGCATATTTTCTGTAGGACCTATTCCGTGTCACGATGTTGGCTGGTGTAGAAGGAGATTGAAAAACAAAATTACGAACGACTAAACTGAAACGTTGTCCAAGTACATAAAATCGGCTACTGTTTATCTGAGTCGTATTGATACACAGAGATTACCTGGTTGAAGATATTGAATAGTGTCATAGCTCAAAGTGACTCGATTGCATTTAGTCTTCATTTTACTTGGGATCTTCTTTCATACATCTCATTCGTTTTCGGGGAACTGTAATAACCTTGGTAACCTGATTTTGTTGTGCTAATTTGGTTAGGCAACTTGTACTAATGCACATATGTGCTAGACTCTGTGTTGTTTGTGATTTGACCCTGACCAAGTCACTGTAAAGCTCTAAATATAGCATTATTTATGACGAGACTTTATCAAGTAGAAACAGTACATAAAATTACAGTTTCATGTCACCGGGCATTCTCAACGCCCTCAACGTTTTCGTTCCAAAAGCTACGACTTTCTGAATAATTAATAAGCAGAATGTACATCTTACGACTTCCGTCCTAATATTGGTATATATTTGTAGACGTCATCAAGAAGGATCTCATCGCAAGGAATAATTCATGAAACAAGTACTGTTACTATTATTTAATGAAGTTGGGAAAAACCACTGACTGTACTCATTAGGGGTAAGTTAAACGACAGCCCAGTGGCGAAAACACTTAACCTTTAATTTATGAACCGTAGGTTCAGGCTGCACTTTGTTAACTTTAAACTGAATAATCAGGTTCAATATAACTTGCTCTCATACTAACTTAAAGCCAGGTTCTCTTTCCTGTGTTGTACTCAATCCATTGTTTATACATTCTGTAACGACGATTAATTATACTAACTACATGGTAAATCTGTAGAAAGCATCGTCACGGTAAATTGAAGTCGTTCATTCAAGAGGAAACACTTACTTGTGCAGAGAAGCCTTTGAATGCCAACATCGGATTGGCGCATCATCGATATATTTAAAGTGATTTAATAATCTCCCCAACTTTCGATTCTCGAAATTTTATCCACCGTCATGAAACCGGATGTTGAAAAAACCGATTTGATAGTCCGAAGTCATCACATTATTATTTCACTGATTGGCTTCTATTTGAATAAAGTGAATATTGATGTTAAATATTTTACAAATCATTGTACTATTCATGTTCATCTGATAATCCTTCTTGCGAAACCATTCATAATATTCTTGTTTTTAATGAATCGCCAGTCCACATCGCAAACGTTGTAATATTCTAGTGGATTATTGTAATCCTAATTGTTAACTAGTCAATATAACTCGATTAATTGGATTGTACCCATTCAACATATACTCAGTTAAGTACTTTGTTGACATGTTGTATTATGACAAGAATCAACAAGTTACGCCACTACGATTCAGAATACACAGATGCCAGACTAACCAACGATTATAATTCTTATATATTGCTAGGACTTGATACTCTATTATAATAAATCCTGATGGTGAATCTCAGTTGTTCTGAATATTAATGAAGTGAAGTGAAGTGAAGTACGCTCGAATAGTCATAAAACCACCCAATATATGTATATGAGAGTTATAGTGCAGTATGGAAAATAATCACACACACATTTGTTGGCTTGCAATGCTATTGCATTCTCCACTATTACAAATACTTTGTATTTGTAAAAGTCTTCATCACGTGATCGTTTTATTCCTTAAAATAAAAGAAAACTGAGAGCGAATAATTCGGTGTATTGAGGGGATTAAACTGTTTAGTAACACATAGGTTGACATGATGGATCAGCTGCACTCCTCTCCTCATTACTACGACTACTGTCAATATACGTGGCTGCCTTATTCACATCATTATTCACAATGCAATTTAATAAGTGTATCTCACCATAGGAATGGACTGCTGCAAATTGTCACCCAATCTTTGAATCAGGATCTATGTCACGTGCATCTAACTATCGACCGATCAACCTGACGTCTATTCTAGTAAACGTACACAAAAAAATCGTGGTACACTTCTCAGAAACCAACGTACAGCTTGACAGTGCTTCCATCGGCTTCTCGAACGATCTTTCGTACATCACAAATATACTACTGATTTGCAAATGTAACCAGAATCCAATAACAACAAGCAATCAGTAGATGTAATAAACGTGGACTACTAAATAGATTTTGTTAAGAAGCTTCAATATAAGCTTGCGTTGAATCTATAAAACTTCAGAATTTTCATCAACCTGTTTAAGTGGATAAGGGATTTTGTGTTTGGTCACAGACGGAATACAACAATCAACTGTCATGTCTGCTCTTGAAAAAGCGTACTGAATGGGGTACTTAATGCTCTGTACTACGTCCCTAATTATTTACATTTTATATCTACTACTCACAAATCAACTTTCCAATGTTACTATACACGTATCACGTCAAGATATGGTAAAAATCAGGTAGTGGCAATCTCGTGTGATGCACCGGTTGGTTTGTTTACGTTGTGATTAGCGCTTTCAATTAGAGCAAAATATGTAACCATGTACGATTACCAGAAATGTGCCCACAACTACCACACTAAATGATTCTCCTTATATTATCGCAAACAATCGTTCAAATAATGTCGAAGTTCTTGACGATTCAGGCTTACCATTTTGTGTTATCTTGCTTGAATATCATCTTCTGTTATTTCATTGGGCGACACGTTTTATTGATCAGTCAAAGTTAACAATCAAGTAATCATTCATTGAGTTTGGATACCAGAAATCACAAAATGTTTATTTTCAGTCACCAATTAATACAGTCCGCTGTCGATTTCTCATTGGATGTGTCAATATAGCGAATCACATCTTATCAGTAAGTTATTCTAAAACTGTATGCAGGACCGTTCACAAACAGAATATTCATTTATCTTGAATTGGTGATATGAAGATGAAGTAAGTGCTCAATAAGAATTTATACAAGATTGTTGATGTATTGCATGAATTGTTGTGTGAATAACAGATAAGTTATTTTAATTCCAGAGGCTTAGCTGACCAACTAGTGACTTGGATGCTGATATTATTAGTCATTTTCACTGGAACGACACTTGCTCAACTTGATAGAGAACAGCTATTAGTCGAAATAAGGGCTAATATTAGTAAGATAAGTGATGGAAAAACTGTGTCGCAGAATGATACATATCTACTAGTAAGACGTTGAATTGATTTTAATCTGCATTAACAAACAGCTAGATCATGATTATTATTTCCAAGAGGATTTTATTGATGGTGCAATTGACAAGGATGTTCTAGATAAGGTAAGTTGGTTATTTATTTGTATTTTGTATAATGCAACTGATTATCTAGTTGATTACTTCTAGGAGTTTAGCTGCCTCTAAGAAACCTTTTGTCAGTCTTGAATTTTAATGTTAATGATTACTTCCATTAGACTATAAGACCAAATTTTCAAATGAAGCTTTTTGGCACTGAATATGACGCAGTTGATGTGTATTCAGCAGGTACGTGAAAAGTCATTTATGATTGCTTATTGAGTGATGTAAAGTAGTTGTATAGAGTTGAATAGACCTAGTTCATTGATCATGTGGCATTCATTACAACTGTTCCTTAAAATTACTTCAGTAGTTTACGTTCGGTGTAAGTTGATTCAATTGTGTTGATACAGTTTAGGCAATCTAGAATAGAGATGAACTTGTTCAGTTAGTAAATTATTTTGAAGAAACAGATTGTGAATAACTGAAAATATCACATTCATAATCAAAAGAATGTCAGTCATGAACATAGATGTATGACACTGATATTGTTCATTAGTTTCCACATCTGGGACGATTGTTAAGAAATATAACTCGTCAACAAAGCATTATGTTGCAGGGATATAATAAAAACAACTCTAGTCACAAGCAGATAAATGTCAGGGAAAAGTTGCTCTTTGATATTAGAATAGACAGTTTGTTTGGAACAGGTTACTATGTGAGTTAAATATCTGACAACAAACAGGTTGTGTTTAACAAAATGTGCATTCAATCAGATATAAGTGAATATCCCAGTGATTAGTGTGATTATTATTCTGTGTTCACCTTGTATTGCCTTAGGAGTGCTAATGACGCAGAATTCAAAGTAGCGAGTGATTATTACACCTTTAGTTTACGGTTTCGTTGGTGATTACATACAATCAGTACAAACTGGTAAGTTATTTTATTGAAAATTATACCCTTTTTGTTAACGTTGAATTGTGCAACATTAGAAGATGGTATGCACAAAAGCAGCGAAATTATTCTGCTCATGTAGAGCGTTCTGCAGTAATCACGTGTAACATTTATAACGTTGACTAGAATGTTTCACATTCAAGTATTGAAATGGAAGCTCCATCGTGGATAAATCATCAGTAAACCGAGAATCCAGCAACAAAAATGACTACAATAAGCACTCAGTTATGAATTACTGAATAGTATGGTCCGAAAATGCTATCACTAAAATCTCCATCACACATATGACATCAGATATGATTTTCATGATTGAAACTCCTCATGTCTTCTCACTTGTAATCCGTCCATTCTTACATAGACAGGTACGGACTGACACGGTCACTCAAGCACATTTGAAAATATAATAATGCGGACATTTGTAATGATAACCGACTGTATCATTAAAGTATGCAACAAAGTGAAAATTCCACCAACATCTTCATTGTATCAACGTAACTGAAAGTGTTGGATGTAGGTCATATTTTGTATTTTCGCATTTTCCCTACGAACTGTGTGCTATAAATCTTCATCAAAATGTTAAGCTTACTAATGTAATTTAACAAGCAATTCACGTTTATTTTACAACAGATGATTTCTTAGCAATCAGATGGCCAGAATCACGTTTCCTTTCTGACTCAACATTTCACCCAGGTATGTCATAATAACATGAGTCATTTTATGCATTGTGCTATAATGTGTATAGCTGGTGATAACTGATCATGTTATGACTATCGAGAATCACTCTTCACATTAGGCAATCCACTAGTCACTTATGCACATTCTACTAAATATCAATCATTCTGCATCATTTCACTTATTCACTATTCAATGTAAACAATCAAGTGTTAGTTCATCCACCAGAATCACTCATCTCATTTCACAACCTCAGATGTCGTCGTCTATCCTACTTCGCTTTTCGAGTTCATGTACACTCTGCATATTATTCAGTATATCGATTAGTTACAATTGATACTGAACTCATTCACTCATTCTCATAATTCAAACGGACATCAAGTGAAACAATGAGATTCTCATGGAATCACCAATACTTATATTCAATTTTAATTCAATTTCAATGTATTTTATAGTTAAGATAATTATTGTTCTGTACAAGAATGGGATTATTACGATGAAATATGAGGAGGTAGGTTGAAAACGTCATTAATCATAGTCAACTTATTTGAATGTACATTTTTAATTTTGTAATAGTTGAATGTGTGGAATGTAGTTTCATGATATTCATAGGAGTTAACTTGTGTTGTCATAACTGAATACAATAGGAGAGCTGTTTAAAAAGATGACGAATGAATAAATGAATGAATGAATGACATCTACTTTGGTGCGGGAATGAATGAATATTTAGTGATTGGCAATACATAAATCCCGGCTGCCTGTTTGAAATCTGTGGCTACCACCTATTGCCAAATATCTCAACAAACCACTTCTCTTTGTTTATTTTGTTTCGATTGCACAATCATGTCCCATAATAGGATTGTGTACTCACGTGCCTTTGTAAAATGTTTACGGCTTATTATGAGTAATTCAGTCAGGTCTAAACGCAAACATCATGGTGACTGACACTATGCGATAACAAATGATCAATATTCTACAAATGTCTATTTCTGACATTCTTCGTCTTAACTGCATATCCGTTATTGGATAATTGGACAACCAACAATTTCTCCTTAGTCTAAACATACCGAAACTTTGCTTTAATCACAGTTCAAGAATGTTGACTACATGACCTGTACGATGACGAATTGGTATCACCATAATGTTTTGAGATGTTTCGTCAGGATCGTCTTGTCTTCAAGAAAAGTGTGATGGTAATAGTGTTACTACTTTCGTGAACAAGAGCTGGTGTAATTTTCCAATGGTATGTGCACATGGTTAAAAAAGTAACTTGTTGAGACATTGTATGCTGAATGTTCATATTGTATAAGTCGAAATGTTCACATACGAATGTTGACCATATGTTTATTATTTTTCTTTTTAGATACCAAATGAAATTGATAGTAATAAATTGAAATCGTTCATTAGCCGTAAATTTAATTTGTACATTGAATTTAAATCAGTTTGCTTTACCTTATGAATCGATTGTATGAACTCATCATAATTAGTAGGATATGAATGTATCGAATCTACCATCAACTAATAATCACACCACTCAATGTATTTTAGGTTTGTTTCTCTGTATTGAAATGCAGTGGTTATTATAACGAATTTCCCCCCTTCTCCATCGCCACCCACAAATTCACCAATACATCTCAAAAAATTAAGCAATTCTATTCGAACTGTAAAGGTTGATGACAATAATTCATGTATTGACAACATTCACACTGAAATGATATGCACATTCTCATGCACAAATATATCGATGCATTCATTTATCTTTTATTTAGTTGAAGGAACAATATTTGATAATCGCGTACACTTTAGTACAATTCAAGTTCCTAGATTCATGATTAGAAATGGCACGGTAGTAAACTTTATACCAGCACCAAGTGAGTGAGGCATGTTGTATGTTTCTAATGGTTTATTGGTGCAAGGGTTTTGTTAACCATACGTTACTGTCTACATCACATTCAGTGTTTTCAATTTAACGACACATTTTGTTAATTCACTTATTTTCTGTAATTCAAATACATCCTACACATTCATCTCAAGTACTGAATTCCACATCTTCTGATTCAACATAATCGAATTATGTTCAACACATGTAAATGTTAATTGCACATGTGGAATTGGTGATAATACTGATGTCCTCCACATGTAAAATGAAATACATTTCAATGTATGAGTAGAGAGTAAACGATGAAATCGGACAGAATTGAGTAGTCGACATCACAATTATTCACGAAAGGTCGTCATAACACAATTTGTAGACATAACATAACAGTATACATTAACAATGAACTAGAATATTTTATTTTGTTTTTCTATTTGTTGGTTTGATTCAATGAAATCACAGAATTTTGTTCAAAGGAATCATCACAAGAGGCATGTAGTAATGCATCAACACCAGAAATAGGATGTTTTTGGTGTGAAAAACATCACGCTTGTACTAACAAATTCGACAAGAACACTCAAATCTGGTATGAGAATGATTG
Source organism: Schistosoma japonicum (assembly GCA_025215515.1). Lineage (NCBI taxonomy): Eukaryota > Metazoa > Platyhelminthes > Trematoda > Strigeidida > Schistosomatidae > Schistosoma > Schistosoma japonicum. The sequence continues at coordinate 88,586,674 of CM046061.1, forward strand.
TAATGTAAGTAAATACAGATTTAGCTAATAATCGCAACATTTACAATTGTTTGATTACTGGATTATTTGAACTAACAAATATTCTGTTATGATGCCACGAGAACACAAAAGGTGTCGCATCTAATTGATGCCAAATACACTTCCACATTCATATGAGCATGTCACCACGATGATATGCATACACTTCATTCATTCATTCATGTTTTCAATCATTCAGTCAGTCAGTCGAATAATAGCATTTTTATTATGATTACTAAGTGTATGTCAGTATTTATTGATGTGAGTGTTTTTAAGTGGAGATGTAATTCAGCATAGTTTGTCAGTAGTATAATCACGTCAGTAAAAATGACATTTTTCAGTGTAAGAAGTCATTCGAATTATGCAGACTGTATTTGAGATTAGTAGTGATATTCTATGACAAATAATCGAAGTTTGTTTCGTTATGCTTCAGAATGCTGTGATGAACGAACAGAATAAAGGGAATTCATTATTAAGTGCTTCAAATTCTAATTCTACGGAAACAACCACTACTTCACCAGAAAAAACATCAAAACAACAACAAGAGGCAACAACAGTGAGTACTTTGAGATTTAGCAGATAATTATATGATTTATCATTGTTAAATCAATGTCCTGTTTCACTAAGAAACAGCGCGTTTCAAATAACAAATAGATCGTCTACTCATGTGCTACAATGATGCCAAATACACTTCCACATTTATATGAGCCTGTCACCACGATGATATGCATACACTTCATTCATTCATTCATGTTTTCAATCATTCAGTCAGTCAGTCGAATAATAGCATTTTTATTATGATTACTAAGTGTATGTCAGTATTTATTGATGTGAGTGTTTTTAAGTGGAGATGTAATTCAGCATAGTTTGTCAGTAGTATAATCACGTCAGTAAAAATGACATTTTTCAGTGTAAGAAGTCATTCGAATTATGCAGACTGTATTTGAGATTAGAAGTGATATTCTATGACAAATAATCGAAGTTTGTTTCGTTATTCTTCAGAATGCTGTGATGAACGAACAGAATAAAGGGAATTCATTATTAAGTGCTTCAAATTCTAATTCTACGGAAACAACCACTACTTCACCAGAAAAAAACATCAAAACAACAACAAGAGGCAACAACAGTGAGTACTTTGAGATTTAGCAGATAATCATATGATTTATCATTGTTGAATCAATGTTCTGTTCCACTATGAAACAGCCCGTTTCGTTTAACAAGTAAATCGTCTACTCATGTGCTACAATGATGCCAAATACACTTCCACATTCATATGAGCATGTCACTACGATGATATGCATACACTTCATTCATTCATTCATTCATTCATTCATTCATTCATTCATTCAGTCAGTCAGTCAGTCTAATAATGGCATGCAAAATTCATTGCCACTTGTTTATCATGCTTACTAATTGTATGTCAGTATTTATTGATGTAAGTGTTTGTAAGTGGAGTTGTTAATTCAGCATATTTTGTCAGTAGTATAATCACGTCAGTAAAAATGACATTTTCAAGTGTAAGAATTCACTCGAATTATACAGAGTGTATTTGAGATTAGAAGTGATATTCTATGACAAATAATCGAAATTTGTGTCGTTATGCTTCAGAATGCTGTGATGAACGAACAGAATAAAGGGAATTCATTATTAAGTGCTTCAAATTCTAATTCTACGGAAACAACCACTACTTCACCAGAAAAAACATCAAAACAACAACAAGAGGCAACAACAGTGAGTACTTTGAGATTTAGCAGATAATCATATGATTTATCATTGTTGAATCAATGTTCTGTTCCACTATGAAACAGCCCGTTTCGTTTAACAAGTAAATCGTCTACTCATGTGCTACAATGATGCCAAATACACTTCCACATTCATATGAGCATGTCACTACGATGATATGCATACACTTCATTCATTCATTCATTCATTCATTCATTCATTCATTCAGTCAGTCAGTCAGTCAGTCTAATAATGGCATGCAAAATTCATTGCCACTTGTTTATCATGCTTACTAATTGTATGTCAGTATTTATTGATGTAAGTGTTTGTAAGTGGAGTTGTTAATTCAGCATATTTTGTCAGTAGTATAATCACGTCAGTAAAAATGACATTTTCAAGTGTAAGAATTCACTCGAATTATACAGAGTGTATTTGAGATTAGAAGTGATATTCTATGACAAATAATCGAAATTTGTGTCGTTATGCTTCAGAATGCTGTGATGAACGAACAGAATAAAGGGAATTCATTATTAAGTGCTTCAAATTCTAATTCTACGGAAACAACCACTACTTCACCAGAAAAAACATCAAAACAACAACAAGAGGCAACAACAGTGAGTACTTTGAGATTTAGCAGATAATTATATGATTTATCATTGTTGAATCAATGTCCTGTTTCACTAAGAAACAGCGCGTTTCAAATAACAAATAGATCGTCTACTCATGTGCTACAATGATGCCAAATACACTTCCACATTTATATGAGCCTGTCACCACGATGATATGCATACACTTCATTCATTCATTCATGTTTTCAATCATTCAGTCAGTCAGTCGAATAATAGCATTTTTATTATGATTACTAAGTGTATGTCAGTATTTATTGATGTGAGTGTTTTTAAGTGGAGATGTAATTCAGCATAGTTTGTCAGTAGTATAATCACGTCAGTAAAAATGACATTTTTCAGTGTAAGAAGTCATTCGAATTATGCAGACTGTATTTGAGATTAGAAGTGATATTCTATGACAAATAATCGAAGTTTGTTTCGTTATTCTTCAGAATGCTGTGATGAACGAACAGAATAAAGGGAATTCATTATTAAGTGCTTCAAATTCTAATTCTACGGAAACAACCACTACTTCACCAGAAAAAACATCAAAACAACAACAAGAGGCAACAACAGTGAGTACTTTGAGATTTAGCAGATAATCATATGATTTATCATTGTTGAATCAATGTTCTGTTCCACTATGAAACAGCCCGTTTCGTTTAACAAGTAAATCGTCTACTCATGTGCTACAATGATGCCAAATACACTTCCACATTCATATGAGCATGTCACTACGATGATATGCATACACTTCATTCATTCATTCAGTCAGTCAGTCAGTCTAATAATGGCATGCAAAATTCATTGCCACTTGTTTATCATGCTTACTAATTGTATGTCAGTATTTATTGATGTAAGTGTTTGTAAGTGGAGTTGTTAATTCAGCATATTTTGTCAGTAGTATAATCACGTCAGTAAAAATGACATTTTCAAGTGTAAGAATTCACTCGAATTATACAGAGTGTATTTGAGATTAGAAGTGATATTCTATGACAAATAATCGAAATTTGTGTCGTTATGCTTCAGAATGCTGTGATGAACGAACAGAATAAAGGGAATTCATTATTAAGTGCTTCAAATTCTAATTCTACGGAAACAACCACTACTTCACCAGAAAAAACATCAAAACAACAACAAGAGGCAACAACAGTGAGTACTTTGAGATTTAGCAGATAATTATATGATTTATCATTGTTGAATCAATGTCCTGTTTCACTAAAAAACAGCGCGTTTCAAATAACAAATAGATCGTCTACTCATGTGCTACAATGATGCCAAATACACTTCCACATTTATATGAGCCTGTCACCACGATGATATGCATACACTTCATTCATTCATTCATGTTTTCAATCATTCAGTCAGTCAGTCGAATAATAGCATTTTTATTATGATTACTAAGTGTATGTCAGTATTTATTGATGTGAGTGTTTTTAAGTGGAGATGTAATTCAGCATAGTTTGTCAGTAGTATAATCACGTCAGTAAAAATGACATTTTTCAGTGTAAGAAGTCATTCGAATTATGCAGACTGTATTTGAGATTAGAAGTGATATTCTATGACAAATAATCGAAGTTTGTTTCGTTATTCTTCAGAATGCTGTGATGAACGAACAGAATAAAGGGAATTCATTATTAAGTGCTTCAAATTCTAATTCTACGGAAACAACCACTACTTCACCAGAAAAAACATCAAAACAACAACAAGAGGCAACAACAGTGAGTACTTTGAGATTTAGCAGATAATCATATGATTTATCATTGTTGAATCAATGTTCTGTTCCACTATGAAACAGCCCGTTTCGTTTAACAAGTAAATCGTCTACTCATGTGCTACAATGATGCCAAATACACTTCCACATTCATATGAGCATGTCACTACGATGATATGCATACACTTCATTCATTCATTCATTCATTCATTCATTCATTCATTCAGTCAGTCAGTCAGTCTAATAATGGCATGCAAAATTCATTGCCACTTGTTTATCATGCTTACTAATTGTATGTCAGTATTTATTGATGTAAGTGTTTGTAAGTGGAGTTGTTAATTCAGCATATTTTGTCAGTAGTATAATCACGTCAGTAAAAATGACATTTTCAAGTGTAAGAATTCACTCGAATTATACAGAGTGTATTTGAGATTAGAAGTGATATTCTATGACAAATAATCGAAATTTGTGTCGTTATGCTTCAGAATGCTGTGATGAACGAACAGAATAAAGGGAATTCATTATTAAGTGCTTCAAATTCTAATTCTACGGAAACAACCACTACTTCACCAGAAAAAACATCAAAACAACAACAAGAGGCAACAACAGTGAGTACTTTGAGATTTAGCAGATAATTATATGATTTATCATTGTTGAATCAATGTCCTGTTTCACTAAAAAACAGCGCGTTTCAAATAACAAATAGATCGTCTACTCATGTGCTACAATGATGCCAAATACACTTCCACATTTATATGAGCCTGTCACCACGATGATATGCATACACTTCATTCATTCATTCATGTTTTCAATCATTCAGTCAGTCAGTCGAATAATAGCATTTTTATTATGATTACTAAGTGTATGTCAGTATTTATTGATGTGAGTGTTTTTAAGTAAAGATGTAATTCAGCATAGTTTGTCAGTAGTATAATCACGTCAGTAAAAATGACATTTTTCAGTGTAAGAAGTCATTCGAATTATGCAGGCTGTATTTGAGATTAGAAGTGATATTCTATGACAAATAATCGAAGTTTGTTTCGTTATTCTTCAGAATGCTGTGATGAACGAACAGAATAAAGGGAATTCATTATTAAGTGCTTCAAATTCTAATTCTACGGAAACAACCACTACTTCACCAGAAAAAACATCAAAACAACAACAAGAGGCAACAACAGTGAGTACTTTGAGATTTAGCAGATAATTATATGATTTATCATTGTTGAATCAATGTTCTGTTCCACTATGAAACAGCCCGTTTCGATTAACAAGTAAATCGTCTACTCATGTGCTACAATGATGCCAAATACACTTCCACATTCATATGAGCATGTCACTACGATGATATGCATACACTTCATTCATTCATTCATTCATTCATTCATTCATTCAGTCAGTCAGTCAGTCTAATAATGGCATGCAAAATTCATTGCCACTTGTTTATCATGCTTACTAATTGTATGTCAGTATTTATTGATGTAAGTGTTTGTAAGTGGAGTTGTTAATTCAGCATATTTTGTCAGTAGTATAATCACGTCAGTAAAAATGACATTTTCAAGTGTAAGAATTCACTCGAATTATACAGAGTGTATTTGAGATTAGAAGTGATATTCTATGACAAATAATCGAAATTTGTGTCGTTATGCTTCAGAATGCTGTGATGAACGAACAGAATAAAGGGAATTCATTATTAAGTGCTTCAAATTCTAATTCTACGGAAACAACCACTACTTCACCAGAAAAAACATCAAAACAACAACAAGAGGCAACAACAGTGAGTACTTTGAGATTTAGCAGATAATTATATGATTTATCATTGTTGAATCAATGTTCTGTTCCACTATGAAACAGCCCGTTTCGATTAACAAGTAAATCGTCTACTCATGTGCTACAATGATGCCAAATACACTTCCACATTCATATGAGCATGTCACTACGATGATATGCATACACTTCATTCATTCATTCATGTTTTCAATCATTCAGTCAGTCAGTCGAATAATAGCATTTTTATTATGATTACTAAGTGTATGTCAGTATTTATTGATGTAAGTGTTTTTAAGTGGAGATGTAATTCAGCATAGTTTGTCAGTAGTAAAATCACGTCAGTAAAAATGACATTTTCAAGTGTAAGAATTCACTCGAATTATACAGAGTGTATTTGAGATTAGAAGTGATATTCTATGACAAATAATCGAAATTTGTGTCGTTATGCTTCAGAATGCTGTGATGAACGAACAGAATAAAGGGAATTCATTATTAAGTGCTTCAAATTCTAATTCTACGGAAACAACCACTACTTCACCAGAAAAAACATCAAAACAACAACAAGAGGCAACAACAGTGAGTACTTTGAGATTTAGCAGATAATCATATGATTTATCATTGTTGAATCAATGTTCTGTTCCACTAAGAAACAGCGCGTTTCAAATAACAAATAGATCGTCTACTCATGTGCTACAATGATGCCAAATACACTTCCACATTTATATGAGCCTGTCACCACGATGATATGCATACACTTCATTCATTCATTCATGTTTTCAATCATTCAGTCAGTCAGTCGAATAATAGCATTTTTATTATGATTACTAAGTGTATGTCAGTATTTATTGATGTGAGTGTTTTTAAGTGGAGATGTAATTCAGCATAGTTTGTCAGTAGTATAATCACGTCAGTAAAAATGACATTTTTCAGTGTAAGAAGTCATTCGAATTATGCAGACTGTATTTGAGATTAGAAGTGATATTCTATGACAAATAATCGAAGTTTGTTTCGTTATTCTTCAGAATGCTGTGATGAACGAACAGAATAAAGGGAATTCATTATTAAGTGCTTCAAATTCTAATTCTACGGAAACAACCACTACTTCACCAGAAAAAACATCAAAACAACAACAAGAGGCAACAACAGTGAGTACTTTGAGATTTAGCAGATAATTATATGATTTATCATTGTTGAATCAATGTTCTGTTCCACTATGAAACAGCCCGTTTCGATTAACAAGTAAATCGTCTACTCATGTGCTACAATGATGCCAAATACACTTCCACATTCATATGAGCATGTCACTACGATGATATGCATACACTTCATTCATTCATTCATTCATTCATTCATTCAGTCAGTCAGTCAGTCTAATAATGGCATGCAAAATTCATTGCCACTTGTTTATCATGCTTACTAATTGTATGTCAGTATTTATTGATGTAAGTGTTTGTAAGTGGAGTTGTTAATTCAGCATATTTTGTCAGTAGTATAATCACGTCAGTAAAAATGACATTTTCAAGTGTAAGAATTCACTCGAATTATACAGAGTGTATTTGAGATTAGAAGTGATATTCTATGACAAATAATCGAAATTTGTGTCGTTATGCTTCAGAATGCTGTGATGAACGAACAGAATAAAGGGAATTCATTATTAAGTGCTTCAAATTCTAATTCTACGGAAACAACCACTACTTCACCAGAAAAAACATCAAAACAACAACAAGAGGCAACAACAGTGAGTACTTTGAGATTTAGCAGATAATTATATGATTTATCATTGTTGAATCAATGTTCTGTTCCACTATGAAACAGCCCGTTTCGATTAACAAGTAAATCGACTACTCATGTGCTACAATGATGCCAAATACACTTCCACATTCATATGAGCATGTCACTACGATGATATGCATACACTTCATTCATTCATTCATGTTTTCAATCATTCAGTCAGTCAGTCGAATAATAGCATTTTTATTATGATTACTAAGTGTATGTCAGTATTTATTGATGTGAGTGTTTTTAAGTGGAGATGTAATTCAGCATAGTTTGTCAGTAGTAAAATCACGTCAGTAAAAATGACATTTTCAAGTGTAAGAATTCACTCGAATTATACAGAGTGTATTTGAGATTAGAAGTGATATTCTATGACAAATAATCGAAATTTGTGTCGTTATGCTTCAGAATGCTGTGATGAACGAACAGAATAAAGGGAATTCATTATTAAGTGCTTCAAATTCTAATTCTACGGAAACAACCACTACTTCACCAGAAAAAACATCAAAACAACAACAAGAGGCAACAACAGTGAGTACTTTGAGATTTAGCAGATAATTATATGATTTATCATTGTTGAATCAATGTTCTGTTCCACTATGAAACAGCCCGTTTCGATTAACAAGTAAATCGTCTACTCATGTGCTACAGTGATGCCAAATACACTTCCACATTCATATGAGCATGTCACTACGATGATATGCATACACTTCATTCATTCATTCATTCATTCATTCATTCATTCATTCAGTCAGTCAGTCAGTCTAATAATGGCATGCAAAATTCATTGCCACTTGTTTATCATGCTTACTAATTGTATGTCAGTATTTATTGATGTAAGTGTTTGTAAGTGGAGTTGTTAATTCAGCATATTTTGTCAGTAGTATAATCACGTCAGTAAAAATGACATTTTCAAGTGTAAGAATTCACTCGAATTATACAGAGTGTATTTGAGATTAGAAGTGATATTCTATGACAAATAATCGAAATTTGTGTCGTTATGCTTCAGAATGCTGTGATGAACGAACAGAATAAAGGGAATTCATTATTAAGTGCTTCAAATTCTAATTCTACGGAAACAACCACTACTTCACCAGAAAAAACATCAAAACAACAACAAGAGGCAACAACAGTGAGTACTTTGAGATTTAGCAGATAATTATATGATTTATCATTGTTGAATCAATGTTCTGTTCCACTATGAAACAGCCCGTTTCGATTAACAAGTAAATCGACTACTCATGTGCTACAATGATGCCAAATACACTTCCACATTCATATGAGCATGTCACTACGATGATATGCATACACTTCATTCATTCATTCATGTTTTCAATCATTCAGTCAGTCAGTCGAATAATAGCATTTTTATTATGATTACTAAGTGTATGTCAGTATTTATTGATGTGAGTGTTTTTAAGTGGAGATGTAATTCAGCATAGTTTGTCAGTAGTATAATCACGTCAGTAAAAATGACATTTTTCAGTGTAAGAAGTCATTCGAATTATGCAGACTGTATTTAACATTAGAAGTGATATTCTATGACAAATAATCGAAGTTTGTTTCGTTATTCTTCAGAATGCTGTGATGAACGAACAGAATAAAGGGAATTCATTATTAAGTGCTTCAAATTCTAATTCTACGGAAACAACCACTACTTCACCAGAAAAAACATCAAAACAACAACAAGAGGCAACAACAGTGAGTACTTTGAGATTTAGCAGATAATTATATGATTTATCATTGTTGAATCAATGTTCTGTTCCACTATGAAACAGCCCGTTTCGATTAACAAGTAAATCGTCTACTCATGTGCTACAATGATGCCAAATACACTTCCACATTCATATGAGCATGTCACTACGATGATATGCATACACTTCATTCATTCATTCATGTTTTCAATCATTCAGTCAGTCAGTCGAATAATAGCATTTTTATTATGATTACTAAGTGTATGTCAGTATTTATTGGTGTAAGTGTTTTTAAGTGGAGATGTAATTCAGCATAGTTTGTCAGTAGTATAATCACGTCAGTAAAAATGACATTTTTCAGTGTAAGAAGTCATTCGAATTATGCAGACTGTATTTGAGATTAGTAGTGATATTCTATGACAAATAATCGAAATTTGTGTCGTTATGCTTCAGAATGCTGTGATGAACGAACAGAATAAAGGGAATTCATTATTAAGTGCTTCAAATTCTAATTCTACGGAAACAACCACTACTTCACCAGAAAAAACATCAAAACAACAACAAGAGGCAACAACAGTGAGTACTTTGAGATTTAGCAGATAATTATATGATTTATCATTGTTGAATCAATGTTCTGTTCCACTATGAAACAGCCCGTTTCGATTAACAAGTAAATCGTCTACTCATGTGCTACAATGATGCCAAATACACTTCCACATTCATATGAGCATGTCACTACGATGATATGCATACACTTCATTCATTCATTCATTCATTCATTCATTCAGTCAGTCAGTCAGTCTAATAATGGCATGCAAAATTCATTGCCACTTGTTTATCATGCTTACTAATTGTATGTCAGTATTTATTGATGTAAGTGTTTGTAAGTGGAGTTGTTAATTCAGCATATTTTGTCAGTAGTATAATCACGTCAGTAAAAATGACATTTTCAAGTGTAAGAATTCACTCGAATTATACAGAGTGTATTTGAGATTAGAAGTGATATTCTATGACAAATAATCGAAATTTGTGTCGTTATGCTTCAGAATGCTGTGATGAACGAACAGAATAAAGGGAATTCATTATTAAGTGCTTCAAATTCTAATTCTACGGAAACAACCACTACTTCACCAGAAAAAACATCAAAACAACAACAAGAGGCAACAACAGTGAGTACTTTGAGATTTAGCAGATAATTATATGATTTATCATTGTTGAATCAATGTTCTGTTCCACTATGAAACAGCCCGTTTCGATTAACAAGTAAATCGACTACTCATGTGCTACAATGATGCCAAATACACTTCCACATTCATATGAGCATGTCACTACGATGATATGCATACACTTCATTCATTCATTCATGTTTTCAATCATTCAGTCAGTCAGTCGAATAATAGCATTTTTATTATGATTACTAAGTGTATGTCAGTATTTATTGATGTGAGTGTTTTTAAGTGGAGATGTAATTCAGCATAGTTTGTCAGTAGTATAATCACGTCAGTAAAAATGACATTTTCAAGTGTAAGAATTCACTCGAATTATACAGAGTGTATTTGAGATTAGAAGTGATATTCTATGACAAATAATCGAAATTTGTGTCGTTATGCTTCAGAATGCTGTGATGAACGAACAGAATAAAGGGAATTCATTATTAAGTGCTTCAAATTCTAATTCTACGGAAACAACCACTACTTCACCAGAAAAAACATCAAAACAACAACAAGAGGCAACAACAGTGAGTACTTTGAGATTTAGCAGATAATTATATGATTTATCATTGTTGAATCAATGTTCTGTTCCACTATGAAACAGCCCGTTTCGATTAACAAGTAAATCGTCTACTCATGTGCTACAATGATGCCAAATACACTTCCACATTCATATGAGCATGTCACTACGATGATATGCATACACTTCATTCATTCATTCATTCATTCATTCATTCAGTCAGTCAGTCAGTCTAATAATGGCATGCAAAATTCATTGCCACTTGTTTATCATGCTTACTAATTGTATGTCAGTATTTATTGATGTAAGTGTTTGTAAGTGGAGTTGTTAATTCAGCATATTTTGTCAGTAGTATAATCACGTCAGTAAAAATGACATTTTCAAGTGTAAGAATTCACTCGAATTATACAGAGTGTATTTGAGATTAGAAGTGATATTCTATGACAAATAATCGAAATTTGTGTCGTTATGCTTCAGAATGCTGTGATGAACGAACAGAATAAAGGGAATTCATTATTAAGTGCTTCAAATTCTAATTCTACGGAAACAACCACTACTTCACCAGAAAAAACATCAAAACAACAACAAGAGGCAACAACAGTGAGTACTTTGAGATTTAGCAGATAATTATATGATTTATCATTGTTGAATCAATGTTCTGTTCCACTATGAAACAGCCCGTTTCGATTAACAAGTAAATCGACTACTCATGTGCTACAATGATGCCAAATACACTTCCACATTCATATGAGCATGTCACTACGATGATATGCATACACTTCATTCATTCATTCATGTTTTCAATCATTCAGTCAGTCAGTCGAATAATAGCATTTTTATTATGATTACTAAGTGTATGTCAGTATTTATTGATGTGAGTGTTTTTAAGTGGAGATGTAATTCAGCATAGTTTGTCAGTAGTATAATCACGTCAGTAAAAATGACATTTTCAAGTGTAAGAATTCACTCGAATTATACAGAGTGTATTTGAGATTAGAAGTGATATTCTATGACAAATAATCGAAATTTGTGTCGTTATGCTTCAGAATGCTGTGATGAACGAACAGAATAAAGGGAATTCATTATTAAGTGCTTCAAATTCTAATTCTACGGAAACAACCACTACTTCACCAGAAAAAACATCAAAACAACAACAAGAGGCAACAACAGTGAGTACTTTGAGATTTAGCAGATAATTATATGATTTATCATTGTTGAATCAATGTTCTGTTCCACTATGAAACAGCCCGTTTCGATTAACAAGTAAATCGACTACTCATGTGCTACAATGATGCCAAATACACTTCCACATTCATATGAGCATGTCACTACGATGATATGCATACACTTCATTCATTCATTCATGTTTTCAATCATTCAGTCAGTCAGTCGAATAATAGCATTTTTATTATGATTACTAAGTGTATGTCAGTATTTATTGATGTGAGTGTTTTTAAGTGGAGATGTAATTCAGCATAGTTTGTCAGTAGTATAATCACGTCAGTAAAAATGACATTTTTCAGTGTAAGAAGTCATTCGAATTATGCAGACTGTATTTAACATTAGAAGTGATATTCTATGACAAATAATCGAAGTTTGTTTCGTTATTCTTCAGAATGCTGTGATGAACGAACAGAATAAAGGGAATTCATTATTAAGTGCTTCAAATTCTAATTCTACGGAAACAACCACTACTTCACCAGAAAAAACATCAAAACAACAACAAGAGGCAACAACAGTGAGTACTTTGAGATTTAGCAGATAATTATATGATTTATCATTGTTGAATCAATGTTCTGTTCCACTATGAAACAGCCCGTTTCGATTAACAAGTAAATCGTCTACTCATGTGCTACAATGATGCCAAATACACTTCCACATTCATATGAGCCTGTCACCACGATGATATGCATACACTTCATTCATTCATTCATGTTTTCAATCATTCAGTCAGTCAGTCGAATAATAGCATTTTTATTATGATTACTAAGTGTATGTCAGTATTTATTAGTGTAAGTGTTTTTAAGTGGAGATGTTAATTCAGCATAGTATGTCAGTAGTATAATCACGTCAGTGAAAATGACATTTTCAAGTGTAAGAAATCATTCGAATTATAGAGAGTGTATTTGACATTAGTAGTGATATTCCTTGTTATATAATTGAAGATGGATTCTTTTCTTTCGGAAAATTGTGTTGAGCGAATATTTGTTAATGAATTTATTAATCAATGACCTCACTAGAATTGACAATGTCATTTGAACTATGAAGTGTTTTAGTTGATTCGGAATTGATGATCCGAAATGTTTTTCAATTTTATAGAAACCTAAAAATGGTGGGAACATGGTCATTTATCTATCGATTGGATTGGCACTGGTCCTGCTTATCGCGATACCAGCTATTTGCTATTGGTTAAGGAAATATTAGATGTGAGTTTACTACACAACTGATATTGCAGTTTTTTTTGTAAATGTGACTTGCATCTGATGACAATGCACACTGAAGAACTCATGTATTCGAAAAGATTGTTTATGTTACAACATTGTACATCCAAGACATCACCAGTAATTCATCAGTGGAGTTCATCTGCGTTGGCTGTGCGGTAGTTACCCATCGATGAAATTGAACGAGATCGTGCAAACATTTTGCGAATCAAGTTAACTACAAATACAGTGAAGAACCGATTTGATGGTATAATGTCTAGAAGTTCGATGTAGAAACAGAATATCCTGGATGTAGTGAGTGTTCAGGTTGTCCTAAAAGCAAGACTGTCATTCCATTGAATCCTGAATATAAAATAATCTACTTATTCTTTGATGAGTTTCTTATCGTTATTACGCATTCAATCGAATCCATTCAGAAAACTAATGAAACCATAAATTCACTTAATTGTAGCTCTCTATTAAGCTAAAATTTGACTAAGTGAATAGAAGTGCAAACAGAAAAAATAACATCAAATACATTCATTTAAATCTATCTTCAATTCATAGCTTCATTCACATAGAAATTGTACTGAAAATACAAGAGATTTCTCATTTCGTTTCAATCTCACTAGTCTTTGTTTGATCACATTTGACCTAATTAGAGCGCTAAAATCATGTGAATTTATGGTTTCATTAGCTGTCTGAATGCATTCCATTGAATGCTCAAAAATGATAAGAAACTCATTAAAGAATAAGTCGATTTTTTATATATTCAGAATTGAATAGAATAGTAGCGGTATGATAAGAGAAATAGACTAATCCATTCTAGATAAAAACACGAGATTACCGTTGGTTTTCGATATTGACGGTGATCTTAACTTGATTTGTTGATGTTTGTTTACCTGATGTTCGTTTATCAGATTAAACGACAAAATGAACGTAGTCTGACAAACCAATTGATGTCGGCTAGGTAATTCGTTATAGCAAACTCTTGTTGAAATTGTCAGTTTATCTTCATCTAACCTGATTATCATTTTGGTATAGTAGTTCATATGAATGTAGGTAGTTGATTGAGTTAGAGGTGCGACAATAGAACAGCAGACTACGGTAATGTAGTTCAATAGGATTTTAACAATAATGAAAGTCTGATAATGACAACAGGTAAAATAACTCGATGTTGTTCTGTATACTACTGAATATCTGAAATCACTAAGTCAATCGTCAATTAGTCAGTGATAATTGAACATCGATTTCAATTGTCAAACGTGTAACTAGTGCTGTTGTGTACTTTATAAATTGTATGCTGATACACCCATGTAAACATTACAGTATTAGGTGTTGAGTGATATATTGATATTCAGCATTTTTCTATTAAGCACTTCCGAATTTCATATGAACATAGTTTGGATGGAGAAGTGGCAAAGTTGATTTGTGAGAGAATGCAGTCTAAAAACTGCGACACATTACATCAATTAACAGGCAATCCATAGTTCGCGACACAGATTAGTACATCAGTAAGTAGAATGGTAAGGTAGACATCAACAAATGATATGTATTTTTGAGTCGTTGAATGATAGAAAAGTTAATTATCAAGTCCAAAGAACTTGGCATAGAGTGCAACTCAGAATGAGTTGTATTGTAGTGAAGTTTACTAGAGGAACTGGCAGGGTAGATAAATGCACAGTAAATCTAATGGTGCAGAGTACAAGGGCACAAAAGTATAATTGATGATTTAATTTACGAATTATAATGCATCACTTGAACTCACGTCTACAAATAGCATGTTTCAATAGAAATTAATTCACAACTACATCTAATCTGAGGCCAATCCTGTTTCATCGAATGAATAGTTGACTTGACGTTAGATTCTATTGATGAGTGAATGAACGCATCACTAATTATATACTTAATTTGATTGAGATCAGAACCGGAATTAAATTTCACGTCACTAATCACACCCTACTCCTACTCCTCCTCCTCCTGATAAATATTACAGATTCCATCTAACATGAACTCATTATCATAAGTATTAGGAGTGTCAATTGTGTATGTTAGGGGTGTCTATTTACATTGAGCTGATCAATAGTGACAATCAAGATTTCAACGTTTAACGTACATCATATGTGTTATACTCCTGCCTACAATCTGTTGGATTTACTTGTAATAGTCATACTACACATGAGTAGCTTAATGCCTTTTCTTTATTATTGAACTTTCTAGATGTTGTTTGCCAATAGTTGGAACAGTAATTGTCTGTGTAGCAGTTCAGCATTATTACGTTCATCTGCACAAGATACGAATTGTTGTAACTGTATTTTTTTTGTTTTTCTTACCTAATCACTTTGAATGAAATTAACAAGTAATTTAATAGTAATTTGTTGTAGAGCGATTTCTGATTGTTTTTACATGTGTGTTACAAAATCTAATATTCTGAAAACTCAACACAGTCTTTTGACTTTATCGACTTCAGTTGGATCACTCCGACGATGTTTATTGAATCTAACACATTCCATGACGTAAAACGTTGTCAAATAAAGTGTTTCACTTATGTACATTTACTTGACGATTCATAATCACTGTAATTAAAGTGGATATTTGAATGAATGTGTTAAATTAAAAGGTTGTTAAGTATTTCTGGCTAATCATACAAGCATTCTACCTGTCACTGGTTTGGGGTAAATGGGATTTGAGGCCGTGAAACAATTGGACGAATGCATCTCGTTCACCCAGTTCATGTAAAATAGACGATCACGGGAAAACTCACAAGTCAGCACTCGGCTGCAAACATTTCGTACTAATAGTGGACACTTCAGCTTTGCTTATTCACGACGCAGCATAAGCTGACTTTGACCAAATTGTGGGGCGTTCACCGCTGAGCCAGAAATTCATTGGTTTCTTCACTGATGAGGTCGTAGGTGCTCACTGCTGGACAGTCTCATGCTAGTGCGAAACAGTTGTCCAGTAACAGTTCTTAATGGTCAGTGATTGTTTAATTCAGATCAATTTCTGATATCAAACTCACATTTAACAACCTTCACAATACCCGCTTACGATAAACTCAGCATACAGAACAAAATGACAACAATCAAACCATATTACATAATTTCTTCTGAAAACTATCAACTATATAAGTCATTTACATCTAATAATTGCATGACAAAAGTAATTCCTCTTCAATTCATATAATCTAGGAAAAGGTAAGAGTTATACAAAAGAAGTGATCCATTCATAATGTGCATACATGAACAAACTATTGACAAATGAACACATTGATTTTTTGTTCAATGGTGAATTTCTCCTCTCTTTAGTAGTTCATTAATAATCATCATCATTGCATTAAGTTGATTAAGTTGGTTACATTGAACTGTTATTTGTCAACATACATTAAACATGAATTACATAACACAATACAAACAACAACAAGAATAATAGATATTGATACTACTATTAATAAAGTGAGTAGATAATCTTCATGATGAATAATATAATAAAGTAGTAAAATTACATAATCCATATCATTGTGTACAGTTCTATTAGTTCGAGATCCTCTTGTATCATTCAATAAGTTAGCTTGAATGAATTTCATTGACAGATTTACATTATTATAATGTACTGGTGAAGTTGTTTGTGAATGAAGTGAATTTTCATTCAAATTAATTTTCACACTCAATGGCATAGGACAGTTCGTTAAGTTCTGCAAAGATCAGATGCAAAATAAAATTCATCAATTTATAGGAATCAATTTTGTCAAGATTTCACTTAGTGACAAACTGTCGACAATGTTCTTATTGTTGATGGTGTCATTTGAATTAAACTAGTTGACAAAAGTCTATCTATTTACAAATAGCCAGTTGAATAATAAGATGTAATTTGTAGTAGCTTACTATGGTTAACAATGAATAGATGATGCAGTATTAGCATAAGTCTAGTTTCATGTATTATTCATTGCTAGCAATGAAGTGGCCGACAGTATTACGTCTTATCTGTCTATACTGTTCACATCTAACATAAATGTCATGTATTTATGACTTCAATTAATAACGGCTATTTAGAAGAGATAAAAGTGTTTGGAAGAATTTGTGTTCCGTTGAAATTGATAATGTTTTCTGTATCCACTGAATGTAATGATGATTCAGAATTTATTCTATGGTGTCTTAAGACATTCGTTCTTTTATTCTTTCATTAAAGTGTATTCATGACTCTCCTACACGTATTACACAGCATACAATCATTCATCTTTCATGTAGGTATCACTAAATTCACCCAGTTACTTCGACCTGCCTATCTGTGACAATTTGATGGGGTAAATTTCACAGAAACTTAGCAAATTTTATTTCTATTGATGGAGTATATGCTGACTTCAATATAATATACAACCGAATTTACTTAATCTATTCGTCCTAATTAAGATGAAAATTACTATTGAAAACAGAATTATATTTAAAAGTATGCAACTTTCATTCTTTCTTCAGGCTAATAATAGTCACAATGTGATGACTGGTTGTACCTTTCAATCAGTCATCATTCATCAGGTATTCGATTATTAACCATGGACGTAAATTAGCCTATAAGGAAAGAAATATCGTTGCACAGAAGTGATTAATGTAGGCCAGTTAAGGAGTAATAAACTTTATCATTTTATAAGTATTTCGGAAATCACAACGACAAAAATCAGATGAAGAAGTAACTGTAAAAATGCTGTACATTCTTTACAGAAACACTCAAATAGAGGCATAAGAAAATGAGCAAGTATCAACAGACTGGAAACAAGGATACCTCATCAAGATGCTAAAGAAAAGAGACCTTAACAAGTGTGAAAGTTACAAAGACATCACTTGACTTTTATTACCCATAAATGTTTTTGCACAATGTTACTAGAACCGAATGAAAGATACGGTCGACATTCAACTTCTAGATCAGTAGAGTGAAATCTGTAAGAATCTATCGTGTATCCTCCCATATCGTAACATAATGGATCATTATTACACATTTAGTTGAATGCAAGTTAACTTTATGTCAACTGCCTTGATTATAAGAAAGCATTTCACGATGTAAAAAGACGAATATACTATAGTGTACTATAGTAAACTTTGATCATGTTTAATGAAATAAAGAAAATCGAATAGAATCATTTACCTCAATTGGACAATATCCACTAATCCAAAATTTCCTGTTGGTATCATACATCGTGGTACACTTCTCGATATTTGGACACCAATAACATTTTCGATCAAATACACCATCACGAAGGCATGCATTACACGATGTTTGTTCAGAGCAAACTTTAATGTAAACAAAACAAGATGAATTTGCATAAATTCACCGCTTCTGTCACAGATGATCAATGTATTCCTCGAAATATTTCACGGTCATATTATATACCAACCATACTTATGATATGCTGTGAACACTACTAATCACGTTTTACAGAAACATTACTAGGAACCAATACAAAAAGCAAGACAACGATTGATTATTCTATGTTTCTGTCACTGCTCCGATATTGGTATAGTTGAGTCGACTAAACAGAATATGACTCAGATTTCAAGTATCCATTTGAATACATGTTAATCCTGACTCAGACAACAAACTTAGCAAATATCATTAATAACGAACAAGAAGATTGATGATACAGAACTGTGGTAACATGTACACAATAAACTAGTTATAGAGGTGACGAATACAAATCGATACAGCAACAGTTAATAGGTGAGATGAGAGGTTGGGACTAGGGAAATACACAAGTAATGGGAATAGAACGTCTTGTTCACGTAAATACAACCTACAGATATGACATAATCATCAAGAAAACAGTTAGTTAGTCATTTATCTGGATTCTCATGATCTACCAATGTGTTAACTTGTATGTAACTTAAGAAAGTTCGATGAATTTCAATGAAGTCTTTATGATCAGCAAACAATGTTTGTAGTTGCTTAGTTTGCATTTCAGAAAGAAACAAATTGTGTAAAGTGGAATACTACATACAAGTATACAACAATGTTTTTATTTTTGATGTCATCAGTTGGTCTGAATTACACATTCACTGATCACCTGGAAACACTAGGCAGCTGTTTCGCCCCAGTATGGGGCTCATCAGCAGTGCGCATTCGCAACCCCAACAAAAAATCGAACAAAGGACGCTCTAGCTATATAGCGAACGCATTACTAATAGAGCACTGAGTCGGCTCCTAACGGTTGATATTTCTAATTAAGTTCAAACATGTTGGGTGTGGAACAGTTGACCAGCGATGGCATTCTATGAGGTCACGCAAATGTATGACACATTTACTGAATTCGGAATATAAACCATTCGGATTCGACTTAGTGGTCTCATGGTAAAGTTTTCGCCTTTGAGTTAGAAGATCCTGGGTTCTATCTCATGTGGATGCCCACTGCTAAAGAGTCCCGTACCAGAACAAAGCAGCTGTCCAGTTCTTGCAGGTGATCAAAAATTGTCGAATTCAAATCGATAGATGACATAAGTATTGACAATCAACAAAAAGCACAACAACCAATAATAATATTTTCTCCAATTAGATCATCATTATCATAATCAGGCTGTAATTAAATATACAACAATATTTATATACGAATATGAAAATTATTACACCAATCAAAGTAATTTATGGGTTAGTGATAGAATTGAAATATTCCGATTACGTAACAAGTCATGATAAGTGAAATATGAGTAAATTGATAACAGTAAATATCTACTAGTAGTAATGCCAAGGAGACGATTACCAGTATGAATACTTATTTTAACATAAGATGAATACCAGTAATTATTATCATTAACATGTAAATTGCCTTCATTGGTCTAATAATTTTCATATGAGCATATAAATGTTGTTGTATATTAAAGTAAAGCCTGATTATGCTAATGTTGATGATGTTTTGCATGATGATGATGATGATGTTGATGACGATTTTGATGGTGTTGATGATCTGATTGAACACATCATTGTTCGCCTGTATTTGTTGCTCTCATTCACATTTTGGAGACGTTTATATTTCAAAAATTGGAATAGATGAATAAGAGAACTAGTCCAGTGTGATCGAAGCCAACATTCTGTGATGTGGGTTGAGTACATTCTACATGTTATTATAGAAACAAATACTGTTTGCACTTCTCATTGGAATTGTTACTTTTGTGTTTTGTAACTATGCCAATCAATACGTATCTACATCAAATATATTTCAATAGAGTGTTTACAGCTACTGTAAGTAACCGTACTGATGATTCATACTGACAGATATTCGTAATCACTGAACTAATCACAGTTATTCAATAAGTTATCATCAAAATTAACTAGTTAAGTAGAACGAATTTGGTGTTTTCTCAGATAATTCACCAAAACATACTTGGGTTTGGGATAAATTCCATTCGAGTGCCTGATTGTATCATTGATATAGGAATGTTTATACTACTTATTTGGTAATATGGATAGTATGCGGTATCTATAAGTAAAATTAAAGAAAGAATACCACAAGTTTGGTCACATCGTTATGTTTGACTGAAATGATAGAACAACATGATGAAAATTCTATAATACTGACAGATGGATTTCTACTTCATGAAACATAAATAACAAAGTTAACTATTATACACAGTGAATTATTATTATTATTAGATATGAATAAGTCTGGTTCCAGAGTGCGATTCCATACGACTAGTCCAAATCAGAAATCATCTAGTGACAACCACAGAAGCATCACTTTGACTAACGTAGTATCTAAGATACTAGTGCCTGTAATCATCCGAAGTTTGTCTAAAGCCAGACAACATCAAGCTCTTGAAGACAAGGCTGGCTTCATACCTAACGGAAAATAATTTGACCAGTCAATTACTTTTCATATGCTCACAGTACATAGAAACTACTGCTACCATCGTCCGACATTGGCCCAAATTAGCCTTAGTAGAGCATTGAGCTGGGTGCTCGCCAATCTGAGTCCGATTTCACTGGTGAAATCTAGTGTGCGAACTGATGAGGAGTCCCACGCTAGAACGAAACGTCTGTCCAATTCTACATAGTTTTCATAATTACCGTGCAAACATCAATCTCTGACGAATTGAATCAATTACAAGCATATATGAATTATTTCCCTTTTTATTCAATGTTATAATCATTTTCATTAATAGCTATTCTACAATCCATTGGGTAATCGATGCAATACACTTTTTCATAGTCATACTGTAACTTTTACTTTGATATGGTGTTCACACCTACACAGGGACTACTAATATATGCGAAGTACAAATGTAACAAAGCAATCCGTCGGCAATGGTAATGTGGCGACAGAGACGCTGATTTCAATTCATAGCAGCATTAAACGTCATTATTACGTGATATAAACTATAACACTTTTATACAACTTCAAGAATAAAAGAACCCATAGATCATATGATTGTCTAGGTTTCCTTGAACCAGGTATTGAAGGCCACTACAAAATATCATCAGAATAAACTGCATGTAGAATAATATGCTACAATAGTGAATTGGAACGAGTGGTTGTGCAATCAACAATCAATAACACTAATTAGAATGAAATGAAAGAAACATGTAGAGATCAGTTAGTCCGAAATGAAATTATTGAGACAGACGTGAATTGCATAATACAACAATGTCTTGAAATATGCGAAAAGTCTTAAAATGATCTTGATGTTTTGAGAAATTCTGTCCCTTTGGTTAACTGACTTCTTTGTTTGATGGAACCACAATATAGAAGCAAGCCAATCGGACCATTATGGAAACAATCAGGTTGTTTATAGAGTGTATGCTGAATAATCTTAATAAACAGGTTCACTAATCATGCATATTTAATATATCCATCTTATATTCCTCTCTAGTTTTGCTTAATATTAGTGATACAAGCCTATAGTTCTCATATGTCAATTTCTTTTTAATTTACCTCACATCAACGTCACTTCAATAGTAGTTCAACTCTGTTCTTCCCACACCCACCCATCACTCACGTCACATAGTACAGTACTACATTTTCCAACATTTTACTTGAAACATTCAACCATCATGATGAAGTTGCATCTATTCACTCCCATGTAACTTCATTGCACAAGTCACGTGATAACATTCTATATTCTAATTACAATATTAAGTTACTACTGATTGTAAGTAGTAACTTATAAGAACTGAATGACAACGAAATGAATTCAATTCTGCTGCTTATTCCAATTACTTCTCAATAAAAAGGTAAACTTGTTTGTATTAGAAGAATGAATTGACTGTGATTCAACTTACTTTGAATTTTCATTGGGAAATAAAGTTTACTGTCAGTCACTGAATTATCGGTGTTCATGATCATGCCAGTCGGTATCTGCAATAGTAATGTTGCATCATAACAATGATGAAATTAATAACAACCAAACGTTGAGAACTACTTCTCAAAATAAAAGTGTTAATGGCCCAATTGTTATCGAGGTAAGTTCTGTGTATGCAAACTTCCATCAATTTAATGCCTTCACCGTCGTCGTTTACTGTTGGTGTTCACTAAATACACATTAAATTTTATTTTACATAATGCAATTACTTCAAATAGACAGCCATTGAGAGGCGAGAAGAGTCTTTTATCTTTGTTCATTTTAATGTTGAACATATCAGTGATATGAAGTTGCCACTTCAACTGTGACTAAACTAAAATACAGTTTTGTGCTGCAAAGTGGCTATCGTTTTAATCATAAATTCGACATTTAATAAATTACAATTGTGAAAGATATTCAACATAACACGGATTTCTTATGACGGACTACACTATACAATCGCGCATGAAAATCAGCTCACAGACTCATTTGAAGTAAAGACCGCTGTCAGACAAGGCCGCTTACTCCCACCCATCTTCTTTTCTCTGGTGGTTGACTGGATTATGAAGACCACAACATCTCAAGGCAATCTCGAATTATAGTGGGCATCGTAGATGCAACTAGATGACTTGGACTTTGCAAATGACCTGGCTCTTTTATCCCACACACATCATCAAACACAGATGAAGCGGACAATTTAGCAGCAGCCTCGGCAGCAGTAGGTTTTAACATACACAACAGAAAAAGCAAGATCCATCGATACAATACAACCAACACTAACCCAATTTCACATGATGGAGAAATTCTGGGACATGCGGAAACATTTACACGGGTAGAATCATAGATAAACAACGTGAGTCTGATCTGAAACACATGTGAAGGCGCGGATCGGAAAGGCAAGGCAAGCAATGGGCAGCATTTATACAACTGATAAACATCCGGAACTCAAACAAACTATCAGTCAACACAAAAGTCAAAATTTTTGATACAAATGTGAAAACAGTTCTGTTGTATGGAGTTGAAACTTGTATCGGGAACCTCGAAAAACATCATCCACAATATACAAGTATTTATAAACAACTGTCTGCGTAAGATACTTTGGATTCGTTGACTAGATACCACCGGCAACAATCTTCTGTGGTAGAGAACAAATCAACGAAACTACAGTCAAGAAAGAGATTAGGAAAACAAACTGGAGGTGGATAGGACACACATTGAGAAAATTTTCAAACTGCATCACAAGACAAGCACTAACATGGAATCCTAGAGACCAAAGGAAAAGAGGAACACCCAAGAACACATTGCGTTGGGAATCGATAACAGATATAAAGAAAATGAACAGCACTTAGAAAGAGATGGAAAGGAAAGTCTAGGATAAAGTTAGTTTGAGAATGCTGGTCGGCGGCCTATGCTCCACATGATGTAACAGACACTGATTTGATTGATTGAAATATGTACAGATACCACAGAGATGACAATGAGCATCGATAGTAAATCAGACTATAACCTAATCGTTTAAAATGTATTAGTGCGATAAATAAAGAAGCCGGGATTATGAGTGCACCCGGTTGCCAATATGTCAAGCATATTAAACCAGTCAATCATCCGAATACTGGACTACACACTTCAACCTGAATCATGTCCAAAGTGTCACAAATCACTGTTATTAACACATTTGATTTTATTGACAAGAGAAACAAATGTTAACACATTCGAAAAATCCATGTTCACGCTGAATATCAGATCGATGTTCAACATCCTATCACCGACAGGAAAGAAAAGTTGCATCTGTAAATTCATCGATTTACACGACATAGATGTTGAAGATAGGCACTAATAATAAATTGGCAACTAGAATCAAATACCTGCCTCCTTCCCAGTAATGTCAATTATTGTCTTAACCAACTCAACTCATGATGTCAAGTACAAATATTACTATCCATTATTGGTAACATCAACAGTATTCATTAGTTATTCAACTTACCGTTTCAAAGTAAACTGATATATTGCCATTCGAATACAATGTACATGCTATCGTTGCTACAGAACAACGAGAAATGATAAACAGGTATCATTATTCACATAAAAAGATATTAGGAGACTACACAATCGTTATTTCTCGAGTTGAGTTTGAGTGGTGTATCAAGCCATATCATCGGAATGAAATGACTTCATTATAAGTATTACAATAAATAACTATGAATATGAATGAAAATTCCCACTCCCAACCCACCCTCACTCTCAGCGCCAATCAATTTCGTGCCTTTAAAAACTGCAATAGAACACAGTGCATAGGATGCTGAATTAAACAGACTGATAACCATAGTGCGATACTGTCAAGTAGAATAAAACCGATAATGCAGACTAACAGTACACGATATCATTTGTTAATTTGTCGTTGGTCAGTTTAGTTCTCTAGGTATAATGGAAGTCGTAGTCTTCTATACACAGTAAATCACTGATGACACCTTTAATGATGACACTGGATGGCTCTAGCCCAATATATCACTCTTCCTCAAATACTGAAGCTACGCCTGCTGTACAGTGTCAATTCGCTAGAAAGTTTGTTATTCACTAAATCTTCATCAGGTTTCTTTATAATACATACTGATATTTATGCGCGAATATGAAAGGTGAGATTAAGATTTATGTCTCGTATTAGTCATAGTTTGATCTCGTTTAGAGACAATTGACAACCAACTAGCGTTGAACAGCTGTTTCTACCAAGTAAGATATAGTAATGACTTCTCCATTTCCGATGAAACCCGAAATTGTCATGCCTAACGGTGAAAGTATAATCTTCGTTGGACGTTGGCCGACTTATTAGTTGTGATGGTTAATTGTTAGACATGAGACCTAAAGGTCTTGGACTCCATCTTGAGTCGGTTAATAGGTGGGAGGTTTAATTCTACGACAATTGTGCACTGGTTGGCAATGGCATCTAATCGAGATCAATCAACAAACAAATACAATAATCAAATATTTTCAGAATGTTTCATTAATCAAGACATTCCAGGTATTGCTCCAATCAAGTTAGATGAGACGGCGATAATCGTAATATGTAAGAGAGAAAACTGAATGTAAATTATTAACAATGAGAACAATAAATAAAAGACATTGTAAATAAATATTTCACTATGAGAAATTAACAGGAACTGGAGAAAGTAGACTTATTAGAAAAGTGTTCGTTATAATATTAAGTTATAGGAACAATGTAAATCAGAAGTTCAAACATGCTGGTAGTGAAGAAGACAGACGAAATGGGATAATGGAAACACAAACGAAACGGAAAATGTGGGAGGGGGAAGAAGAACTGATTCAATGATTCATAATGTATTATTTGGCAAATATAGAACGGTAGGAGAGTGAAATATACAGAGATTGTTGACTCGATTACATTAAGATGTCGGTAAGTGTAGTAAGACAAATCACATCACTCAAGATCATTGTATTAGTTTACTGTGCATTTTCTATCGGATGTGGTGAAAACTAACTACAATTACATTTTACTTAATCATTACTTAATCAACCTTGAAGATATTCACTAATTTCATGCATCATGTTGTCTTCTTTGTAGCTCGGTTTGTATCAGGCACAAGAAAGTAGTAAATTCAAGTAACATACCTTTCATTTAAGTAAATGCAGCTACTCACTTGAAAAATCTCAAACAATCCTTAGCCACATGAGAGGTCTTTTCAACCGCCAACACTGGTCTATCATATGAAACATTCCTAGTTAAATGTCACTTTAATTGTGGTTACAGAGAAATAGATTGTTCTGAGCAACCAACATCTCAAACATCTAGTTCCTTATGCCGATGTACTCATCAAAACGTATTTTTCAAATAATCTATCTCATACAGCATTTTATTGATGAACTCTGATTCCGGCTTATATCATACCGTCTCTATTTTGTATTAATTGTGAAGTGATGTGAAACTATAAATGTGAATGCCCTAATATACTGAAGAAATGAAAATTGCTTAACCGCTCTCTACTACTTAACATTTACTGGATTATTATTTGATTCCATTCATTAAACACATGCACCCCACACACCCATGCACTATGAGGGATAACATGCATTGACTGATCAAGTGATTGTACATATTCAATTATCAAATTAAGTCTACTAACAAGTAATTCATACCTTTTTGATTCATTTCTTTTTCATTTCCATCATAAATACTAAGATTAGGCCACCTGATTGCTAGAAAGTCCTCTGTAAATACAATCAAATACCATTGAATGTTAATAATAATAATAATAATAATAATAATAATAATAATAATAGATCAATCGAATTAATTCATGAAAGTCTTCCAACCAGTTCATTAATTCCCTTCATGTGTCATTGATGTGATCTGTGCATTACATGATATTCTTATTTAACTTGTAAACATAAATATAATAATAAAAAAAATATGGTATCGATTGAAGTGCTGCAGTTCAAGGTAGGCCCTTTCTAATCATACCTGAATAGATACAGCCGTTGGTGTTCATAACTAATCACTTCAAACAAATCAATGTCAAGAAGATTCCATGGAATATTTACACAATGGAAAATGAAGAAGCCTAAATGTTTAAGTAGGCTGTATTTTTATCAATAAATTAAACTTAACTTTTCCACTTGAAGTAAAATTGGTATCTTAGTATCTAACAAGAGAACCCAGTAGTGTCATCAAAGAAGAAATAAAAAACATATTGCCATGTTTTCTGAAATTCACATTACAGAGATACATGCTCTTCCTCGGAGAAAGACTTTTCACAAACAATTTTTGTTACTGATAAGAAGAATCATCGGGAGTAACATGACTAGAATTAATAAGATGATTCAGTATTAGGTCGAGTAATGTTTAAAAATGAGTTCGAAGTGTATTTACTCTGTGTAGCTAAGAAAAGTAAAATCAAACAAGAGAGTAAACAAATAAATGAATGTAGATGAGGCTTAAAAAAGGAAAGAAGGTTGTTCATTTACAAACATTAAAATAATAAATAGGTAATAGAGGCCTGAGTGGAAAAATGATGTAAGAAGATGTAGATCATGATGGATTCAATTCCGGATATATTTAAGGTCAGTAGTTTAGTTTTTGCAGGCAGGTTAACTCATATATTAGTTAAATTCATAGACACAGGCGCAATTTCATTTGATTGATCTCAATCTCTGATCAACCAAGTTTACAGAAAAGCACACAAATTCTCTAATGATAATCACACGGACATCAGTTTGACTTACATAGTACTAGCCTTTGTTATCATCCCACGGTTGTCTGACGCTAGGTGACAGAAAACTGTGGTTTTGAACTTCCACAAGGATGCATTGACTAAATATTTGATTTTCGTCAGATCCTAGGATATAGGTAATGCTACCATCTCCCGACTACAGTTGTATTCCTCGACTTGAACGACACATTTGAATCCGTAGATTGAGAGGTACTCTGGCAGTGCTGAGCCTTAAAAGGTTTAACTTATAAGTATGTAAACACTATAGATGACTCACTACTTGAACACCACTGGTCAAGTTACAGCTTATAGTGAACTGTCACGAATATCGTCAAACTCAAATAATGTTCTTTGGGATTATCGCTTATCCCCTTTTATATATATTTTGTTATAGATGCCCTCCCAGATGCCACACTTTGTTGGACTAAATTTTTAGGAATTGACCTCCTTCAACGAAGCTTAGTTTTCTACCTACAACAAGAAGACGATAAAGCTCTATTTAGTGAAGATGTTGACAATATGCAGAGTCTTCTGAACACGTTGAATAACATCATAAGTATATTCGAAATGCATTTCCACATGTGAAACGAATGAGGAGAGAAAAAGAAAGTCACTACAAGTACACAGATTATACTGAAAATAGAATGTTGAATGGCCCGATATTTCAAGAAATAAGACGTCTGTAAGAACCAGTATAATTAGATATCTGTGCACGTAGAATACGGATTATTGTGAAATACTAAGATCTCTGTTCATTATGATGCCGTAATTCCAGTTTTTACACATAAACACATATTACCTTTATTATGTTGTTTGATGTTGTTGACATTATACATACATATAGGTATCGTTTTCCAGATGTGAACATGGTAAAAGAGTAACTTGTTGAGACACTGTATACAAAAAATTCATATAGCACTAAACATACTATTGATTAAGGCTATTATTATCATCCATTTTATTATTGTTACAACGCACACTGAACGTGCAGTTCATTTGTGAAAACCAGTTGTAAAACGAATTGACGAATAGCTATGATCGTAATGAGATCTTGACTAGGCCCTCATTTACCGGATTTCTTTATATGTAAACTTTATAATATTCAGCTGAGTTCAATCATAAGGTGATTCGTCGAATATTGAAGATAAATGGATAATACGTTTCTCATATGCGACGAGAATGATGACGAGTAAGATATCATAAAATTCCATCAATACCTGGCATCCATCAATAGAGTTTGTAATAGAAAATGGATCAAGCTCATCAGTCGTATATCTCGATGTACTTTCAGAAGACGAAATGACAAAACACTGAAAAAAAATAGACATGCAACAGTCAGCTTATTAACTACCATTATTGGGTTCCGTTGAGCAGAGAGAGAGCAATGTCATCCGGTTTTTATGCAATCGTACAAGAAAAATATTCAGTGATGGATGTATTAATGAAAAGCTTGAAATTCTCAGAAAATTGTTGGTAGGAAACGATTATCCAACACGTTTCTTAGATAGGAATATAATAAAGAAACTATAATTTGTCGGTCTCAAAGAAGTATGTATTCATGAATATGGAATTTAAAACGGATCACAATTCTGAGATACTAAGAAAGCGTCTGTCATCAGTTTCTAGTAGGGCGTTCAACGCTGCATAGTTATGCCTCACTTTAACCAGCACGAAATTACTTTTAATGTCATTATCAGTCCATCTGTTTCTATGGACTGCGCACACAAGAACAGATCCCAGTCTGCTTCTATAAGGATAAAATAAAAGCATTTGGAAGTTCTCTACTTCGAAATTCAGTCAGTCCTGAAATCCCCCTGGAATTGCTGCTGATCCGAATCCAGGATAAAGAACGAGGGTTGGGCATTAGTTTAGCATCTCCATCCCGAAAAAATATACAATCTCCTAATAAACGCTAACAACTGTGTATAATTTGAATTAAATGCATTCACTTAAATAAACAATGTAATTTAAAACCTGTGGTATAATGACACAGTCTAGTGGCAAGATATTCGTCCCCCTGGTTATCTAGAGAATATGCCTATGTCATTACATGTTAATTGATGAGGGAGGAGGAGGAATTGTCTAATTCAGATTGTCATTTCATTCAAATTCCCTACATAGTCAATTATTTATCTATTCATCATTACGAATCATGAGTAAATTCGTTATCCATTAGTCATTCTGTCAGAAATCGCAAGTCTATGTATAGGAGCGATTGTGAATTAATTGTTGTCGAAATATACTGTGCTGACTGTTCTAAAACTTTATATTTTACAAAAGTTTATTATTGTTACGTGTGTAATAAATTTTTGTATGAATACGTTACTAATTCATACTGTGTTAAGATGGCTTACATGTTTCATTACTATTATTAGTGTAGACCCTGACTCTGTCCTTCGAGCCTTGTACATTCTGCTGTTCAAAGCTTAATGTAACGTCTCTTCACTAGTGTTCGTTCTAAATAGTTAATTGGTTACTTGGATTAATAATTGAGTATCTGAACTGCATAATTTAACACCACTGACGTCGCTCTCTGCTGAACTCACTACAACGGACATACTGGACACTTGAATTTTTACATACGTGTGGTGGTCATTTGGAAAACCGATTATCCGACTCACACATTACTGTGAATTCAAGCAAACTAAATTCCAACAAATGTTGTACTTACTATATGTACTTATATTGACCGTTGATACAGCATTCATTCACATTTGTGACTGTTTGTAAGGCGTTATAGATTCGTTAGTGGTCCTCAGCCACCATAATACTAGAAGACTAAGACTCGTAAAGCATTCACAAATTCAAATTAGCCGTCATTTATCATTGATTGACTAATTGGATATTCGGATGCCTGAAGTAGAACGTCGAATAGCTTTGTCTATTCTAATGATAAATACCCTACTGAAGCTAAAATAAAGCCTCCCTTCCTACAAGCCAAACATACAAACTGATCAAGGCTACTTTAGTCGACGCAAATGGTTAATCACATTGTCTTACCTCTAACTCATTCAATTATCTGCATTCATGTGCTTGGATCATATCAAATCGACAATCAAGTAAGATGAAGTTGAACTGACAATTTCAACAAAAGTATGCTTAAATGAACTACCAAGCCGACATCAATTGATTCGTCAAACTACATTCATTTTGATGTTTGATCTGATAAAAAGAAATCAGGTAAACAAACATCAACAAATCAAGTTAGGATCATCGTCAACATTGAACACCAACGATAATCTCGTGTTTTTTTAATCGGAACGGATCAGTCAATATCGTTTATCATAGCGCTACTATTCTATTCAATTCTAAATTAAAAAAATCTACTTATTCTTTAATGAGTTTCTTATCAATTTTACGCATTCAATGGAATCCATTCAGAAAACTAATTACACCATAAATTCACATGATTTTAGCGCTCTAATCAGGTCAAATGTGACTAAGTAAATGAAAGTGAAAAGAAAAAAACATCAGATACCGTCATTTATGTTTAGCTTAGAGTAAAAATGATGAGAAACTCATTAAAGAATAAATCGACTTTTTATATTCAGAATTCTATGTAATAGTAGTGGTAAGATAAGAGAAGTAGACTGATCCGTTCCGGGTAACAACACGAGATTACCGTTAGTTTTCGATGTTGACGACATACACAACTGAATTTCCTTGATTCAATGAAATAATAAACTACTGATTGTAAACTAAATCACTGACAGCTTGAATTATTTATAGGGTGACACTGTTATGACACCAGAGTTATTAGATTAACTTGACCCTACTGACTCAACAATCTCTAGCCCATACAAATTTACCAAAAATTCACAAGCATGGACTACCACTGCTTGATGCCTATACATTTTGTCCTACATCATGCATCACATAATACTTTATAATTATGAGCCTGTTTTAGTGTAGTTAACTTTACTATTTAGACAAGTAAATGTCATTGTATGGATCTATTTGTAAAGAATTCATTATCAAGTTGTACATTCGTGTAGGAAATGTTCACAGAATAAGTCCATAAGAAACATAAGAACAATCAACGAGGATTAATTAATCAATTGATTAGAACCAATTAAAACGTAAACTGACAAGTTCAAATACACAAGTGATAAAATGTTGACGTCTTAAAAAACATGCCACTAGACTGTGTCATTATACTACAGGTTTCAAATTACATTGCTTATTTAAGTGAATGAATTTAATTCAAATTATTCACAGTGGTTAGCGTTTTTTAGAAGATTGTATATTTTACGGGATGGAGATGCAAGAACATCGCCCAACCCTCGTTCTTTATTCCGGGTTGGGATCAGCAGCAATTTCAGGGGGATTTCAGGACTGATTGAATTTCGAAGTAGAAAACTTCTAAGTCCTTTTATTTTATCTTTACAGAAGCAGACTGGGATCTGTTCTCGTGTGCGCAGTTCATAGGAACAGATGGACTGATAATGACGTTAAAAGTAATTTCATGCTGGTGAAAGTTAGGCATAACTATGCTGCATTAAACGTCCTACTGCTAACTAATGACAGATAGATGACATCTTAATTTCAGACAATCTATAAAATCATTTGAAAACCAAAGATATACACGATTGGATTTACACCCGCACGTGTTCATGAATGTAGTAACACCACTATCACCACACTTTTCTTGATGACAGAATGATCCTGACGAGAAATCTGAAAACATTTTAGCGATGAAAATTTATCATTATTAATTAATGTTTCAAGATCATCTAAGTGTTGTTAACATTTGAAATCAAAGTAACTTCTATATAAATACTCATCCATGTGCCTATAGAGCATTTTTACATGGGTTCCTTCAAGATTACAAAGATTATATTTCAATCTAGACTACATGGCTTCTTTGTTATTTGTGTAAATTACTGTTGAGGGATCCACAAAGTGCCGGCTCTAAACGACGATCCGATAACTGTATCTAAATCTTGATAAGCCAACCAGACAACACCAGTGAACTGCGAGTTTATTTACATAAATACATCGATTTTTATATCAATTAATTTACAGTGATTATTCATCAAGTGAAATTATCAACCTTTAATTAATACAATGAAATACTGTCAAATTGTACTCAGGAGTAGGACTCCCATTGAAATCAAATTAATGTGATGAAAGTGTACAAATGAAGCTTACAAAAAATCAATACAATTGCTTTCGTTGAATTAAATCAACCATTGTATCTTTGCGGATTAGGAATCCCTAACAGTGGGTGACCGAGTTCCAATTACTACTGCCTAGTCGGTAACTGTGCGTTTGCCCTGTGCCCACTTAGTATCAAGCCAAAATATGAAGAATATAAGCCAATTGATCAGCCAGACAGAATCATATCATATTTCAAGCATTCTTCTATATATACAACAAATCAGACCACACAGCAAACCAATTACGATATTAACATGAATGCAGAACAAGGGGAATAGTGTTAGTGAATAGGAACAACTTGTACACAACTAATTAACTGCAGTCCATAACGAGAGACAATATAGTAACAGTAATTATGCTAAACGGGAGAATAGCGTAAGAGGAACGTAATAATAATAGAAACAAAATGTTTACATTACACACAGTCAAAATAAATGAAATAGTGTTCTCAAAACACAGTTCTGAAGGTTTGTTACACTTCTTTGTGGTCCGGCATAACACATTGTCAACTAAACTGTGCGCAACGGCGTTGATGTGGAAAGTAGCCATCTCGTTGGTTCGTCTCTAATCCATAGTGCTTTCCTAATGTGCAAATGTAGATAGTGAAGACTAAGAATATCAAGAATAGACATTTGATGAATATTGTTCCATTTCAACGCTTGTTCACAGCCAACATGATGTATGTGCTTAGATTTGACTGAATTAATCACAACAGGGCAAAGTTCATCAAATAACCCTGGTGTAATAACAGTGTCACCCTACAAATAATTCAAGCTATCAGTGATTTATTTTACAATCATCAGTTTATTATTTATGGTGAGATTTTATCAAGTAAAAACACTACATAATATTACAGTTTCATGTAACCAGGCATTCTCAACGCCCTCAACGTTCTCGTTCAAAAGCTACGACTTTTTGAATAATTAATAAGCAGAATGTACATCTTACGACTTCCGTCCTAATATTCGTATATATTTGTAGACGTCATAAAGAAGGATCTCATCGTAATGAATAATTCATGAAACAAGTACTGTTACTATTATTTAATGAAGTTGGGAAAAACCACTGACTGTGCTCATTAGGGGTAAGTTAAGCGACAGCCCAGTGGCGAAAACACAACCTTCAATTAATGAACCGTAGGTTCAAACTGCACTTTGTTTACTTTAAATTGAATAATCAGTTTCAGTATAACTTGCCCTCACACAAACTCAAAGCCAGGTTCTCTTTCCTGTGTTGTACTCAATCCATTGGTTACACATTCTGTAACGACGATTAATTATACTTACTACATGGTAAATCTGTAGAAAGTATCGTCACGTTAAATTGAAGTCGTTCATTCAAGAGGAAACACTTACTTGTGCAAAGAAGTCTTTGAATGCCAACATCGGATTGGCGCATCATCGATATATTTAAAGTGATTTAATAATCTACCCAACTTTCAATTCTCGAAATTTTCTCCACCGTCATGAAACCAGATGTTGTAAAAACCGATTCGATAGTCCGAAGTCATCACATTATTACTTCACTGATTGGCTTCTGTTTGAATAAAGTGAATATTGATGTTAAATATTTTACAAATCATTGTACCATTCATGTTCATCTGATAATCCTTCTTGCGAAACCATTCATGGTATTCTTGTTTTTAATGAATCGCCAGTCCACATAGCAAACGTTGTAATATTCTAGTAAATTATTGTAATCCTAATTGTTAACTAGTCAATATAACTCGATTAATTGGATTGTACCTATTCAACATATACTCAGTTAAGTACTTTATTGACATGTTGTAATATGACAAGAATCAACAAGCTTCGCCACTACGATTCAGAATACAAAGATGCCAGACTAACCAGCGATTATAATTCTTATATATTGCTAGGACTTGATACTCTATTATAATAAATCCTGATTGTGAATCTCAGTTGTTCTGAATATTAATGAAGTGAAGTGAAGTACGCTCGAATAGTCATTAAACCACCCAATGTATGTATATGAGGGTTATAGTGCAGTATGGAAAATAATCACACACACATTTGTCGGCATAAAATGCTATTGCATTCTCCACTATTACTAATACTTTGTATTTGTAAATGTCTTCATCACGTGATCGTGTTATTCCTTAAAATTAAAGAGAATTGAGAGCAAATCATTCGGTGTATCAAGGGGATTAAACTGTTTAGTTACACATAGGTTGACATGATGGATCAGCTGCACTCCTCTCCTCATTACTACGACTACTGTCAATATACGTGGCTGCCTTATTCCCATCATTATTCACAATGCAATTCAATAAGTGTATCTCACCACAGGAATGGACTGCTGCAAGTAGTAATCCAATCTTTGAATCAGGATCTATGTCACGTGCATTTAACTATCGACCGATCAACCTGACGTCTATTCTAGTAAACGTACACAAAAGAATCGTGGTACACTTCTCAGAAACCAACGTACAGTTTGACAGTGCTTCCATCGGCTTCTCGAACGATCTTTCGTACATCACAAATATACTACTGATTTGCAAATGTAACCAGAATCCAATAACAACAAGCAATCAGTAGTTGTAATAAACGTGGACTACTAAATAGATTTTGTTAAGAAGCTTCAATATAAGCTTGTGTTGAATCTTTAAAGTTTCAGAATTTCCCTCAACCTGTTTAAGTGGATAAGGGATTTTGTGTTTGGTCACAGACGGAATACAACAATCAACTGTCATGTCTGCTCTTGAAAAAGAGTGCTGAATAGGGTACTTAAAGCTCTGTACTACGTTCTTAACTATTTACATTTTATATCAGCTACTCTTAGATCAACTTTCCAATGTTACTATACACGTATCACGTCAAGATATGGTAAAAATCAGGTAGTGGCGATACCGTGTGATGCACCGGTTGGTTTGTTTACGTTGTGGTTAGCGCTTTCAATTAGAGCAAAATATGTAACCATGTACGATTACCAGAAATGTGCCCACAACTACCACACTGAATGATTTTCCTTATATTATTGCAAACAATCGTCCAAATAATGTCGAAGTTCTTAACAATTCAGGCTTACCATTTTGTGTTATTTTGATTGAATATCATCTTCTGTTATTTCATTGAGCGACACATTTTATTGATCAGTCAAAGTTAACAATCAAGTAATCATTCATTGAGTTTGGATATTAGAAATCACAAAATGTTTGTTTTCAGTCACCAATTATTAAAGTCCGCTGTCGATTTCTCATTGGATGTGTCGAAATAGCGAATCACGTCTTATCAGTAAGTTACTCTAAAACTGTATGTAGGACCGTTCACAAACAGAATATTCATTTATCTTGAATTGGTGATATGAAGATGAGGTGAGTGCTCAATAAGAATTTATACAAGATTGTTGATGTATTGCATGAACTGTTCTGTGAATAACAGATAAGTTATTTTAATTCCAGAGGCTTAGCTGATCAACTAGTGACTTGGATGCTGATATTATTAGTCATTTTCACTGGAACGACACTTGCTCAACTTGATAGAGAACAGCTATTAGTCCAAATAAGGGCTAATATTAGTAAGATAAATGATGGAAAAACTGTGTCGCAGAATGATACATATCTACTAGTAAGACTTTGAATTGATTTTAATCTGCATTGACAAACAGCTTAATCATGATTATTATTTCCAAGAAGATTTTATTGATGGTGCAATTGACAAGGATGTTCTAGATAAGGTTAGTTGGTTATTTATTTGTATTTTGTATAATGCAACTGATTATCTAGTTGGATTCTTCCAATTATACAGCTGCCTCTAGGACAACTTTTGTCAGTCTTGTATTTTAATGTTAATGATTACTTCGATTAGACTATAAGACCAAATTTTCAAATGAAGCTTTTTGGCACTGAATATGACGCAGTTGATGTGCATGCAAACGGTACGTGAAAAGTCATTTATGATTGCATATTGAGTGACATAAAGTAGTTGTATAGAGTTGAATAGACCTATTTCATTGATCATGTGGCATTCATTCAACTGTTCCTTAAAATTACTTCAGTAGTTTACATTCGGTGTGAATTGATTCAATTGTGTTGATACTGTTTAGGCAAACTAGAATAGAGATGAACTTGTTCAGTTAGTAAATTATCTTGAAGAAACTGATTGTGAATAACTGAAAATATCACATTCATAATCAAAAGAATATCAGTCGTGGACAGAGATGTATGACACTGATATTGTTCATTAGTTTCCACATCTGGGACGATTTTTAAGAAACATAACTCGTCAACTAAGCATTACATTGCAGTGATTTAATTAAAACAACTTTAGTCACAAGCAGATAAATGTCAGGGAAAAGTTGCTTTGCGATATTAGAATAGACAGTTTGTTTGGAACAGGTTATTATGTGAGTTAAATATCTGACAACAAACAGGTTGTGTTTAACAAACTGTGCATTCAATCAGATATAACTGAATGTCCCAGTGATTAGTGTGAATATTATTCTGTGTTCACCTTGTATTGTCTTAGGGGCGGTATTGACGCAGAATTATAGTAATAGTAATAGTAATAGTAATAGTAGTTTATTCTCAGGTAGCATTTTGTACATGAGAGCATACCAGTTTACAGGCATAATCAGAATGATATAGATTGTTTTTAACAGGGAATATATAGAGAGTCATTTTTTATGAAAATCATGCTATATGAAGACATTAATTAATATTTATAAAGTCAACTAAAACAAGGTCCAGAGTTTACAGTGCTAAGGAATTAGAGATGTGTTATGTACTGTAGAACACTTCCAGCATGCGTTCGCGCGTTTTTCGACTGTGATGCTGTAATCGCAGAAAATGGCTGTGGGTAAGCAGAATGGATCATAGAGACTATCCAGAAACGGGAAAAGACTGAGTATTTGATATTAGGTTAAAAGATCCAATTTATGTGGGTTGGTCTAGAACAGTGAGTTATTGATGCGTTAATTTCGTTCTTAACCATCGTTTGGAGTAAGTTGCTTAAAGAAGACCAATTCCATGGGAGAGCAGATCGCAAACTCGGGTCGACATTGATATAGAGGAATATATGAAAAATAAAGAATATAAACGAATTTTTAATTAGTGAAAGCAAAATAATCAGTATTAAACCAGATTTCTTTTTTTCCATCGCTGTTTTTTTTTTTTAGTCACTATGTAGTGCTTGTAGTTTTAGAGCCTTAATAAGCCATTGCTGGTTGAATCAACGTTAAGTGGTAAGTCGTCAACGAATTTGTATAAGTCTATAGATTCTAGGTATGTGGTGATCAGTCGTTTGAACCTTAGGATAGAGTCAGTAGTGCGAATATTTTGTGGTAGCTTATTCCAGAGTTTGCTGTAGAGTACGATAAAGAACTTATAACGTTGTTGTACTTGGTATTTATTGATATGTAGTGTTGCCTCGTAGTTTCGAAGATCGTATCTAGGCGTTTGGTTCCATTGGGGAGAGAAGGCTGAGAATGATATTCCGGTGATAATTTTATAGAAAAATATTAAGTTATGTCGTAGTCGGCGATGACTCAAGGGTTCTAAGGAGAGTGTTTTACATCTAGCCGTGTAGTTCATGTTGCTGTTAAATCCTAGAATTCGACGTGTAAAACTTCTTTGTACGCTTTCTATACGTGTTCTGTCTATGCTATTCATGCTCGAAAAGATAAATGAGCAGTACTCGAGTGTAGGTCTTACACATATCTTAAACAAAGTAAGTTTAGCCTCTCTTGTGAAGAAGTTTTTTAGAAGGAAGCCTGTTAATTTTCTAGTTTTCGAGACTATAGAGGAGGCGTGCTCTGTGAACTTCAAGTTACCTGAGTATTTGATGCCCAAGTCGCTTGTTGATTGGAGTATTTGGACTGTAGACCCATTTAGATAAAACGTGAACTGGGGGTTATGGTTGCCTATGTGCATAATTCCACATTTACTATGGTTAAGTGGTAGTTGCCATTTTTGGCTCCAGGCAGTTAGTCTATCAAGGTCCTTTTGAATTAGAGTCATGTCTTCTAAAACATCCGGTGTATAGCTATATACTATCTTGAGATCATCTGCATATAAATACGGTCGACCATGTTTTATAACGTTAATTATGTCATTTATGTAAATGATGAACAATAAGGGACCCAGTACACTTCCTTGTATTACGCCGCTAGTAATTGGTTTAGGTAATGAGAGGCTATTATTATACTTTACTGTTTGCTGTCTTCCTTCTAGGAAAGATGCAAACCATGAATGAAGTGGGTCTTTGACCCCGTATGACTTAAGCTTAATGAGTAGTCGTTTGTGCGGGACTTTGTCAAAAGCTTTACTAAAGTCGAGAAATAGAGCGGATACTAGGAGTTTTTTGTCTCGATGCGTAGTTATGTCATCTAGATAGTCTAGCATGCATGTGTCACAAGACCTAGATTTTAAGAATCCATGTTGGGAGGGGGAGAGCAGTTCGTTCTTAAGTAGGTAACGGAGTAATTCCACCTTGATTATTTTTTCCATTACTCTTGATACAACAGAGGTTAGGTTAATAGGTCGGTAGTTCTCTATATTTCCTACAGGTCCGGATTTAAACTTGGGAATGACACATGTAGTTTTCCATAAGGTAGGATAGCATGCAGTGGAGAGTGATATTGTAAATAGTTTAAGAAGTGCCAGGTGGAAGTCAGCACCACCATATTTGAGTACATTGGCTGGTATACCATCAGGGCCCAAGGCGTTTGAGTACTTTAGCGTGGTGATGGCCTTCGTAATATTTTCTACAGTGAAAGTTATCTCCCTTATTTCGCATGGTAGTGGCGTAATAGGTTCATTCCCATCTATGTGGTTTTCAACGGTATGTGTAGTGGTAAAGTGCTCATTGAATAAATCAGCTATATGGCAAGGGTCATCATATATTTTATTGCCACAGATATAGAGGTTTCCACCCTTTATCTTAGTGCTACTGATTTTGTTCCGGAGGGTCTTGAGAAGTCTTGTAGGATTATTTTGTATGGTAGCCTGTTTTTCTAGTGCGATTTCTATCTGTATACGATCCGCCTCAGCCTTAATATATATTTCTTTCATAGTTATAAGAGAGGAAAAATCTTTAAACTTGTAGAATTTAGATGCATGTCTACGTAGGCTTCTTCGTGCAGTAGTGGTGATAAGCATGCATTTTGAAATTTTGGGTTTAGTATATCTTATAGGTGCAACTATGTCAAGCGTATTGTAAGTGTTGTAGTAGAGTATATCAGTTAGCTTATCAGCATCATTTTCCATGAAATAGTTGTTCCAGTCAAGGCGTCTGAAGTATGCCATGAAGCTCGTCCAGTTAGTCTTGTGGAGGGGTCTGCTGGGTATCGTAACCGGATATTTATACATTGTAGTTCCTAAGTTGAAGTTGCACATGACGATATTGTGGTCACTACCTGGGAATTGTTTCCCTGTATGGACGGTACATGGGGTGAGTTCATGTGTAAAAACTAAATCCAAAGTGTTTTTGTATCTGGTAGGGCTACGAACATACTGTGACCAGCCACCAAGCTCTAGACTTTCCATAAGTAAGTCATAGCGCTTCGGTGCCTTGGCGGGAAACCATGAGATATCAGGCATATTAAAGTCTCCACAAATAACCTTACCTGTAAAGGGTAGGGCAGAGGCCAGTGTAAAAATGTCTGACAGTAAGGTGATATCCCCTGTTGATGGGTTAGGGTGGTGGTATACACAGCCGAATAAGTAAGAATCTGAGACAGTAGGTCTTAAAACAATCCACACTGAGTCTTGTAATTTATTTAGGCCTGCTGTATCAAACAGAAGTGAGTTTAGTTTCGAGTTAACATATATGAGACAACCTCCTCCACGTCCATGCAGCCTGTCACTACGATACAGTTTATAATTATCTAGAGATATACTTAGATCAGAGACATAAGGGGTAGTCCATGCCTCAGTTACCATAATAATTGAGGGTTGGCAGATTGATGCAAGCAGTGCTAGGTCGATCATTTTGTTGCATACTGATCGTGCGTTTAATAGGCAAAGATTGAGCGAGTGGCCAGTAAGTTTGAAGTAGTTTAAAGCATCAAGGATGAAGAAATCAGACTTAGAATTTAGGATGAGATTTTGATTTGAGATTAATTGTCGAGCTTCACATTGTTCAGATACTAAAGGGTAGATATTGGGTGACTGCTTTATAAGATTAGTGTTTCGGTCGTCACTGCGATCGTTGTTCTTCAGGCACAAAGTGCTTGAGGTAAGAAAAGACAGGTTGCTATTAGACTGTTTACTTAGTAGTGGCAGAACTGGAGATTGGGGGTGTTTGGTCTCGTAACTAGTTGTTGACTTAGTAACGGCTGCAGGGGCAATGAGTATAGATGGGAAGGGTTGTGAATTGTCGTGTGAGGATACTCTAAAAAAGGGTTCGGGTGTGCAAACGAGACACAGGGATCATAGTAGTTTGGTAATGAGCTATGGGGTGCAGCCAAGTAGTTGTAGTTAAAGCCATTTATTATAGGAAAGTATTCAGATCGTAAGTTATCATGTCTGAGAGAGCTATTATATTGATGAAGCGGGTAATTTCCTAAGTTAAAATTATTCTTCCCAGTATCTGTTTGGGATAGTAATGGTACGGGGAGAGGAAGAAGGCTTTTCCGCCCTGAGTCATTCTTCTGGATCATTGGCACATGATGCCATGGTGCATTTGCATGTGTCATCCTACTGTTGTTGAAGTATTCTCGAGGGGGAACAA
This sequence comes from Schistosoma japonicum, assembly GCA_025215515.1. Lineage (NCBI taxonomy): Eukaryota > Metazoa > Platyhelminthes > Trematoda > Strigeidida > Schistosomatidae > Schistosoma > Schistosoma japonicum. The sequence continues at coordinate 88,628,513 of CM046061.1, forward strand.
ACTTAGGGTGGGAGGAGAAAAATCGCTTGTTTCTGTTCAAAGCATTGACCCTCAAATCTAGTGGTACGGGTGTATCGTGCCTAATGGTTTGGCGTTTGTGATTAACTTTATTTCTATAAACGTTAGAGGTGAGGCTATGCTGGGCCTTATTGATAGAAGGACATTACGTGTGTTGTAATGATAGGGCATGAATTTTGTTTTCAGTTTAACGGTAGGGTGGTGGGTTAAATCGTGTGATGGTAGTTTGTTCATCTCTTTATTTTGAGAGGTAAATATACCCCCCTTGGGAGTGACGTCTAAATCTACTAGATGGTTGCTACTTTCTTTGGCTGTGAGAGATATTGTTGTATGTGTGTCTATACCAGGAGGGGTTGTGGATGGGCTGAATGGCTCCTCAGTTTCTAGGTTGGTAGGTAGAGCAGGTAGTCTTGGTGGTGTTATACTACTACTATGGTGCGTTGTTGGGTATGTTTTGGGTAAGTCGTTAAGAGTGGTTTCTTCTAGCTTAGGATCTATCATGTTGGGTGCAGCGGTACCGTAATGGTTGAGGGATCTACGTTGCAGAGGCGTTTTATCAGCAACTATTAGTATGTTTTTGAAGTTGCTACCAGATCTAATATAGTTAACAGATTTTATAAATCGCTTGCAATCTAAAGTGGATGCGAAATGGAATAGAATTGGGCAGCTAGTCTGCCAGTCTTTTTTACGTAGTCTAGTACATTCGCATGGAATCTGTGTCAAGCCGCTAGTTTTTAATAGGATTGCTTTAACTTTTTTAAGTGGAGAATTCTCTGGAACATTGTAGACTATGGCTTTGTGAAGCGAGGTGAGTCGCTTTACAACTTCTGCTGCAACGAAATCAAGAAATGTTTCGGCATGCTTTGCCTTATCGATTTCAATGTCATCATGCTTTCCAAGCAAGTAGGTTAACGGGGCTATTTCACTTAGCATAGACTGTACCTTGGTAAAAGCTAACTGGACATCTTCGACTTTGCTTTTATAGTCGGCAATGTCAGCGCTTAGATCAGTCAGATTGATTGCCTTGATAAGTGGCGTACGATTGTCTATTATCTGCAGTTCAGTAGCAAATAGGTCATTAGGAGAGGACTCGTGGTTTTTAGGGGAACGGGTATCATGCTTAGACCTTTTAGCCTTGTTTCGAACCATGTTCAAATAGGATCGTATTAAATAGTTATGTGGTGTACGTATACTATGATTTCAGTAGTCGTGTTCTATGGACTAAAGTTAGACTTCAGTGTCAGGTATTCTTTTATAAGGTAGTGGTAATAATATAACCAGGTTTACTGCTATTTATGTGATGAGTTATCACGCAAGAAAATGTAACGCAATGTTCAGACTTACCGCAAGATTCAAAGGAGCGAGTGATTATTGAACCTTTAGTTAACGGTTTTGGTGGTGAATACATGCATTCAGTACAAACTGGTAAGTTATTTTATTGAAAATCTTACCCTTTTTGTAAACGTTGAATTGTACAACATTAGAAGATGGTATGCACAAAAGCAGTGAAATTATTCTCCTTATGTACGGCGTTCAGCCGTAATCACGGGTAACTTTGATAACGTTGACTAGAATGTTTCACATTCAAGTATTGAAATGGAAGCTCCATCATGGATAAATCATCGGTAAACCGAGAATCCAGCAACAAAAATGACTTCAATAAGCACTCAGTTATGAATTACTGGATAGTATGGTCCAAAATGCTCTCACTAGAATCTCCATCACACATTTGACATCAGATATGATATTCATGATTGAAACTCCTAATGTCTTCTCACTTGTAATCTGTTCATTCTCACATAGACAGGTACGGACTGACACGATCACTCAAGCACATTTGAAAATATAATAATGTGGACAATCGTAATGATAACCGACTGTATCATTAAAGTATGCAACAAAGTGAAAATTTCACCAACATCTTCATTGTATCAACGTAACTGAAAGTGTTGGATGTAGGTCATCAAACTGCATTTTCGCTACGAACTGTGTGCTACAAATCTTCATCAAAATGTTAAGCTTACTAATGTAATTAAAAAGGCCATTCACGTTTATTTTACAACAGATGATTTCTTAGCAATCAGATGGCCAGAATCACGTTTCCTTTCTGACTCAACATTTCACCCAGGTATGTCATAATAACATGAGTCATTTTATGCATTGCGCTATAATATGTATAGCTGGTGATAACTGATTATGTTATGACTATCGAGAATCACTATTCACATCAAGGAATCCATTAATCACTTATGCACATTCTACTAAATATCAATCATTCTGCATCATTTCACTTATTCACTATTCAATGTAAACAATCAAGTGTTAGTTCATCCACCAGAATCACTCAACTCATTTCATAACCTCAAATGTCGTCGTCTATCCTACTTCGCTTATCGAGTTCATGTACACTCTGCATATTATTCAGTATATCGATTAGTTACAATTGATACTGAACTCATTCACTCATTCTCATTATGCAAACAGACATCATGTGAAACAATGAGATTCTCATGGAATCACCAATACTTATATTCAATTTTAATTCTATTTCAATGTATTTTATAGTTAAGATAATTGTTGTTCTGTACAAGAATGGGATTATTACGATGAAATATGAGGAAGTAAGTTGAAAACGTCATTAATCATAGTCAACTTATTTGAATGTACATTTTTTAAATTTTGTATTATTTGAATGTGTGGAATGTAATTTCACGATATTGATGGGAGTTGACTTGTATTGTCATGACTGAATACAATAGGAGAGCTGTTTGAAAAGATGATGTTTATCAAGGAGCAATGTAATGACCGCGTATATATATAGAATGTAGTCAAATGACAGTGATATTCAACGTCATATGAATGCATATTCAATTTGAATTGAATGTAAACAATGAATGTGTGAAATACATTTAGACATGTATTGCTTCGAATGAATAAATGATTAAATAAGTGAATGAATGAATGATTGATTGAATGAATGACATCCACATTGATGTGGGAATGAATGAATATTTAGTGATTGGCAATGTTGATTATTTTTCTTTTTAGATACCAACTGGAATTGATAGTAATCAATTGAAATCGTTCTTTAACCGTAAATTTGATTTGTACATTGAAATTAAATTAATTTTATTTACGTTATAAATCCATTGCATGAACTCTTCATAATTAGTAAGATATAAATGTATCGAATCTACCGTCAACTAATAATCACACCACTCAATGTATTTTAGGTTTGTTTCTCTGTATTGAAATGCAGATCAAATTGTTATATTTTCTCAGCCGAATTCATTACTGATGTTAACAGTAGTGCATGAGAATGATGTGATGCGATGTGAATTTAATTTACTAAACTGAATGTTCACGAATGTATCAGTGGTTATAATAATGCATTCCTCCAACCCCCCCTCCATCTCCACCCACAAATTCACCAATACATCTCAACAAAATAAGCAATTCTATGCGAACTGTAAACGTGGTTGATAATAATTCATGTATTGATAACATTCACACCGGAATGATATGCACATTCTCATGCACAAATATATCGATGCATTCATTTATCTTTTATTTAGTTGAAGGAACAATATTTGATAATCGCGTACACTTTAGTACAATTCAAGTTCCTAGTTTCATGATTAAAACTGGCACGGTAGTGAACTTTATACCAGCACCAAGTGAGTGAGGCATGTTGTATGTTTCTAATGGTTTATTGGTGCAAGGGTTTTGTTAACCATACGTTACTGTCTACATCACATTCAGTGTTTTCAATTTAACGACACATTTTGTTAATTCACTTATTTTCTGTAATTCAAATACATCCTACACATTCATCTCAAGTACTGAATTCCACATCTTCTGATTCAACATAATCGAATTATGTTTACCCCATGTAAATGTGGATCGCACATGTGGAATTGGTGATAATACTGATGTCCTCAACATGCAAAATGAAATACATTTCAATATATGGGCAAAGAGTAAACGAGGAAATCGGACAGAATCGAGTAGTCGACATCACATCAAAGGAATCATCACAAGAGGCATGTAGTAATGCATCAACACCAGAAATAGGGTGTTTTTGGTGTGAAAAACATCACGCTTGTACTAACAAATTCGACAAGAACGCTCAAATCTGGTATGAGAATGATTGTAATGTAAGTAGATACAGATTTAGCTTATGATTGCAACATTTACAATTGTTTGATTAGTGTAATATTTGAACCTACACATATTCTGTTATGATTACACGAGAACACAGATGGTGTCGCAACAAATTGATGTCAAATACACTTCCACATTCATATGAGCATGTCACCACGATGATATGCATACACTTCATTCATTCATTCATTCAGTCAATCAGTCAGTCAGTCAGCCAGTCAGTCAGTCAGTCAAATAATAGCATGCAAAGTTCATTGCCACTTGTTTATTATGATTACTAAGTGTATGTCAGTATTTATTGGTGTAAGTGTATGTAAGTGGAGATGATAATTCAGCATAGTTTGTCAGTAGTATAATCACATCAGTAAAAATGAAATTTTTTAGTTTAAGAATTCACTCGAATTATGGAGAGTGTATTCGAGATTAGAAGTCATAGTCTGTGACAAATAATTAAAAATGGATTATTTTCTTCATAAAATTGTGTTGGGCGATTATATTGGAATGAATTTATTTATAAATAACCTGACTTTAATTGACAATGTCATTTGCACTATGAAGTTTGTTATTTTGTTTGGAAGAAATGATTAGATATTTTTTTCAATTTAATAGAAACCTAAAACTGGCATGAACATAGTCATCTATCTAACCATTGGATTGACGCTGGTCCTTCTTTTAACGATTCCAGCTATTCGGAATTGGTCAAGGAAATATTAGATGTGAGTTAATTACACAACTGATATTACATTTTTTATTTTAAAGAGTCTAACAATTTATTGTGTTAATGTATCTTGTATCTTATGACAACGTACACTGAAGAACTCATGTTTTCGAAAAGATTATTTATGTTACAACATTGTGCATCCAAGACACCACTAGTAATTCATCAATGGATTTCATCTGCGTCATCTGTTAGGTAGTTACTTATCGATGAAATTGAACAAGTTCGTGCAAACATTTTGCGAATCGATGTAACTACAAATACAGTTAAGAACCGACCTAATGGTATAATGTCTAGAAGTTCGATGTAGAGACAGAATATCCTGGATGTAGTGCGTGTTCAGGTTGTCCTAAAAGCAAGACTATTATTCCATTGAATTCTGAATATAAAATAATCTGCTTATTCTTTAATGAGTTTCATATCAATTTTACGCATTCAATGGAATCCATTCAGAAAACTAATGAAACCATAAATTCACTTGATTGCAGAGCTCTAGGAGGCTTAAATTTGACTAAGTGAATAGAAGTGCAAATAGAAAAAACATTAAATACCTTCATTTGTATCTATCTTAAATTCATAGCTTCATTCACATAGAAATTGTACTGAAAATACAAGAGATTTCTTGTTGCAAACATCACAGTATTAGGTGTTGAGTGATATACTGATATTCAGCATGAATCTATCAAGCCATTCAGATTTTTATAAGAACATAGTTTGAATGGAGAAGTGGCAAACCTGATTTAGATGAGAATGCAGTCTGAAAACTGCGACACATTACATCAATTAACACGCAATCCATAGTTCTCGACACAAAGTAGTGCATCAGTAAGTAGAATGGTAAGGCAGACATCAACAAATAATATGTATTTTTGAGTCGTTGAATGACAGAAAAGTTAATTATCAAGTCCAAAGAACTTGGCATAGAGTGCAACTCAGAATGAGTTGTATTGTAGTGAAGTTAACTAGAGGAACTGGCACGGCAGCTAAATACACAGTAAATCTGGTAGTGGAGAGTACAAGGGCACAAAAGTATTATTGATGTATTAAATTATGAATGATAATGCATCACTTGAAGTCACGTCTCCAAATAGCATGTATCAATAGAAATTAATTCACAACTACATCTAATCTGAGGCCAATCCTGTTTCATCGAATGAATAGTTGACTTGACTTCGGATTCTATTGATGAGTGAATGAACGCATCACCAATTGTATACTTAACTTGACTGAGATCAGAACCGGAATTAAATTTCAATTCTTCAATCACTTCCTCCTCCTCCTCCTCCTCCTCCTGATAAATATTACAGATTCCATCAAACATGAACTCATTATCATAAGTAATACGAGTGTCATTTGTGCATGTTCCAGGTGTCAATTCACATTGAGCTGATCAATAGTGCCAATCAACATTTTAACGTTTAACGAACATCATATGAGTTATAATCTTGCTTACAATCTGTTGGATTTACTTGTAATAGTCATACTACTCATGAGTAGCTTAATGCCTTTTCTTTATTATTGAACTTTCTAGATGTTGTTTTCCGATGGTTGGAACAGTAATTGTCTGTGTAGCCGTTCGGCATTATTACAGACATCAGCACAAGATACAAATTGTTGTAACTGTATTTTTTTTTTGTTTTTCTTACCTAATCATTTTGAATGAAATTAACAAGTAATTTAATAGTAATTTGTTGTAGAACCATTTATGTTTATTTATACATGTGTGTTACAAAAACTAATATTTTGAAAACTTAAGACAGTCTTTTGACTTTATCGACTTCGGTTGCATCATTCCGATGAATCTTAAACGATGTCAATTGAATCTAACACATTCCATTACGTGAAACGTTGTCAAATAATGTGTTCCACTTTTGTACATTTACTTGACGATTCATAATCACTGTAATTAAAGTAGATATTTGAATGAATGTGTTAAATTAAAAGGTTGTTTAGTATTTCTGGCTAATCATACAAGCATTCTACCTGTCACTGGTTTGGGCGAAAGGGGACTTTAGGCCGAGAAATACTAAGACGAATGCATCTCGATCACCCAGTTCATTTAAAATAGACAAGTACGAGAAAACTCACAAGTCAGCACTCGGCTGCAAACACTTCTCCAGGTTACAACAACAATAGCTAGTTATGATTCATTGGTTTCTTGTTATATTGTGAAAAGACCAATTGTGTTAGTAATGTTTATTGGGCGAAAACAGAATAGGTCATAAAATATTACATACATTACTTCCAAGCATCAATTTGCTCATCCTCCGCGTTGTCTGTACTGTATCGTTCATCAACCTGCTTCTCTTGGTTGTTCTCGATTGTCCTCTGTATTTCGATCATGCTTCACCTCTTGCCCTCTCGCAACTCGTCTCGTCTGCTGTTTACTGATTCTTCCCGATTTCCTTTGACGCTCTGCTAACTACTACATATTGATGACTTATAAGTAGTATCCACCACAATATCCTTACTAAACTAAATGATTTTTTGACATCACAAATTGGTCTGAATTAAACAAACATTGTTCACCAGGAACTGTCATTGATAAGCTGCTTCGTACTAGTAGTAGACACTTCAGCAGTGCTTATTCACGACACATAAGAAGCTGACTTTGACCAAATTGTAGAAGCGCTCACCGCTGAGCCAGAAATTCATAGGTTTGATCACTGATGAGGTCGTAGGTGCTCACTGCTGAATAGTCTCATTCGAGGACAAAACAGTTGTCCAGTAACAGTTCTTGATGGTCAGTGATTGTTTAATTCAGATCAATTCCTGATATCAAATTCACATTTAACAACCTTCACAATACCCGCTTACAATGAACTCAGCATATAGAACGAAATGATAACAACCCAACCATTTTACATAATTTCTACTGAAAACTATCAACTATATAAGTCATTTACATGTAATTATTGCATGACAAAAGTAATTTCTCATCAATTCATATAATCTAGGTAAAAGTAAGAGTTATACAAAAGAAGTGATCCATTCATGATGTGCACACATAAACAAACTATTGACAAATGAACACATTGATTCTTTGTTCAATGGTGAATTTCTCCTCTATTAAGTAGTTCACTAATAATTATCATCATCATTTCATTAAGTTGACTAAGTTGGTTACATTGAACTGTTATTTGTCAACATACAATAAACATGAATTACATAACACAATACAAACAACAACAAGAATAATAGATAATGATACTACTATTAATGAAGTGAGTAGATAATCTTCATGATGAATAATATAATAAAGTAGTAAAATTACATAATCCATATCATTGTGTACAGTTCTATTAGTTCGAGATCCTCTTGTATCATTCAATAAGTTAGCTTGAATGAATTTCATTGAGAGATTTACATTATTATAATGTACTGGTGAAGTTGTTTGTGAATGAAGTGAATTTTCATTCAAATTAATTTTCACACTCAATGGCATAGGACAGTTCGTTAAGTTCTGCAAAGATCAGATGCAAAATAAAATTCATCAATTTATAGGAATCAATTTTGTCAAGATTTCACTCAGTGACAGACTGTCGACAATGTTCTTAGTGTTGATGGTGTCATTTGAATTAAACTAGTTGACAACAGTCTATCTATTTACAAATAGCCAGTTGAATAATAAGATGTAATTTGTAGTAGCTTACTATAGATAGCTTACTAGGAATAGATGATGCAGTATTAGCATAAGTCTAGTTTCTTGTATTAATCATTGCTATCAATGAAGTGGCCGACAGTATTACGTCTTATCTATCTACACTGTTGACATCTAACATGAATGTCATGTATTTATGACTTCAATTAATAACGGCTATTTAGAAGAGATAAAAGTGTTTAGAAGGATTTGTGTTCCGTTGAAATCGATAATGTTTTCTGTATCCACTAAATGTAATGATGATTAGGAATTTATTCTATGGTGTCTTAAGACATTCGTTCATTTATTCTTTCATTAATGTGTATTAATGACTACACTTCAAAATTGTGCATGAACAGCAGGTCACATGTTCATTCGAAGTGAAAACCAGAATCAAGTAAGCCTGTCTACTATCGTCATTTCTATCTCTACTGACGGTTGACTGAATTCTGAAAACCACAACATCTCAGGGTATGTATGCAATACAGTGGACAACATAGATACAGCTAAACGAATTGGAATTAGAGACCGATGTAAAAAGGATGAAGAATAGCACATGCAAAAGACTGGAAAAACAAGCACAAGAAAGAGTCGGTTGTGGGATGCTGGTCAACGGCACATATACTAAGAAGGGTGACAGGCATTAATTAATAAAGTGATTGGCTGATTGGGTGTGTGAGTGAGTAAGTAAGTGAGTGAATGAGTGATTGAACAACAGATTAATATTAACTGAACAACTAGTGACCGTAATCATACACACAAATTTAATATGATCTACAGAGCTTATATTCCATATCCATTACTAAGTGTAAATACATAATGACTATCTCGGAAAAGGATGGGATTATTATTCATTCTCAGTCCAGGAGATTGGACCGAAGGGCAGAACACTTTAGGGATCAGTTCAACTGGCCTTCAGCCACACTTCAGTTGCCCACAATCCCAAGTCATACTGAATGGCAAATCGACTTAACTCCTCCTAGTTTTTATGAAGTTGAGAAGGCTATAGGAAATCTGAAGCGAGGTAGAGCAGCAGGTCCTGATAGGCTTACTCCTGAAATGTTTAAGGATGGTGGTCCAGTTTTAGCAGCTAGATTGACTGAAATCTTAGGTAGAATCTGGGAACTGGGCGTAATACCATCTGACTGGTCTCAATCCCTGATTGTCCCAAATTATAAGAAAAGGCAAAAGTCTTGTGACAATCACAGGGGAATCAGTCTGACTAATATAGTTTCTAAGTTGTTAGCCTCGATTATACTTAGACGCTTAACTAGAGCTCGTGAAGAGCAGACTAGAGAAAACCAGGCTGGATTCAGATCTGGACGTGACTGTATAGACCACATCTTCACACTGCGACAGGTCCTGGAACACAGACACAAATTTAGGCGTCCTACAATAATTGTCTTCCTGGACCTAAAGGCGGCATTCGACTCTGTTGATCATGAGGTTCTGTGGCAGTGTCTGTCATTGAAAGGTGTACCAAAGAAGTACAAGCTCTCTACTCTAAAACTACAGGTCGAGTGAGAGCTAATGGCGAACTGTCATCGGAATTCCTCACTTCAAGTGGCGTCCGTCAGGGATGTCCACTGTCCCCATTCTTGTTTAATTTTGTCATAGACATGCTGCTAGATATAACCATGTCTTCGTCTGACTTTTCAGGAGTTGACTTTCTACCAGTGTTGGGTAGAGCGAAAAAACCCCTTGCAACAAGTTCAGAAAGGCGTAGAAATCAATAGAGAAAATTGTGTCCAATCAGCACGCAGATAGTTTTACCAGAAAATTCTAGACCAATGAGAAATCACGTGATGCATCTCTGATTGGACAGCTATCTTACTACTACTGTGTCTAGTAGGATGTAGAAAACTCTAGAAGCCTGAAGGGCATTTATGATAATATAAATATCCTAGTTTTTGTACATAATTGACACCTTGCAGTAAAGTGTTGTTTTGCCGTATTTTGTGTCTTCTCTCTCGTGTTCACGTTGAAGCGTAGTTTTAGCCTGGGGGTCGAGTCAAAGCTTAGGAGTCAAATCAAGCGGTCCACTTAGACGAGATTAATAATTGACGACAGAGATTTTCGCGGTCGAATAAGAATCTAAACCACGCGTCACAACAAATTGGCGACGGGAAATTCGGAAAATTGGAGAAAAAAAAATCATGAATATTACTTTAGAACAACTAGAAGCTTATATGGAGCGGCAAGAAAGGCGGTTTGAACAATCTCAAATAAGAATTATGGAAACACTGATGCAGAAAATGCTCCTGAACCAACAGAACTCCAATTCTAGTGAACTCCAGCTATCACATAACGATTCAGTCATAAATTCTATTCATGAATTTCATTTCGATGGTGCAGCTGGTGTCACTTTTGACTCGTGGTTCAAGAAATATGAAGATATGTTTCGTATCGATCTCTGTAGACTGGACGACGCTTCAAAAGTTAGAGTACTCCTAAGAAAACTTGGGACAGTGGAACACGAACGCTACAGCAACTTTATCCTACCAAAGAACCCACGAGACTTTAGTTTTGATGAAACAATTCAAACCCTGTCTCAAATCTTTGGGGAACAGTCATCTTTATTTAACATTCGCTACCAATGCTTGAAGATTACGAAAGAACCAGGAGATGACTGGGTAAAACACGCAGGCATTGTGAATCGAGAATGTGAGAGGTTTAAGTTATCCTCCATGACAGAAGATCAATTCAAATGCCTAGTATTTGTCTGTAGCCTACATTCACCTGAAGATGCTGACATCCGTACAAGAATTCTGAGTAAACTCGAACACTGCCCGAACATGACCCTACAGGAAGTAACCACCGACTGTCAAAGGTTAGTCAATTTGAAACATGATACTTCTTTGATAGAGAGTGGTGACCGATTTCTTCATGTCAACGCGGTCGAGAGAAAAGACTTGCAAGGTTCCAGTGCCCAGAATCATCGTAATGACAGCGGTAAGCCACCATCTCCATGCTGGCTGTGCGGTGAGTGGCATTTCAAAAGATTCTGTCCATATAAAAACTATCGGTGTACGACATGTTTTAGAAAGGGGCATAAAGAAAACCGCTGTAAAACACGAAAACACCGCCGTCCAAAGGTCTACTCAAAAAGATTCAAGCCAAGAACTGCCAAAGTGACAGTAGCTCTCAATAAGACCGGTTCTCATTATCGCAGAAAGTACGTCTCCCTCAAAGTTAATGGTTATACTGCTCGTTTCCAGTTGGATACAGCTTCCGACATAACTCTCATAAGCAGAAAAACGTGGGATAAGATTGGCAGACCACGAGTATACCCTACACAACAAACAGCACGTAGTGCGTCTGGAGGTATGCTAAATATTGCTGGTGAAATACACTGCCAAGTCACAGTCAAGGAAGCGACGGAGACTGGAGTTATATTTCTTACAGAACGCCCATCACTCGACTTATTGGGACTCGATTGGATAGAGAAGCTGAAGTTAATGGATCGTCCCATTAGCATGATCTGTAATAATGTCAACACAGCGAAAGTAGACGAGATAACCCCAAATAATGAGCTACTAAAGCGACACAAAATAGTATTTAGTGATGGACTGGGAGAATGTACTAAATTCCAAGCTACTCTCACCCTTCGACAAGGAGTAAAGCCAGTGTTTCGTCCTAAAAGACCTGTTCCATATGCCGCACTTCCAGTAGTTGAGCAGGAACTTGAACGACTTCAGAAAATTGGTGTTATCGAACCGGTGAACTTTTCAGAATGGGCTGCACCGATAGTTGTAGTGAAGAAGACTAATGGCAGCGTCCGTCTATGCGCCGATTACTCAACTGGTTTAAATGAAGCCCTGGAAACTCATCAGTATCCATTACCTCTACCTGAAGATCTTTTTGCTAAGCTGAATGGAGGCAAGCTGTTTGCCAAACTGGATTTATCAGAAGCATATCTGCAGATCCCTGTTGCTGATAAGTGTAAAGATCTGCTTACCATAAATACTCACAAGGGCCTGTTCCGATATAACCGACTACCTTTCGGAGTCAAGACGGCCCCATCCATATTTCAGCAAGTGATGGATACCATGCTACAAGATCTCCCTGGTGCTGCAGCTTATCTGGATGACATAATAATTATGGGCGTAGATAAAATGGACCTAGAGAAGAAGCTCGACCAGGTGCTATCGAGAATAGCCGAATATGGTTTCCGGCTCCGTGCTGAGAAATGCAACTTTTGCATGCAAAGAGTACGCTACCTTGGGTTTATAATTGATAAAGACGGAAGAAGACCAGATCCGGAGAACATCCAAGCAGTGAAAGCTATGCCGAGACCGACAGATGTTCCCACACTACGATCCTTTTTGGGACTACTTAGTCATTATGGAGCTTTCATCCCTGATCTTCATCGCCTACGTGCTCCATTAAATAACCTTCTGGCTAAGAACGTAAAGTGGGATTGGTCTGAAAGTTGTCAACGTGCTTTTGAGAAGATCAAGCAACTATTAGTCTCGGATCTGTTGCTGACCCATTACGACCCAACCTTACCTATTGTAGTAGCATCAGACGCTTCAAACTACGGCATTGGAGCAGTTATCTCTCACATCATGCCTGACGGATCGGAGAAAGCAATTTCGCATGCAGCTAGGTCTTTAACTACAGCAGAACGTAACTACAGCCAGATCGAGAAGGAAGCATTGTCAATTATCTTTGCTGTGAAGAAGTTTCACAAGATGATATTCGGACGCCAGTTCACGCTCTTAACTGACCACAAACCGTTGTTAGCCATATTTGGATCGAAAAAAGGGATTCCAGTATACACTGCGAACAGACTGCAACGATGGGGAACCACATTATTGGGTTACGATTTCAAAATAAAGTACCAACCTACTACTGATTTCGGACAAGCTGATGCATTGTCTAGACTTATTGGTTCTCAAGCGAATCCTGAAGAAGACACCTTAGTGGCAGCAGTCGAGACAGAAACAGAAGTGCGCCGAGTTTTGGAAGACGCAGTTGATGGTCTACCTGTTACGTTTAAAGCTATCAAAGAAGCCACAGAAGACGACAGAACATTACGAGAAGTCAGGGGTTATCTTCTCACCAACTGGCCGAATCGTCGCTTCCATGGAGAAATACTACAATATTTCCGCAGATGGGACTCCCTCATGATTGTTGATTCATGCATTATGTTTGGTGATAGAATTGTTGTTCCAAAAACATTACGCCAAAAGGTCCTGAAACAGTTCCACAGCGGTCATCCGGGCATCAACAAGATGAAATCATTAGCTCGAAGCTATGCCTACTGGCCTACCATGGATCAAGACATCGAGGCCAGATGCCGCAACTGTTCTTCGTGTCTGCAAGCAGCGAAAAGTCCGAAGAGGTGTGAACCACAGGAGTGGAAAAAGCCTAATAGTCCATGGGAGAGATTACACGCAGATTTCGCAGGACCAGTACGAGGAAAAATGTTTTTAGTCGTCGTAGATGCACTCACAAAATGGCCCCAAGTCTATGCTATGACAAGTTGCACAGCTAATGAGACGATAAATAAGCTATCTGAATTGTTTAGCTACTTTGGGGTTCCAGAAACTTTGGTGACTGACAACGGCTCACAATTCGCTTCAGAATCGTTTAAGCACTTCTGCCGATCTAATGGAATTATACATGTACGCTCCCCACCATATCACCCTCAGTCAAATGGACAAGCAGAGCGTTTTGTTGACACATTTAAAAGATCATTACTGAAGGGGGGAGAAGAGGAGACAAGCCAGGTAATTACCAAATTCTTAACAACTTATAGAATTACACCCAACCCTATTGTCCCTGATGGCAAGTCCCCCGCTGAAGCTATGTTTAGAAGACGTGTCCGGACTATATTCGACGCCATGTTGCCACGTAAGTTGACGGATAGTTACAGTCGAAACGAAACAATCCGGAGCTTAAATGTGGGTGATAAAGTGCTCGTCAAGTCATATCTTGGACCTAAACGTTGGGAGCCAGCAATCATTGAACAAAGAATAGGAAATGTCTTGTACAGAGTGCGTGGAGCGCTCGGAACGTGGATCAGACACATCAATCAGATACGCAGAGATCAAATGATGCTAAACGAAGTAGACAGACGAGAAAGGCTGCCACTCGAGTTACTGGTAGACAGTCGACCAACAAAAACTCCGACGGACACCCAAAATTACTGGTCACCAAGAAAGTCAAAACGCCTTAAGAAACAAGTCGTCAAGCTGCAAGTAAACCCGAAGAAGAAATCTTATTTTTTAAAAGGAGGGAGGTGTTGGGTAGAGCGAAAAAACCCCTTGCAACAAGTTCACAAAGGCGTAGAAATCAATAGAGAAAATTGTGTCCAATCAGCACGCAGATAGTTTTACCAGAAAATTCTAGACCAATGAGAAATCACGTGATGCATCTCTGATTGGACAGCTATCTTACTACTACTGTGTCTAGTAGGATGTAGAAAACTCTAGAAGCCTGAAGGGCATTTATGATAATATAAATATCCTAGTTTTTGTACATAATTGACACCTTGCAGTAAAGTGTTGTTTTGCCGTATTTTGTGTCTTCTCTCTCGTGTTCACGTTGAAGCGTAGTTTTAGCCTGGGGGTCGAGTCAAAGCTTAGGAGTCAAATCAAGCGGTCCACTTAGACGAGATTAATAATTGACGACAGAGATTTTCGCGGTCGAATAAGAATCTAAACCACGCGTCACAACAACCAGGAGCCTTGCTTACTGACTTAGAGTATGCTGATGACATAGTCCTATTTGGTGAAGACGCTGACAAAATGCAGAGTCTTCTGACTACCCTGAGCAACAATGCAAGCATGTTCGGGATGCGGTTTTCCCCCTCGAAATGCAAAATGTTGCTTCAGGATTGGGTTGCATCGGCACCTGAACTAGTGATAGGGAGTGAAGTAGTCGAGCGTGTAGACCGCTCCACGTATCTGGGGAGTCTCATCAGTGCTGATGGCCTGGTGACTGACGAAATCTCAGCACGGGTACAGAAAGCTCGATTGGCTTTTGCCAAGTTGCGTCACTTATGGCGCAGGCGAGATATCCGCTTGCTAACCAAAGGACGAGTGTACCGTGCAGCAGTTCGCTCTGTCCTACTATACGGTAGCGAAACATGGCCGTTAAGAGTAGAGGACATTCGTAGGTTACTGGTCTTCGACCATACGTGTCTCCGAAGCATTGCTCGTGTATCGTGGGACAACCGAGTAAACAATACTGTCGAAAGAAACGGATTCTAGGTAAGGATGGCAAATCAATAGATGAGGTATTGAAACTTCATCAGTTGAGGTGGTTGGGACATGTGTTACGCATGTCTAACTACCGACTGCCTCGACGAGCTATGTTTTGCGGCGTAGGAATAGGTTGGAAGAAAGCTAGAGGCTGCCAAACCAAAACATGGCAGTCACTGACAAGTGGACTAAGTCATGTTGGCAGATGTAGGCTGCGTGGTTGGGGTTCGCGAGACGAAAGTCATCAGTGGTTAGAGACTTTGAACGACATGGCTCAGAATCGTTTGCGATGGTGCAGGTGCATCCACTCTTTGTGTTCTCTCAAAATCTAACCTTCTGAATTCTCTATCTTTCTCCTTTCAAATTTATCTCACTGAATTATACTTTTCGAATCATATCTTCGCTCCCTAATTTTCTGCATTACTGGTAATACTTCTACTATCGCTATCACTGTTGGATTTGAACTGACAGTTGCGTCTCTGTGCTGATGTGGTATGGCAACCTGAACTGATGTACGTACGTACGAAGTTCTGCGTTGTATCTGTCTGTCTGTCTCTGTCTGTAAATACACAATCCATATACATATATACGGTGAGTATACAGAATTCATATTCATCAACTGTTAATCATGATATGTCGTATCTATTGTCAATTTTAAATAAACCACTTGTTTCCTGCCTAACAAATGTAAATTAAAAGGGAGGAAACATTATGTAATCAGTCATTTCATTGAATCTATTACAGCTACATGTAATGGAAGCATACTTAATGCATTCAAATGTCCGTTTATTAAATACAACCTATACAGATATTCTGATAGAATTTAATAAGAATATCCATGACATTGATATTTCTGTTAACATGTCTTTTCAATGTTAAAAGAAAGTTCATTGAAGCTATCACCATCCGAGTCGGGTTTATGGCACTAGATAACTCGAAAGCATAATTAATTAATTAATCTGTTCATGATTTACATATAAGAAGTAACTTACATCAACAATAGTTTTTATCCAATCAAACCGATTTCCCATATTAACTTTGCAGATACCATGTGTTAGACAACAAATGCAAATGTTGAGAATAATGTTCATAATCGTTTCATATTCAGTTTACATTAAGTATGATCAACTTCACAGTGCAACAGCTACCTCAACAAACATTAAACATGTTCCCACTGATACATTCAACAATCACATTAACTTTCAAAACATCGAATTCAACAACTCATCCTAAAACCTTCCATATAACTGAAAAGTGTCCAACTAACTTTTATGACGTATCCATATTCTACACACAACCTGACACACTACTCAATCAACATAAACATAAATAATATCAAGTTAACATGAGACATATGAGTCGTATTTGATGTAATGAAAACTCTTCTAATCAAATAATCACTAAGTAAATGCAGACCAATGAAGCAATTTTCTTGTCAATAACATATCTTGACGACATACGTTTGACAGGATTCTTCGTTGATAAAGTCGTCTTTAATGACCATGAAATCTGCATAATTGAACCATCCAGCACAAGTAATACAAATCAATCAAAATCATCATTCTAAGCGATAAATCTTCTCTATCATTTCAACATCCGATATCGTACGATTTATGTACCAACATGAATAAAGTAACTATTGAAAACTTTGATCATGTTTAATGAAACAGAGAAAAGCAAATAGAATCATTTACCTCAATTGGACAATATCCACTAATCCAAAATTTCCTGTTGGTATCATACATCGCGGTACACTTCTCGATATTTGGACACCAATAACATTTTCGATCAAATACACCATCACGAAGGCATGCATTACATGATGTTTGTTCAGAGCAAACTTTAATGTAAACAAAACAAGATGAATTTGCATAAATTCACCGTTTCTGTCACAGATGATCAATGTATTCCTCGAAATATTTCACGGTCATATTATATACCAACCATACTTATGATATGCTGTGAACACAACTAATCACGTTTTACAGAAACATTACTAGGAACCAATACAAAAAGCAAGACAACGATTGATTATTCTATGTTTCTCTAACTGCTCTGATATTGGTATTCTCGAGTTTAATAGAATAGAACAATATAGTTGAGTCGACTAAACAGAATATGACTTAGATTTCAAGTATCCATTTGAATACATGTTAATCCTGACTCAGACAAAAAACTTAGCAAATATCATTAATAACGAACAAGAAGATTGATGATACGGAACTGTGGTAACATGTACACAATAAACTAGTTATAGAGGTGATGAATACAAATTGATACAGCAACAGTTAATAGGTGAGATAAGAGGTTGGGACTAGGGAAATACACAAGTAATAGAAATAGAACGTCTTGTTCGCGTAAATACAACCTACAGATATGACATAATCATCAAGAAAACAGTTAGTTAGTCATTTGACTGCATTCTTATGGTCTATCAATGTATTAACTTGTATGTAACTTAAGAAAGTTCGATGAATTTCAATAAAGTCTTTATAATCAGCAAACAATGTTTGTAGTTACTTAGTTTGAATTTCAGAAAGAATCCAGATGTGTAAAGTGGAATACAACTTACAAATATACAACAATGTTTTCTTTTTTAATGTCGTGAATTGGTCCGAATTACACATTCACTGATCACCTGAAGGCATTAGGCAGCTGTTTTGTTGTAGTATGGGACTCATCAGCAGAGCGCATTTACAACCCCAACAAAAAATCGAACCCAGGAGCATCTGGCTACATTGCGAACGAATTACCATTAGAGCACTGAGTCGGCTCCTAACGGTTGATATTTCTGATTCAGTTCAAACATGTTGGGTGTGGAACAGTTGACCAGCGATGGCATTCTATGAGGTCACACAAATGTATGACACATTTACTGAGTTTGGAATATAAACCATTCGTATCCGACTTCGTGGTCTCATGGTAAAGTTTACCCTGAGGAGCTAGAAGATCCTGGGTTCTATCTCATGTGGATGCCCACTGCTGAAGAGTCCCGAACCAGAAAGAAGCAGCTGTCCAGTTCTTGCAGGTGATCAACAATTGTCGAATTCAAATCGATAGGTGACATAAGTATTGACAATCAACAAAAAGCACAACAACCAATAATAATATTTTCTCCAATTAGATCATCATTATCATAATCAGGCTGTAATTAAATATACAACAATATTTATATACGAATATGAAAATTATTACACCAATCAAAGTAATTTATGGGTTAGTGATAGAAATGAAATACTCCGATTACGTAACAAGTCATGATAAGTGAAATATGAGTAAATTGATAACAGGAAATATGTACCAGTAGTAATGACAAGAAGACGATCACCAGTATGAATACTTATTTTAACATAAGATGAATACCAGTAATTATTATGATTAACTTGTAAATTGCCTTCATTGGTCTAATAATTTTCATATGAGCATATAAATGTTGTTGTATATTAAAGTAAAGCCTGATTATGCTAATGATGATGATGTTTTGCATGATGATGATGATGATGATGTTGATGACGATTTTGATGGTCTTGATGATCTGATTGAACACATCATTGTTCGCTTGTATGTGTTGCTCTCATTCACATTTTGGAGACGTTTATATTTCAAAAATTGGAATAGATCAATAAGAGAACTAGTCCAGTGTGATCTAAGCCAACATTCTGTGATGTATGTTGAGTACATTCTACATGTTATTATAGAAACAAATACTGTTTGCACTTCTCATTTGAGTTGTTTATTTTGGGTTTTGTAACTATGCCAATCAATACGTATCTACATCAAATATATTTCAATAGAGTGATTACAGCTACTGTAAGTAACCGTACTGATGATTCATACTGACAGATATTCGTAATCACTGAACTAATCACAGTTATTCAATAAGTTATCATCAAAATTAACTAGTTAAGTAGAACGAATTTGGTGTTTTCTCAGATATTTCATCAAAACATACTTGGGTTTGGGATAAATTCCATTCGAGTGCCCGATCGTATCATTGATATAGGAATGTTTATACTACTTATTTGGTAATATGGATAGTATGCGGTATCTATAAGTAAAATTAAAGAAAGAATACCTTAAGTTTCGTTATATCGTTGTTTGACTAAAATGATATAACAACATGATGAAAATTCTATAATGCTAACAGATGGATTTCTACTTTATGAAATATAAACAACAAAGTTAACTATTATACACAGTGAATTATTTTTATTATTAGATGTGAATGAGTCTGGTTCCTAAGCGCGATTCCATCCCACTAGTCCAAATCAGAAATCATCTTGTGACAACCACAGAAGCATCACTTTGACTAACGTAGTATCTAAAATACTAGTGCCTGTAACCAACCGAAGTTTGTCTACAGCCAGACAACATCAAGCTCCTGAAACCAAGGCTGGCTTCAGACCTAAACGAAAATACTTTGACCAGTCAATTACTTTTCATATGCTCACAGTACATAGAAACTACTGCTACCATCGTCCGACATTGGCCCAAATTAGCCTTAGTAGTGCATTAAGCTTGGTGCTCGCCAATCTGAGTCCGATTTCACTGGTGAAATTTAGTGTGCGAACTGATGAGGAGTCCCACGCTAGAACGAAACGTCTGTCCAATTCTACATAGTTTTCATTGATACCGTGCAAACGTCAATCTCTGACGAATTGAATCAATTACAAGCATATGTGAATTATTTCCCTTTATATTTAATGTTATTATAATTTACATTAATAGCTATTCTACAATCCATTGGGTAATCGATGCAATACACTTTTTCATAGTCATACTGTAACTTTTACTTTGATATGGTGTTCACACCTACACAGGGACTACTAATATATGCGAAGTACAAATGTAACAAAGCAATCCGTCGGCAATGGTAATGTGGCGACAGAGACGCTGATTTCTATTAATAGCAGCATTAAACGTCATTATTACGTGATATAAACTATAACACTTTTATAAAACTTCAAGAATAAAAGAACCCATAGATCATATGATTGTCTAGGTTCCCTTAAACCAGGTATTGAAGACCACTACAAAATATCATCAGAATAAACTGCATGTAGAATAATATGCTACAACAGTGAATTGGAACGAGTGGTTGTGCAATCAACAATCAATAACACTAATTAGAATGAAATGAAAGAAATATGTAGAGATCAGTTAGTCCGAAATGAAATTATTGAGACAGACGTGAATTGCATAATACAACAATGTCTTGAAATATGCGAAAAGTCTTAAAATGATCTTGATGTTTTGAGATATTCTGTCCCTTTGGTTAACTGACTTCTTTGTTTGATGGAACCACAATATAGAAGCAAGCCAATCGGACCATTATGGAAACAATCAGGCTGTTTATAGAGTGTATGCTGAATAATCTTAATAAACAGGTTCACTAATCATGCATATTTAATATATCCATCTTATATTCCTCTCTAGTTTTGCTTAATATTAGTGATACAAACCTATAGTTCTCATATGTCAATTTCTCTTTAATTTACCTCACATCAACGTCACTTCAATAGTAGTTCAAGTCTGTTCTTTCTCCACCCACCCACCCATCACTCACGTCACATAGTACAGTACTACATTTTCCAACATTTTACTTGAAACATTCAACCATCATGATGGAGTTGCATCTATTCACTCCCATGTAACTTCATTGCACAAGTTACGTGATAACATTCTATTTTCTAATTACAATATTAAGTTACTACTGATTGTAAGTAGTAACTGATAAGAAGTGAATGACAACGAAATGAATTCAGTTCTGCTGTTTATCCCAATTACTCCACATTAAAAAGGTAAACTTGTTTGTATTAGAAAAATTAATTGACTGTGATTCAACTTACTTTGAATTTTCATTGGGAAATAAAGTTTATTGTCAGTCACTAAATTACCGGTGTTCATGATCATGCCAGTTGGTATCTGCAATAATAATGTTGTATCATAACAATGATGAATTTAATGACAACCAAACATTGAGAACTACTTCTCGAAATAAATATGTTAATGGCCCTATTGTAATCGAGGTAAGTTCTGTGTTTGCAAACTTCCATCAATTTAATGCCTTCACCGTCGTTGTTTAATGTTGGTGTTCACTAAATACACATTAAATTTTATTTTACATAATGCAATTACTTCAACTAGACAGCCATTGAGAGGCGAGAAGAGTCTTATATCTTTGTTCATTTTAATGTTAAACATATTAGTGATATGAAGTTGCCACTTCAACTGTGAATAAACTAAAATACAGTTTTGTGCTGCAAAGTGGCTATCGTTTAAATCATAGATTCGAATTCTAATAAATTACAATTGCGAAAGATATTCAACATAACACGGATTTCTTATGACGGACTACACTATACAATCGCGCATAAAGATCAGCTCACAGACTCATTTGAAGAAAAGACCAATGTCAGATAAGGCCGCTTACTCTCACCCATTTTCTTTTTGCTAGTGGTTTACTGGACTTCACTCTACAACCTGAATGATGTCTAAAGTGTCACAAATGACTGTTATTGACACATTTGATTTTATTGATAAGAGAAACAAATGTTAACACATTCGAAAAATCTATGTTCACCCTGAATATCAGATCGATGTTCAACATCCTACCACCGACAGGAAAGAAACGTTACATCTGTAAATTCATCGATTTACACGACATAGATGTTGAAGGTAGGCACTAATAATAAATTGTGCATTAGAATTATATACTTGCCTTTTTTCCCAGTAATGATAATTATTGTCTAAACCAATTCACTTTAATATGTTAAATACAAATATTACTATCCATTATTAGTAACATCAACAGTATTCATTAGTTATTCAACTTACCGTTTCAAAGTAAACTGATATGTTGCCATTCGAATACAATGTACATGCTATCGTTGCTACAGAACAACGAGAAATGATAAACAGCTATCATCATTCATATAGAAAGTTATTAGGAGACTACACAATCGTTATTTTTCGAGTTGAGTTTGAGTGGTGTATCAAGTCATATTATCCGAATGAAATGACTTCATTATAAGTATTACGATAAAAAACTATAAATATGAACACAAATTCCCACTCCCAACCCACCCCCACTCTCAGCGCCAATCAATTTCGTGCCTTCAAAAACTGCAATAGAACACAGTGCATTGGATGCTGAATTAAACAGACTGATAACCATAGTGCGATACTGTCAGGTAGAATAAAACCGATAATGCAGACTAACAATACACGATATCATTTGTTAATTTGTCGTTGGTCAGTTTAGTCCTCTAGGTATAATAGAAGTCGTAGTCTTCTATACACAGTAAATCACTGATGACACCTTTGATGATGACACTGGATGGCTCTAGCCCAATATATCACTCTTCTTAAAATACTGAAGCTACGCTTGCTGTACAGTGTCAATTCGCTAGAAAGTTTGTTATTCACTACATCTTCATCAGGTTTCTTTATAATACATACTGATATTTATGCGCGACTATGAAAGGTTGGATTACGATTTATGTCTTGTATTAGTCATAGTTTGATCTTGTTTAGAGACAATTGACAACCAACTAGCGTTGAACAGCTGTTTCTACCGAGTAAGATATAGTAATGACTTCTCCATTACCGATAAAACCCAAAATTGTCATGCCTCACGGTGAAAGTATAATTTTCTCTGGACGTCGGCTGACTTAATAGTTGTGATGGTTAATTGTTACTTGGCTAATATAGAACGGTAGGAGAGTGGAATATACAGAGATTGTTGGCTCGATTACATAAAGATGTCAGTATGTGTAGTAAGCCAAATCAGATCACTCAAGATCATTGTATTAGTTTACTGTGCATTCTCTATCGGATGTGGTGAAAACTAACTACAATTGCATTTTACTTAATCATTACTTAGTCAACCTTGAAAATATTCACTAATTTCATGCATCATGTTGTCTTCTTTGTAGCTTGGTTTGTATCAGGCACAAGAAAGTAGTGAATTCAAGTAACACACCTTTCATTTAAGTAAATGCAGCTGCTCACTTAAAAAATCTCAAACAATCCTTAGCCACATGAGAAGTCTTTTCAACCGCCAACACTGGTCTATCATATGAAATATTCCTAGTTATATGACACTTTAGTTGTGATTACAGAGAAATAGATTGTTCTGAGCAATCTACATCTCAAACATCTAGTTCCTTATGCCGATGTACTCATCAAAACGTATTTTTCAAATAATCTATCTCACTCAGCATTTTATTAATGAACTCTGATTCCGGCTTATATCATACCGTCTCTATTTTGTATTAATTGTGAAGTGATGTCAAACGATAAAAGTGAATGCCTTAACATACTGAAGAAATGAAAATTGGTTAAACGCTTTCTACTACTTAACAATTACTCGATTATTATTTGATTCCATTCATTAATCACATGCACCCCACACCCCCATGCACTATGAGGGATGACAGGCATTGACTGAACAAGTGATTGGACATATTCAATTATCAAATTAAGTCTACTAACAAGTAATTCATATCTTTTCGATTCATTTCTTTATCATTTCCATTATAAATACTAAGATTAGGCCACCTGATTGCTAGAAAGTCTTCTGTAAATACAACCAAATACCATTAAATATTAATAATAATAATAATAGATCAATAAAATTAATTCATGAAAGTCTTCCAACCAGTTCATCGATTCCCTTCATGTGTCATTGATGTGATCTGTGCATTACATGATATTCTTATTTCACTTGTAAACATAAATATAATAATAATAAAAGAAATATGGTATCGATTGAAGTACTGCAGTTCAAGGCAGGCCCTTTCTAATCATACCTGAATAGATACAGCCGTTGGTGTTCATAACTAATCACTTCAAACAAATCAATGTCAAGAAGATTCCATGGAATATTTACACAATGGAAAATGAAGAAGCCTAAATGTTTAAGTAGGCTGTATTTTTATCAATAAATTAAACTCAACGTTTCAACTTGAAGTAAAATTGGTATCTTAGTAACTAACAAGAGAAACCAGTAGCGTCATTAAAGAAGAAATAAAAAACATATTGCCATGTTTTCTGAAATTCACATGACTGAGATACATGCTCTTCCTCGGAGAAAGACTTTTCACAAACAATTTTTGTTACTGATAAGAAGAATCATCGGAAGTAACATGACTAGAATTAATAAGATGATTAAGTAATAGGTCGGGTAATGTTTAAAAATGAGTTAGAAGTGTATTTACTCTGTGTAGCTAATAAAAGTAAAATCAAACAAGAGAGTAAACAAATAAATGAATGTAGATGAGGCTTAGAAAAGGAAAGAAGGTTGTTCATTTACAAACATTAAAATAGTAAATGGGTAAACAGAGGCCTGAGTGGAAAAATGATGAAAGAAGATGTAGATCATGATAGATTCAATTTCGGATATATTTAAGGTCAGTAGTTTAGTTTTTGCAGGCAGGTTAACTCATATATTAGTTAAATTCATAGACACAGGCGCAATTCCATTTGATTGATCTCAATCTCTGATCAACCAAGTTTACGGAAAAGCACACAAATTCTCTAATGATAATCACACGGACATCAGTTTGACTTACATAGTACTAGCCTTTGTTATCATCCCACGGTTGTCTGACGCTAGGTGACAGAAAACTGTGGTTTTGAACTTCCACAAGGATGCATTGACTAAATATTTGATTTTCGTCAGATCCTAGAATATAGGCAATGCTACAATCTTCCGACAACAGTTGAATTCCTCGATTTTTAACGTCACATTTGATTTCGTAGATTGAGAGGTATTCTGGCAGTGTTTAGCCTTTAAAGGTGTAACTTAAAAGTATGTAAACACTATAGATGACTCACTACTTGAACACCACTGGTCAAGTTACAGCTTATAGTGAACTGTCACGAATATCATCAACTTCAAGTAATGTTGTTTGGGGTCATCACTTATGCCCTTTTATATTTATTTTCTTATAGATGTCCTCCCAGATGCCACACTTTGTTGGACTAAATTTTTAGGAATCGACCTCCTTTCACTAAGCTTAGTTTTCTACCTACAACACGTAGACGATAAAGTTCTATTCAATGAAGATGTTGACAATATGCAGAGTCTTCTGAACACGTTGAATAACATTGTAAGTATATTCGAAATGCATTTCGACATGTGAAACGAATGAGGAGAGAAAAAGGAAGTCACTGAGTTCAGCCATAAGGTGATTCGTCGAATATTGAAGATAAATGGATGATGCGTTTCTCATATGCGACGAGAATGATGACGAGTAAGATATCATAAAATTCCATCAATACCTGGCATCCATCAATAGAGTTTGTAATAGAAAATGAATCCAACTCATCAGTCGTATATCTCGAGGTACTTTCACAAGACGAAGTGACAGAACACCGAAAAGAAATAGAAATGCAACAGCCAGCTTATTAACTACCATAATTATGTTCCGTTAAGCAGAGAGAGAGCAATGTCATCCGGTCTTTATGCAATCGTACTAGAGAAATATTCAGTGATGGCTGTATTAATGAAGAGCTTGAAATTCTCAGGAAATTGCTGGTGGGAAACGATTATCCAACACGTTTCTAAGATAGATATATGACGGAAACTATAATTTGTCAGCAATCAGCTCGGTCACAAAGAAGTATGTATTCATGAATATAGAATTCAAAAGGGATCACGATTCTGACATACCAAGAAAGCGTCTGTCATTAGTTACCGATAAGACGTTTAACGCTGCATAGTTATGCCTAACTCTCACCAGCATGAAATTACTTTTAATGTCATTATCAGTCCATCTGTTCCTATGGACTGCGCACACAAGAACAGATCCCAGTCTGCTTCTATAAGGATAAAATAAAAGCATTTGGAAGTTCTCTACTTCGAAATTCAGTCAGTCCTGAAATCCCCCTGGAATTGCTGCTGATCCGAATCCGGAATAAAGAACGAGGGTTGGGCATTAGTTTAGCATCTCCATCCCGAAAAAATATACAATCTCTTAAAAACGCTAACAACTGTGTATAATTTGAATTAAATGCATTCACTTAAATAAACAATGTAATTTAAAACCTGTGGTATAATGACACAGTCTAGTGGCAAGATATTCCTCCCCCTGGTTATCTAGAGAATATGTCTATGTCATTACATGTTAATTGATGAGGGAGGAGGAGGAGGAATTTTCTAATTCAGATTGTCATTTCATTCGAATTCCCTACATAGTCAATTATTTATTCATTCATCATTACGAATCATGAGTAAATTCGTTATCCATTAGTCATTCTGTCAGAAATCGCAAGTCTATGTATAGGAGCGATTGTGAATTAATTGTTGTCGAAATATACTGTGCTGAATGTTCTAAAACTTTATATTTTACAAAAGTTTATTATTGTTACGTGTGTAATAAATTTTTGTATAATTACGTTACTAATTCATACTGTGTTAAAATGGCTTACATGTTTCATTACTATTATTAGTGTAGACCCTGACTCTGTCCTTCGAGCCTTGTACATTCTGCTGTTCAAAGCTTAATGTAACGTCTCTTCACTAGTGTTCGTTCTAAATTATGTCTAGTTAATTGGTTACTTGGATTAATAATTGAGTATCTGAACTGCATAATTTAACACCACTGACGTCTCTTTCTGCTGAACTCACTACAACGGACCTACTGGACACTTGAATTTTTACGTACGTGTGGTGGTCATTTAGAAAACCGATTATCCGACTTAAATATTACTGCGAATTCAAGCAAACTAAATTCCAACAAATGTTGTACTTACTATATGTACTTATATTGACCGTTGATACAGCATTCATTCACATTTGTGACTGTTTGTAAGGCGTTATAGATTCGTTAGTGGTCCACAGTCACCATAATACTAGAAGACTAGGACTCGTGAAGCATTCACTAATTCAAATTAGCCGTCATTTGTCATTGATTGACTAATTGGATATTCGGATGAGTGAAGTAGTACGTCGAATCGCTTTGTCTATTCTCATGATAAATACCCTACTGAAGCTAAAATAAAGCCTCCTCATTCCTACAAGCCACACATACAAACTGATCAAGGCTACTTTAGTCGACGCAAATGGTTAATCACATTGTCCCACCTCTAACTCATTCAATTATCTGCATTCATGTGCTTGGATCATATCAAATCGACAATCAAGTAAGATAAAGTTGAACTGACAATTTCAACAAAAGTATGCTTAAATGAACTACCAAGCCGACATCAATCGATTCGTCAAACTACATTCATTTTGATGTTTGATCTGATAAAAAGAAATCAGGTAAACAAACATCAACAAATCAAGTAAGGATCATCGTCAACATTGAACACCAACGATAATCTCGTGTTTTTTTAATCGGAACGGATCAGTCAATATCTCTTATCATAGCGCTACTATTCTATTCAATTCTCAATATAAAAAAAATCTACTTATTCTTTAATGAGTTTCTTATCAATTTTACGCATTCAATGGAATCCATTCAGAAAACTAATTACACCATAAATTCACATGATTTTAGCGCCCTAATCAGGTCAATGTGACTAAGTAAATATAAGTGCAAATAGAAAAAAACATCAGATACCTTCATTTATGTTTAGCTTAGAGTAAAAATGATGAGAAACTCATTAAAGAATAAGTCGATTTTTCATATTCAGAATTCTATGTAATAGTAGTGGTAAGATAAGAGAAGTAGACTGATCCGTTCCGGGTAACAACACGAGGTTATGACAGAATGATCCTGACGAGAAATCTGAAAACATTTCAGCGATAAAAAATTGTCATTATTAATAAATGTTTCAAGATCGTCTAAGTGTTGTAAACAATTGAAGTCAAAGTAACTTCTACATAAATACTCATCCATGTGCCTATAGAGCATTTTTACATGGGTTCCTTCAAGCTTACAAAGATTATATTTCAATCTAGACTACATGGCTTCTTTATTATTTGTGTAAATTACAATTGACAGATCCACAAAGTGCCGGCTGTAAACGACGATCCGATGACTGTATCTAAGTCTTGATATGCACTCGTTTGACGTTGAATCATCGGTGTAAATTGTTTTTCCTGGTTCAAAATATTTCCTAATAATAGAAATTTTGGTAGACTTCTTGCGATCAGAAACCTTTCCGAAGCGTCCTCTTCCTAGATGTCAATCCCAAATATCAAATACCTATAGATATTAAAGTGTAGGTTTCAATATAAAAACTACCTAGCCACACTGTAGGTACGTTACATTTCCGAATATATTTTCGCTTTCTAAGCATCATCTCATAGATTTCGACAATTTTACCAACGCCTCCTATACACATTAGTGTTCTCATTAATATCTCCAAATACATATCTCTACAGTATTGTACAGATAGAACTTCGGTAATATTCGCCATGGCTGTAGCAGCAGTTTCAGGTGTCTCCAATAACCATTCCATTACAAAAACTATTATTTGCTGCAAAGAAATTTCGAGACGTATGAGAAAAGAATCAGATCTAAGAGATTTGTTCAGCTAATATTTGTGGCATCGAAATATTATTTTGTCATTCTTCTGTCTGCATTCGTCTAGGTACATAGACTCGTCATCGTCACATAAACAGTTTCTGCGAAGCAAACCTTTCTCCTGCAAATAGCTAACGATAACTTCCTCCTGGAAATTACCGAGCATGCGACAAATCGTCAACATTGTGTTATGATGCGAGAAAATTGGTGGTGAGTGTTATATCGCTAAAATGTTGATGGTTGGTTGACCGAATCCCGAATGAGCTGTGCCTAGTCGATGAAAGCTCGTCTACTCTATGCCCACTGAGTCCAAGCCGAAATGAGAAGGAACACAAGCCAACCAGACAACACCAGTGAACTGCGAGTTTATTTACATAAATACATCGATTTTTATATCAATTAATTTTACAGTGATTATTCATCAAGTGAAATCATCAACATTTAATTAATACAATGAAATACTGTCAAATTGTACTCAGGAGTAGGACTCCCATTGAAATCAAATTAATGTGATGAAAGTGTACAAATGAAGCTTACAAAAAATCAATACAATCGCTTTCGTTGAATTAAATCAACCATTGTATATTTGCGGATTCGGAATCCCTAACAGTGGGTGACCGAGTTCCAATTAATACTGCCTAGTCGGTAACTGTGCGTTTGCCCTGTGCCCCCTTAGTTCCAAGAAAAAATAAGAAGAATGCGAGCCAATAGATCAAGCAGACAGAATCATATTACATTTCAAGCATTCATATATATATACATAAAATCAGACCACACAGCAAACCAATTACGAAATTAACATGAATGCAGAACGAGGGGAATAGCGGTAGTGAATAAGAACAACTTGTACACAACTAATTAACTGCAGTCCATAACAAGAGACAACATAATAACAGTGATTATGCTAAACAGGAGGATAGGGTAAGAGGTACGTGACAATAATAGAAACAAAATGTTTACATTACACACAGTCAGAATAAATGAAATAGTGTTCTCAAAACACAGTTTTGAAAGTTTGTTACACTTCTTTGTGGTCCGGCATAACACATTGTCAACTAAACTGTGCGCAACGACGTTGATGTGGGAAGTAGCCATCTCATTGGTTTGTCTCTAATCTACAGAGCTTTCCTAATGTGCAATTGTAGGTAGTGACGACTAAGAATATCAAGAATAGACATTTGATGAATATTGTTGCATTTCAACGCATGTTCACAGCCAACATGATGTATGTGCTTAGATTTGACTGAATTACTCACAAAAGGGCAAAGTTAATCAAATAACGCTGGTGTCATAACAGTGTCACCCTACAAATAATTCAAGCTGTCAGTGATTTAGTTTACAATCAGCAGTTTGTTATTTGATTGAATCAAGGAAATTCAGTTGCGTTGACGAACACTTGTACTATGTTTTATTGTTGTACATGCATACGTTCTTCAAGTGATTTTTGTTACTTTTGATCTGGCCTATATTATCCCGTAGACTGATCATAGGGAGTAAAATTATCAAGTGCGATAAACACTGCACTTATCATAAAAGTTTGATCAGCTCGGTCTGGTTGATATCTGACAAATCTCTGCATGAATTTAGGAAATTTAACTGATATTTTCTTAACGCCGAGAGTAGTATTCCTCTCCCAAATATACTGAACAGCAATTCGTTCTATATTTACCTACGTTTATGAGGCATGCTTAGACAGCAAGACTTCAATCATAGATGTTTCCAATGCATTTTGCTTAGCCGTTTGTACTAATTTGACATGATCGGGAAAGCCTATCGTGAAGGACCCCGTCGGTCTATTTTGGTTGGAACAATTGTTCCTTTAGGTCCGTTGTCCGCTATTGTCACGCTTCAATATTATTAATATCAGATTTCATTTTCAGGTACATTAGGAAAATGATCCCTTCCATAATGTAGGCGACCGAGAATCGATAACTGCTCTCTTACTTCTAACAGCACTCGAAGTCACTGTGTAGCGTGTCTTACGAAGATTGAGTAAGCGATGCTAAGGTTAGGTATTGAGTATTATGCAAAGGTGGCAAGTCAATTCATTTTGTCGTGAATTACCATCGACTGAGGTAATTAGGGCATATTTCCTGTAGGACCTATTCCGTGTCACGATGTTGGCTGGTGTAGAAGGAGATTGAAAAACAAAATTAGGAACGACTAAACTGAAACGTTGTCCAAGTACATAAAATCGGCTACTGTTTATCTGAGTCATATTGATACATATAGATTACCTGGTTGAAGATATTGAATAGTGTCATAGCTCAAAGTGACTCGATTGCATTTAGTCTTCATTTTACTTGAGATCTTCTTTCATACATCTCATTCGTTTTCGATGAACTGTATACTGGTAATAACCTTGTTCATCTGATTTTGTTGTGCTAATTTGGTTAGGCAACTTGTACTAACGCACATATGTGCTAGACTCTGTGTTGTTTGTGATTTGAGCCTGACAAGTCACTGTAAAGCTCTTAATATAGCATTATTTATGATGAGACTTTATCAAGTAGAAACAGTACATAAAATTACAGTTTCATATCACCGGGCATTCTCAACGCTGTCAACGTTTTCGTTTCAAAAGCTACAGCTTTTTGAATAATTAATAAGCAGAACGTACATCTTACGACTTCCGTTCCAATATTCGTATATATTTGTAGACGTCATCAAGAAGGATCTCATCGTAAGTAATAATTAATGAAACAAGTACTGTTACTATTATATAATGAAGATGGTAAAAACCACTGACTGTACTCATTAGGGGTAAGTTAAGCGAAAGCCCAGTGGCGAAAACACTTACCGTTAAATTATTGAACCGTTGGTTTAAGCTAAACTTTGTCTACTTTAAATTGAATAATCAGTTTCAGTATAACTTGCCCTTATACTATCTCAAAGCCAGGTTCTCTTTCTTGTGTTGTACTCAATCCATAAGTTATATATTCTGTAACGACGATTAATTATACTAACTACATGGTAAATCTGTAGAAAGCATCGTCACGGTAAATTAAAGTCGTTCATTCAAGAGGAAACACTTACTTGTGCAAAGAAGTCTTTGAATGCCAACATCGGATTGGCGCATCATCGATATATTTAAAGTGATTTAATAATCTCCCCAACTTTCGATTCTCGAAATTTTATCCACCGTCATGAAACCAGATGTTGGAGAAACCGATTTGATAGTCCGAACTCATCACATTATTATTTCACTGATTGGCTTCTATTTGAATAAAGTGAATATTGATGTTAAATATTTTACAAATCATTGTACTATTCATGTTCATCTGATAATCCTTCTTGCGAAACCATTCATGGTATTCTTGTTTTTAATGAATCGCCAGTCCACATCGCAAACGTTGTAATATTCTAGTGAATTATTGTAATCCTAATTGTTAACTAGTCAATATAACTCGATTAATTGGATTGTACCCATTCAACATATACTCAGTTAAGTACTTTGTTGACATGTTGTATTATGACAAGAATCAACAAGTTTCGTCACTACGATTCAGAATACACAGATGCCAGACTAACCAACGATTATAATTCTTATATATTGCTAGGACTTGATACTCTATTATAATAAATCCTGATTGTGAATCTCAGTTGTTCTGAATATTAATGAAGTGAAGTGAAGTACGCTCGAATAGTCATAAAACCACCCAATGTATGTATATGAGGGTTATAGTGCAGTATGGAAAATAATCACACAGACATTTGTTGGCATAAAATGCTATTGCATTCTCCACTATTACTAATACTTTGTATTTGT
This sequence comes from Schistosoma japonicum, assembly GCA_025215515.1. Lineage (NCBI taxonomy): Eukaryota > Metazoa > Platyhelminthes > Trematoda > Strigeidida > Schistosomatidae > Schistosoma > Schistosoma japonicum. The sequence goes on from CM046061.1 coordinate 88,661,514, forward strand.
AAATGTCTTCATCACGTGATCGTGTTATTCCTTAAAATTAAAGAGAATTGAGAGCGAATCATTCGGTGTATTAAGAGGATTAAACTGTTTAGTTACACATAGGTTGACATGATGGATCAGCTGCACTCCTCTCCTCATTACTACGACTACTGTCAATATACGTGGCTGCCATATTCACATCATTATTCACAATGCAATTCAATAACTGTATCTCACCATAGGAATGGACTGCTGCAAGTAGTCACCCAATCTTTGAATCAGGATCTATGTCACGTGCATTTAACTATCGACCGATCAACCTGACGTCTATTCTAGTAAACGTACACAAAAGAATCGTGGTAAACTTTTCAGAAACCAACGTGCAGCTTGACAGTGCTTCCATCGGCTTCTTGAACGGTCTTTCGTACATCACAAATATACTACTGATTTGCAAATGTAACCAGAATCCAATAACAACAAGCAATCAGTATATGTAATAAACGTGGACTACTAAATAGATTTTGTTAAGAAGCTTCAATATAAGCTTGCGTTGAATCTATAAAACTTCAGAATTTTCATCAACCTGTTTAAGTGGATAGGGGACTTTGTGTTTGGTCACAGACGGAATACAACAATCAACTGTCATGTCTGCTCTTGAAATAGTGTACTGAATGGGGTACTTAAAGCTTTGTACTACGTCCCCAGTTATTTACATTTTATATCTACTACTCACAAATCGACTTTCCAATGTTACTATACACGTACCACGTCAAGATATGGTAAAAAATCAGGTAGTGGCGTTGCCGTGTGATGCACCGGTTGGTTTGTTTACGTTGTGGTTAGCGCTTTTAAATAGAGCATAATATGTTACCATGTACGATTAGCACTAATGAGCTCACAACTACCACACTGAATGATTTTCCTTATATTATTGCAAACAATCGTCCAAATAATGTCAAAGTTCTTAACAATTCAGGCTTACCATTTTGTGTTATTTTGATTGAATATCATCTTCTGTTATTCCATTGGGCGACACATTTTATTGATCAGTCGAAGTTAACAATCAAGTAATCATTCATTGAGTTTGGATATCAGAAATCACAAAATGTTTGTTTTCAGTCACCAATTATTAAAGTCCGCTGTCGATTTCTCATTGGATGTGTCAAAATAGCGAATCACGTCTTATCAGTAAGTTATTCTAAAACTGTATGCAGGACCGTTCACAAACAGAATATTCATTTATCTTGAATTGGTGATATGAAGATGAGGTAAGTGCTCAATAAGAATTTATACAAGATTGTTGATGTATTGCATGAACTGTTCTGTGAATAACAGATAAGTTTTTTTAATTCCAGAGGCTTAGCTGATCAACTAGTGACTTGGATGCTGATATTATTAGTCATTTTCACTGGAACGACACTTGCTCAACTTGATAGAGAACAGCTATTAGTCCAAATACGAGCTAATATTAGTAAGATAAATGATGGAAAAACTGTGTCGCAGAATGATACATATCTACTAGTAAGACTTTGAATTGATTTTAATCTGCATTGACAAACAGCTTAATCATGATTATTATTTCCAAGAAGATTTTATTGATGGTGCAATTGACAAGGATGTTCTAGATAAGGTTAGTTGGTTATTTATTTGTATTTTGTATAATGCAACTGATTATCTAGTTGGATTCTTCCAATTATACAGCTGCCTCTAGGACAACTTTTGTCAGTCTTGTATTTTAATGTTAATGATTACTTCCATTAGACTATAAGACCAAATTTTCAAATGAAGCTTTTTGGCACTGAATATGACGCAGTTGATGTGCATGCAAACGGTACGTGAAAAGTCATTTATGATTGCATATTGAGTGACATAAAGTAGTTGTATAGAGTTGAATAGACCTATTTCATTGATCATGTGGCATTCATTCAACTGTTCCTTAAAATTAATTCAGTAGTTTACATTCGGTGTGAATTGATTCAATTGTGTTGATACTGTTTAGGCAAACTAGAATAGAGATGAACTTGTTCAGTAAGTAAATTATCTTGAAGAAACTGATTGTGAATAACTGAAAATATCACATTCATAATCAAAAGAATATCAGTCGTGGACAGAGATATATGACACTGATATTGTTCATTAGTTTCCACATCTGGGACGATTTTTAAGAAACATAACTCGTCAACTAAGCATTACATTGCAGTGATTTAATTAAAACAACTCTAGTCACAAGCAGATAAATGTCAGGGAAAAGTTGCTTTGCGATATTAGAATAGACAGTTTGTTTGGAACAGGTTATTATGTGAGTTAAATATCTGACAACAAACAGGATGTGTTTGACAAAATGTGCATTCAATCAGATATAAGTGAATATCCCAGTGATTAGTGTGATTATTATTCTGTGTTCACCTTGTATTGTCTTAGGGGCGGTATTGACGCAGAATTCAAAGGAGCGAGTGATTATTGAACCTTTAGTTAACGGTTTTGGTGGTGAATACATGCATTCAGTACAAACTGGTTAGTTATTTTATTGAAAATCTTACCTTGTTTGTTAACGTTGAATTGTACAACATTAGAAGATTGTATGCACAGAAGCAGTGAAATTATTCTCCTTATGTACGGCGTTCAGCCGTAATCACGGGTAACTTTGATAACGTTGACTAGAATGTTTCACATTCAAGTATTGAAATGGAAGCTCCATCGTGGATAAATCATCAGTAAACCGAGAATCCAGCAACAAAAATGACTACAATAAGCACTCAGTTATGAATTAGTGGATAGTATGGTCCAAAAATGCTATCACTAAAATCTTCATCACACATTTGACATCAGATATGATATTCATGATTGAAACTCCTAATGTCTTCTCACTTGTAATCTGTTCATTCTCACATAGACATGTACTGACTGACACGATCACTCAAACACATTTGAAAATATAATAATGCGGACATTTGTAATGATAACCGACTGTATCATTAAAGTATGCAACAAAGTGAAAATTCCACCAACATCTTCGTTGTATCAACGTAACTGAACGTGTTGGATGTAGGGCATATTTTGCATTTTCGCATTTTTGCTACGAACTGTGTGCTATAAATCTTCATCAAAATGTTAAGCTCACTAATGTAATTAAAAAGGCCATTCACGTTTATTTTACAACAGATGATTTCTTGGCAATCAGATGGCCACAATTACGTTTCTATTCTAACTCAAAATTACACACAGGTATGTCATAATAACATGAGTCATTTTATGCATTGTGCTAAAATGTGTATAGCTGGTGATAATTGATCATGTTATGACTATCGAGAATCACCCTAAACATTAAGGGATCCGTTCATCACTTATGCACATTCTACTAAACATCCATCATTCTACATCATTTCACTTATTCACTATTCAATGTAAACAATCAAGTGTTAGTTCATCCACCAGAATCACTCATCTCATTTCACAACCTCAGATGTCGTCATTCACCCTACTTCGCTTATCCAGTTCATGTACACTCTGCATATTATTCAGTATATCGATTAGTTACAATTGATACTGAACTCATTCACTCGTTCTCATAATGCAAACGGACATCAAGTGAAACAATGAGATTCTCATGGAATCACCAATACTTATATTCAATTTTAATTCTATTTCAATGTATTTTATAGTTAAGATAATTATTGTTCTGTACAAGAATGGGATTATTACGATGAAATATGAGAAAGTAAGTTGAAAACGTCAATAATGATAATCAACTTATTTGAATGTACATTTTTCATATTTTGTATTCTTTGAATGTGTGGAATGTGATTTCATGGTATTGATGGGAGTTGACTTGTATTGTCATGACTGAATACAATGGGAGAGCTGTTTGAGAAGATGATGTTTATCAAGGAGTAATGTAATGACCGCGTATATATATAGAATGTAGTCAACTGACAGTGACATTCAGCGCTATATGAATGCATATTCAATTTGAATTGAATGTTAACAATGAATGTGTGAAATACATGTGGACATGTATTGCTTCGAATGAATAAATGATTAAATAAGTGAATTAATGAATGATTGATTGAATGAATGATATCCACATTGATGTGGGAATGAATGAATATTTAGTGATTGGCAATGTTGATTATTTTTCTTTTTAGATACCAACTGGAATTGATAGCAAACATTTGAAATCGTTCTTTAACCGTAAATTTGATTTGTTCATTGAAATTAAATTAATTTTATTTACGTTATAAATTCATTGCATGAACTCTTCATAATTAGTAAGATATAAATGTATCGAATCTACCGTCAATTTATAATCACACCACTCAATGTATTTTAGGTTTGTTTCTCTGTATTGAAATGCAGATCAAATTGTTATATTTTCTCAGCCGAATTCATTACTGATGTTAACAGTAGTGCATGAGAATGATGTGATGCGATGTGAATTTAATTTACTAAACTGAATGTTCACGAATGTATCAGTGGTTATAATAATGCATTCCTCCAACCCCCCCTCCATCTCCACCCACAAATTCACCAATACATCTCAACAAATTAAGCATTTATATGCGAACTGTAAACGTGGTTGATAATAATTCATGTATTGATAACATTCACACCGGAATGATATGCACATTCTCATGCACAAATATATCGATGCATTTAATTATCTTTTATTTAGTTGAAGGAACAATATTTGATAATCGCGTACACTTTAGTACAATTCAAGTCCCTAGATTCATGATTAGAAATGGCACGGTAGTAAACTTTATACCAGCACCAAGTGAGTGAGGCATGTTGTATGTTCCTCATTGTTTATTGGTAAGAGTGTTCTGATAACCATACGTTACTGTCTACATCACATTCAGTGTTTTCAATTTAACGACATTTTTGTTACTCCACATATTTTCTGTAATTCAAATACATCCTACACATTCATCTCAAGTACTGAATTCCACATCTTCTGATTCAACATAATCGAATTATGTTTACCCCATGTAAATGTGGATCGCACATGTGGAATTGGTGATAATACTGATGTCCTCAACATGCAAAATGAAATACATTTCAATGTATGGGCAGAGAGTAAACAAGGAAATCGGACAGAATCGAGTAGTCGACATCACAATTATTCACGAAAGGTCGTCATAACACAATTTGTAGACATAACATAACAGTATACATTAAAAATGAACTAGAATATTTTATTTTGTTTTTCTATTTGTTGGTTTGTTTCAATGAAATCACAGAATATTGTTCAAAGGAATCATCACAAGAGGCATGTAGTAATGCATCAACACCAGAAATAGGATGTTTTTGGTGTGAAAAACATCACGCTTGTACTAACAAATTCGACAAGAACGCTCAAATCTGGTATCAGAATGATTGTAATGTAAGTAGATACAGATTTAGCTTATGATTGCAACATTTACATTTGTTCGAATACTGAAATATTTGAACTTACACATATTCTCTTATGATAACATGAGAACACAAAAGGTGTCCTATCAATTTCAAATAAAATAGAGTTTCACATTCATATGAGCATGTCACCACGATGATATGCATACAATTCATTCGTTCATTCATTCATTCATTCATTCATTCATTCAGTCAGTCAGTCAGACAGACAGACAGTCAGTCAGTCAAATAATAGCATGCAAAGTTCATTGCCACTTGTTTGTTATGATTACTAAGTGTATGTCAGTATTTATTGATGTAAGTGTTTATAAGTGGAGAAGTTAATTCAGCATAGTTTGTCAGTAGTATAATCACGTCAGTGAAAATGACATTTTCAAGTGTAAGAATTCACTCGAATTATACAGAGTGTATTTGAGATTAGAAGTGATATTCTGAGACAAGTAATCGAAGTTCGTTTCGTTATTCTTCAGAATGCTGTGATGAACGAACAGAATAAAGGGAATTCATTATTAAGTGCTTCAAATTCTAATTCTACGGAAACAACCACTACTTCACCAGAAAAAACATCAAAACAACAACAGGCAACAACAGTGAGTACTTTGAGATTTAGCAGATAATTATTTGATTTATCATTGTTGAATCAATGTTCTGTTCCACTATGAAACAGCCCGTTTCGATTAACAAGTAAATCGTCTACTCATGTGCTACAATGATGCCAAATACACTTCCACATTTATATAAGCCTGTCACCACGATGATATGCATACACTTCATTCATTCATTCATGTTTTCAATCATTCAGTCAGTCAGTCGAATAATAGCATTTTTATTATGATTACTAAGTGTATGTCAGTATATATTGATGTAAGTGTTTGTAAGTGGAGAAGTTAATTCAGCATAGTTTGTCAGTAGTATAATCACGTCAGTGAAAATGACATTTTCAAGTGTAAGAAATCATTCGAATTATACAGAGTGTATTTGAGATTAGAAGTGATATTCTGCGACAAGTAATCGAAGTTTGTTTCGTTATTCTTCAGAATGCTGTGATGAACGAACAGAATAAAGGGAATTCATTATTAAGTGCTTCAAATTCTAATTCTACGGAAACAACCACTACTTCACCAGAAACATCAAAACAACAACAAGAGGCAACAACAGTGAGTACTTTGAGATTTAGCAGATAATTATTTGATTTATCATTGTTGAATCAATGTCTTGTTCCACTATGAAACAGCCTGTTTCGATTAACAAGTAAACCGTCTACTCATGTGCTACAAGGATGCCAAATACACTTCCACATTCATATGAGCATGTCAGCACGTTGATTTCCATACATTTCATTTATTTATTCATTCATTCAGTGAGTCAATCAGTCAAATAATGGCATGCAAAATTCATTGCCACTTGTTTGTCATGCTTACTAAGTGTATGTCAGTATTTATTAGTGTAAGTGTTTGTAAGTGGAGATGTTAATTCAGCATAGTTTGTCAGTAGTATAATCACGTCAGTAAAAATGACATTTTCAAGTGTAAGAAATCATTCGAATTATAGAGAGTGTATTTGACATTAGTAGTGATATTCCGTGTTATATAATTGAAGATGGATTCTTTTCTTTCGGAAAATTGTGTTGAGCGAATATTTGTTAATGAATTTATTAATCAATGACCTCACTAGAATTGACAATGTCATTTGAACTATGAAGTGTTTTAGTTGATTCGGAATTGATGATCCGAAATGTTTTTCAATTTTATAGAAACCTAAAAATGGTGGGAACATGGTCATTTATCTATCGATTGGATTGGCACTGGTCCTGCTTATCGCGATACCAGCTATTTGGTATTGGTTAAGGAAATATTAGATGTGAGTTTACTACACAACTGATATTGCAGTTTTTTTTTGTAAATGTGACTTGCGTCTGATGACAATGCACACTGAAGAACTCATGTATTCGAAAAGATTGTTTATGTTACAACATTGTACATCCAAGACATCACCAGTAATTCATCAGTGGAGTTCATCTGCGTTGGCTGTGCGGTAGTTACCCATCGATGAAATTGAACGAGATCGTGCAAACATTTTGCGAATCAAGTTAACTACAAATACAGTGAAGAACCGACCTGATGGTATAATGTCTAGAAGTTCGATGTAGAAACAGAATATCCTGGATGTAGTGAGTGTTCAGGTTGTCCTAAAAGCAAGACTATCATTCCATTGAATCCTGAATATAAAATAATCTGCTTATTCTTCAATGAGTTTCATATCAACTTTACGCATTCAATCGAATCCATTCAGAAAACTAATGAAACCAAAAATAAACTTGATTGTAAATCTCCAATAAGCTAAAATTTGACTAAGTGAATAGAAGTGCAAATAGAAAAAATAACATCAAATACATTCAGTTATATTTTGCTTCAATTCATAGCTTCATTCACATAGAAATTGTACTGAAAATACAAGAGATTTCTTATTTCGTTTCAATCTCACTAGTCTTTGTTTGATCACATTTGACCTGATTAGAGCGCTAAAATCATGTGAATTTATGGTTTCATTAGCTGTCTGAATGCATTCCATTGAATGCTCAAAAATGATAAGAAACTCATTAAAGAATAAGTCGATTTCTTATATATTCAGAATTGAATAGAATAGTAGCGGTATGATAAGAGAAATAGACTAATCCATTCTAGATAAAAACACGAGATTACCGTTGGTTTTCGATATTGACAGTGATCTTAACTTGATTTGTTGATGTTTGTTTACCTGATGTTCGTTTATCAGATTAAACGACAAAATGAACGTAGTCTGACAAACCAATTGATGTCGGCTAGGTAGTTCGTTATAGCAAACTCTTGTTGAAATTGTCAGTTTATCTTCATCTAACCTGATTATCATTTTGGTATAGTAGTTCATATGAATGTAGGTAGTTGATTGAGTTAGAGGTGCGACAATAGAACAGCAGACTACGGTAATGTAGTTCAATGGGATTTTAACAATAATGAAAGTCTGATAATGACAACAGGTAAAATAACTCGATGTTGTTCTGTATACTACTGAATATCTGAAATCACTAAGTCAATCGTCAATTAGTCAGTGATAATTGAACATCGATTTTAATTGTCAAACGTGTAACTAGTGTTGTTGTGTACTTTATAAATTGTATGCTGATACACCCATGTAAACATCACAGTATTAGGTGTTGAGTGATATATTGATATTCAGCATGAATCTATTAAGCACTTCGAAATTTAATATGAATACAGTTTGGATGGAGAAGTGGCATACTTGATTTGTGAGAGAATGCAGTTTAAAAACTGCGACACATTACATCAATTAACAGGCAATCCATAGTTCGCGACACAGATTAGTACATTAGTAAGTAGAATGGTAAGGTAGACATCAACAAATGATATGTATTTTTGAGTCGTTGAATAATAGAGAAGTTAATTATTAAATCCAAAGAACTTCGCATAGAGTGCAACTCAGAATGAGTTGTATTGTAGTGAAGTTTACTAGAGGAACTGGCACGGAAGCTAAATGCACAGTAAATCTGGTGGTGCAGAGTACAAGGGCACAAACATTTTATTGATGTGTTAAATTATGAATGAGAACGCATCACTTGAACTTACGTCTCCAAATAGCATGTTTCAATAGAAATTAATTCACAACTACAACTTATCTGAGGCCAATCCTGTTTCATCGAATGAATAGTTGACTTGACTTTAGATTCTATTGATGAGTGAATGAACGCATCACTAATTGTATACTTAATTTGATTGAGATCAGAACCGGAATTATATTTCACGTCACTAATCACATCCTACTCCTACTCCTCCTCCTCCTGATATATATTACAGATTCCATCAAACATGAACTCATTATCATAAGTATTAGGAGTGTCATGTGTGTATGTTAGGGGTGTCGATTCACATTGAGCTGATCAATAGTGACAAACAAGATTTCAACGTTTAACGTGCATCATATGTGTTATAATCCTGCCTACAATCTGTTGAATTTACTTGTAATAGTCATACTACTCATGAGTAGCTTAATGCCTTTTCTTTATTATTGAACTTTCTAGATGTTGTTTTTCAATGGTTGGAACAGTATTTGTCTGTGTAGCAGTTCGGCATTATTACGTCCATCTGCACAAGATACGAATTGTTGTAACTGTATTTTTTTTGTTTTTCTTACCTAATCACTTTGAATGAAATTAACAAGTAAATTAATAGTAATTTGTTGTAGAGCGATTTCTGATTGTTTTTACATGTGTGTTACAAAATCTAATATTCTGAAAACTCAACACAGTCTTTTGACTTTATCGACTTCAGTTGGATCACTCCGACGATGTTTATTGAATCTAACACATTCCATGACGTAAAACGGTATCAAATATAGTGTTCCACTTTTGTACATTTAGTTGACGATTCATAATCACTGTAATTAAAGTGGATATTTGAATGAATGTGTTAAATTAAAAGGTTGTTAAGTATTTCTGGCTAATCATACAAGAATTCTACCTGTCATTGTTTTGAGGCACAGAGGACTTAAGGCCGTGAATTAAATGGACATATGCATCTCGTTCACCCAGTTCATGTAAAATAGACGAGCACTAGAAAACTCACAAGTCAGCACTCGGCTGCAAACTTTTCGTACTAATAGTGGACACTTCAGCTTTGCTTATTCACGACTTTGACCAAATTGTGGGGCGTTCATCGCTGAGCCAGAAATTCATAGGTTTGATCACTGATGAGGTCGTAGGTGCTCACTGCTGGACAGTCTCATGCTAGTGCGAAACAGTTGTCCAGTAACAGTTCTTGATGGTCAGTGATTGTCTAATTCTGATCAATTCCTGATATCAAATTCACATTTAACAACCTTCACAATACCCGCTTACAATAAACTCAACATATAGAACGAAATGACAACAATCTAACCATATTACATAATTTCCACTGAAAACTATCAACTATATAAGTCATTTACATGTAATAATTGCATGACAAAAGTAATTTCTCATCAATTCATATAATCTAGGAAAAGGTAAGAGTTATACAAAAGAAGTGATCCATTCATGATGTGCACACATAAACGAACTATTGACAAATGAACACATTGATTCTTTGTTGAATGGTGAATTTCTCCTCTCTTTAGTAGTTCACTAATATTAATCATCATCATCGCATCAAGTTGATTAAGTTGGTTACATTGAACTGTTATTTGTCAACATACATTAAACATGAATTACATAACACAATACAAACAACAACAAGAATAATAGATGATGATACTACTATTAATAAAGTGAGTAGATAATCTATATGATGAATAATGTAATAAAGTAGTAAAATTACATAATCCATATCATTGTGTACAGTTCTTTTAGTTCGAGATCCTCTTGTATCATTCAATAAGTTAGCTTGAATGAATTTCATTGAGAGATTTACATTATTATAATGTACTGGTGAAGTTGTTTGTGAATGAAGTGAATTTTCATTCGAATTAATTTTCACACTCAATGGCATAGGACAGTTCGTTAAGTTCTGCAAAGATCAGATGCAAAATAAAATTCATCAATTTATAGGAATCAATTTTGTCAAGATTTCACTTAGTGACAAACTGTCGACAATGTTCTTAGTGTTGATGGTGTCATTTAAACTAAACTAGTTGACAACAGTCTATCTATTTACAAATAGCCAGTTGAATAATAAGATGTAATTTGTAGTAGCTTACTATAGATAGCTTACTAGGAATAGATGATGCAGTATTAGCATAAGTCTAGTTTCATGTATTAATCATTGCTAGCAATGAAGTGGCCAACAGTATTACGTCTTATCTGTCTATACTGTTCACATCCAACATAAATGTCATGTATTTATGACTTCAATTAACAACGGCTATTTAGAAGAGATAAAAGTGTTTGGAAGGATTTGTGTTCCATTGAAATTAATAATGTTTTCTGTATCCACTGAATGTAATGATGATTCAGAATTTATTCTATGGTGTCTTAAGAAATTCGTTCACTTATACTTTCATTAAAGTGTATTCATGACTCTCCTACACGTATTACACATCATACGGTACAATCATTCATCATTCACGTAGGTATCACTAAATTCACCCAGTTACTTCGACCTGCCTATCTGTGACAATTTGATGGGGTAAATTTCACAGAAACTTAGCAAATTTTATTTCTATTGATGGAGTATATGCTGACTTCAATATAATATACAACCGAATTTACTTAATCTATTCGTCCTAATTAAGATGAAAATTACTATTGAAAACAGAATTATATTTGAAAGTATGTAACTTTCATTCTTACTTCAGGCTAATAATAGTCACAATGTGATGACTGGCTGTACGTTTCAATCAGTCATCATTCATCAGGACGCAGTTTAGCCGATAAGGAAAAAAATATCGTTGCACAGATGTGATTAATGTAGGCCAGTTAAGGAAAAATAGACTTCATCATTTTATAAGTATTTCAGAAATCACAACTACAAAAACCAAATGAAGAAGTTACTGTAAAAATGCTGCACATTCTTTACAGAAACACTCAAATAGATGCATAGGAAAATGAACAAGTATCAACAGACTGGAAACAAGGAAACCTTATCAAGATGCAAAGGAAAGGAGACCTTAACAAATGTAAAAGTTACAAAGACATCACTCGACTTTTATTACCCATAAATGTTTTTGCACAATGTTACTAGAACCGAATAAAAGATTCGGTCGACATTTAACTTGTAGATCAGGAGAGTGAATTCTGTAAGAATCTATCGTGTATCCCCCCTCCAAATCGTAACATTATGGATCATTATTAAACATTTAGTTGAATGCAAGTTAACTTTTAGTCAACTGCCTTGATTATAAAAAAGCATTTCACGGTGTAAAATGACGAATATTAGGAAGTCATTTCCGATACTATAGTGTAGCTGAAAAGGTAGATAACCAGTATCATACAGAATCCTTAGGGCGGACTACACTTCAAAATTGTACATGAAGAGCAGGTCACATGTTCATTCGAAGTGAAAACCAGAATCAAGTAGGCCTGTCTACTATCGCCATTTCTATCTCTACTGACGGTTGACTGAATTCTGAAAACCACAACATTTCAGGGTATGTATGCAGTACAGTGGACAACATAGATGCAGCTAAACGAATTGGAATTAGAGACCGATGTAAAAAGGATGAAGAATAGCACATGCAAAAGACTGGAAAAACAAGCACAAGAAAGAGTCGGTTGTGGGATGCTGGTCAACGGCACATATACCAAGAAGGGTGACAGGCATTAATTAATAAAGTGATTGGCTGATTGGGTGTGTGAGTGAGTAAGTAAGTGAGTGAATGAGTGATTGAACAACAGATTAATATTAACTGAACAACTAGTGACCGTAATCATACACACAAATTTAATATGATCTACAGAGCTTATATTCCATATCCATAACTAAGTGTAAATACATAATGACTATCTCGAAAAAGGATGGGATTACTATTCATTCTCAGTCCAGGAGATTGGACCGATGGGCAGAACATTTTAGGGATCAGTTCAACTGGCCTACAGCCACACTTCGGTTGCCCACGATCCCCAGTCATCCTGAATGGCAAATCGACTTAACTCCTCCTAGTCTTTATGAAGTTGAGAAGGCTATAAGAAATCTGAAGCGACGTAGAGCAGCGGGTCCCGATAGGCTTACTCCTGAGATTTTTAAGGATGGTGGTCCAGTTTTAGCAGCTAGATTGACTGAAATCTTAGGTAGAATCCAGTAACTAGGCGTAATACCATCTGACTGGTCTCAATCCCTGATTGTCCCAAATTATAAAAAAGGACAAAAGTCTTCTTGTGACAATCACAGGGGAATCAGTCTGACTAATATAGTTTCTAAGCTGTTAGCATCAGTTATACTTAGACGCCTAACTAGAGCTCGTGATGAGCAGACTAGAGAAAATCAGGCTGGATTCAGACCTGGACGTGGCTGTATAGACCACATCTTTACACTGCGACAGGTCCTGGAACACAGACACACATTTAGGCGTCCTACAATAGTTGTCTTCTTGGACCTAAAGGCGGCATTCGACTCTGTTGACCGTGAGGTTCTGTGGCAGTGTCTGTCATTGAAAGGTGTATCAAAGAAGTACATTAACCTTGTACAAGCTCTCTACTCTAAAACTACAGGTCGAGTGAGGACTTATGGCGAACTGTCATCGGAATTCCTCACTTTAAGTGGTGTCCGTCAGGGATGTCCACTGTCCCCATTCTTGTTTAATTTTGTCATAGACATGCTGCTAGATATAACCATGTCTTCGTCTGACTTTTCAGTAGTTGACTTTCTACCAGGAGCCTCGCTTACTGACTTAGAGTATGCTGATGACATAGTCCTATTTGGTGAAGACGCTGACAAAATGCAGAGTCTTCTGACTACCCTGAGCAACAATGCAAGCATGTTCGGGATGCGGTTTCCCCCTCGAAATGCAAAATGTTGCTCCAGGATTGGGTTGCATCGGCACCTGAACTAGTGATAGGGAGTGAAGTAGTCAAGCGTGTAGACCGCTTCACGTATCTGGGGAGTCTCATCAGTGCTGATGGCCTGGTGACTGACGAAATCTCAGCACGGATACAGAAAGCTCGATTGGCTTTTGCCAAGTTGCGTCAATTATAACGCAGGCGAGATATCCGCTTGCTAACCAAAGGACAAGTGTACCGTGTAGCAATTCGCTCTGTCCTACTATACGGGAGCAAAACATGGCCGTTAAGAGTAGAGGACATTCGTAGGTTACTGGTCTTCGATCATACGTGTCTCCGAAGCATTGCTCGAGTATCGTGGGACAACCGAGTGAGCAATACTGTCGTTAGGAAACGGGTTCTAGGAGAAGATGGCAAATCAATAGATGAGATATTGAAACTTCATCAGTTAAGGTGGTTGGGACATGTGTTACGCATGTCTAACTACCGACTGCTTCGACGGGCTATGTTTTACGGTGTAGGAATAGGTTGGAAGAAAGCTAGAGGCGGCCAAACCAAAACATAGCAGAAATCGATGAAGTCACTGACAAGTGGACTGAGTCATGTTGGCAGATGTAGGCTGCGCGGTTGGGGTCAGCGAGACGAAAGTCACCAATGGTTAGAGACTTTGAACGACATGGTTCAGAATCGTTTGCGATCGCGCAGGTGCATCCACTCTTTGTGTTCTCTCAAAATCTAACCTTCTGAATTCTCTATTTTTCTCCTTTCAAATTTATCTCACTGAATTATACTTTTCGAATCATATCTTTGCTCCCTAATTTTCTGCATTACTGCTAATACTTCTACTATCGCTATCACTCTTGAATTTGAACTGACAGTTGCGTCTCTGTGCTGATGTGGTATGGTAACCTGAACTAATGTACGCACGTACGAAGTTCTACGTTGTATCTGTCTGTCTGTCTCTGTCTGTAAATACACAATCCATATACATATATACGGTGAGTATACAGAATTCATATTCATCAACTGTTAATCATGATATGTCGTATCTATTGTCAATTTCAAATAAACCACTTGTTTCCTGCCTAACAAATGTAAATTAAAAGGGAGGAAACATTATGTAATCAGTCATTTCATTGAATCTATTACAGCTACATGTAATGGAAGCATACTTAATGCATTCAAATGTCCGTTTATTAAATACAATCTTAACAGATATTTTGATAGAATTTAATAAGAATGTCCAAGAGATTGATTTTTCTGTTAACATGTCTTTTCAATGTTAAAAGAAAGTTCATTGAAGCTATCACCATACGAATTGGATTTATCGCACTAGATAACTCGATAGCATAATTAATTAATTAATCAGTCTGTTCATGATTTACATATAAGAAGTAACCTACATCAACAATAGTTTTTATCCAATCAAACCGATTTCCCATATTAACTTTGCAGATACCATGTGTTAGACAACAAATGCAAATGTTGAGAATAATGTTCATAATCGTTTCATATTCAGTTTACATTAAATAGGATCAACTTCACAGTGCAACAGCTACCTCAACAAACATTAAGCATGTTCCCACTGATACATTCAACAATCACATTAACTTTCAAAGCATCGAATTCAACAACTCATCCTAAAACCTTCCATATAACTGAAAAGTGTCCAACTAACTTTTATGACCTAAGCATATTCTACACACAACCTGACACATTACTCAATCAACATAAACATAAATAATATCAAGTAAACATGAGTCATATGAGTCGTATTTGATGTAATGAAAACTCTTCTAATCAAATAATCACTAAGTAAATGCAGACCAATGAAGCAATTTCCTTGTCATTAACATAACTTGACGACATACGTTCGACAGGATTCTTTGTTGATAAAGTCGTCTTTAATGACCATGAAATCTGCATAATTAAACCATCCAGCACAAGTAATACAAATCAATCAAAATCATCATTCTAAGCGATAAATCTTCTCTATCATTTCAACATCCAATATCATACGATTTATGTACCAACATGAATAAAGTAACTATTGAAAACTTCGATCATGTTTAATGAAATGAAGAAAACCAAATAGAATTATTTACCTCAATTGGACAATATCCACTTATCCAAAATTTCCTGTTGGTATCATACATCGTGGTACACTTCTCGATATTTGGACACCAATAACATTTTCGATCAAATACACCATCACGAAGGCATGCATTACATGATGTTTGTTCAGAGCAAACTTTAATGTAAACAAAACAAGATGAATTTGCATAAATTCACCGTTTCCGTCACAGATGATCAATGTATTCCTCGAAACATTTCATGGTCATATTATATACCAACCATACTTATGATATGCTGTGAATACAACTAATCACGTTATACAGAAACATTACTAGGAACCAATACAAAAAGCAAGACAACGATTGATTACTCTATGTTTCTGTAACTGCTCCGATATTGGTATTCTCGAGTTGAATAGAATAGAACAATATAGTTGAGTCGGCTGAACAGAATATGACTCAGATTTCAAGTATCCATTTGAATACATGTTGATCCTGACTCAGCCAACAAACTTAGTAAATATCATTAATAACGAACAAGAAGATTGATGATACAGAACTGTGGTAACATGTACACAATAAATTAGTTATAGAGGTGACGAATACAAATCGATACAGCAACAGTTAACAGATGAGATGAGAGGTTGAGACTAGTGAAATACGTAATTATTGGGAAAAGAACGTCTTGTTCACGTAAATACAACCTACAGATATGACATAATCATCAAGAAAACAGTTAGTTAGTCATTTGACTGCATTCTTATGGTCTATCAATGTATTAACTTGTATGTAACTTAAGAAAGTTCGATGAATTTCAATGAAGTCTTTATGATCAGCAAACAATGTTTGTAGTTGCTTAGTTTGCATTTCAGAAAGAAACCAATTGTGTAAAGTGGAATACTACATACAAGTATACAACAATGTTTTTATTTTTGATGTCATCAGTTGGTCTGAATTACACATTCACTGATCACCTGGAAACACTAGGCAGCTGTTTCGCCCCAGTATGGGGCTCATCAGCAGTGCGCATTCACAACCCCAACAAAAAATCGAACAAAGGACACTCTAGCTATATAGCGAACGCATTACTACTAGAGCACTGAGTCGGCTCCTAACGGTTGATATTTCTAATTAAGTTCAAACATGTTGGGTGTGGAACAGTTGACCAGCGATGGCATTCTATGAGGTCACGCAAATGTATGACACATTTACTGAATTTGGAATATAAACCATTCGGATTCGACTTAGTGGTCTCATGGTAAAGTTTTCGCCTTTGAGTTAGAAGATCCTGGGTTCTATCTCATGTGGATGCCCACTGCTAAAGAGTCCCGAACCAGAAAGAAGCAGCTGTCCAGTTCTTGCAGGTGATCAACAATTGTCGAATTCAAATCGATAGATGACATAAGTATTGACAATCAACAAAAAGCAAAACAACCAATAATAATATTTTCTCCAATTAGATCATCATTATCATAATCAGGCTGTAATTAAATATACAACAATATTTATATACGAATATGAAAATTATTACACCTATGAAAGTAATTTATGGGTTAGTGATAGAATTGAAATATTCCGATTACGTAACAAGTCATGATAAGTGAAATATGAGTAAATTGATAACAGTAAATATCTACTAGTAGTAATGCCAAGGAGACGATTACCAGTATGAATACTTATTTTAACATAAGATGAATACCAGTAATTATTATCATTAACTTGTAAATTGCCTTCATTGGTCTAATAATTTTCATATTAGCATATAAATGTTGTTGTATATTAAAGTAAAGCCTGATTATGCTAATGATGATGATGTTTTGCATGATGATGATGATGATGTTGATGACGATTTTGATGGTCTTGATGATCTGATTGAACACATCATTGTTCGCTTGTATGTGTTGCTCTCATTCACATTTTGGAGACGTTCATATTTCAAAAATTGGAATAGATCAATAAGAGAACTAGTCCAGTGTGATCTAAGCCAACATTCTATGATGTATGTTGAGTATATTCTACATGTTATTATAGAAACAAATACTGTTTGCACTTCTCATTTGAGTTGTTTATTTTGGGTTTTGTAACTATGCCAATCAATACGTATCTAGATCAAATATATTTCAATAGAGTGATTACAGCTACTGTAAGTAACCGTACTGATGATTCATACTGACAGATATTCGTAATCACTGAACTAATCACAGTTATTCAATAAGTTATCATCAAAATTAACTAGTTAAGTAGTACGAATTCGGTGTTTTCTCAGATAATTCACCAAAACATACTTGGGTTTGGGATAAATTCCATTCGAGTGCCTGATTGTATCATCGATATAGGAATGTTTATACTACTTATTTGGTAATATGGATAGTATGCGGTATCTATAAGTAAAATTAAAGAAAGAATACCACAAGTTTGGTCACATCGTTATGTTTGACTGAAATGATAGAACGACATAATGAAAATTCTATAATGCTAACAGATGGATTTCTACTTTATGAAATATAAATAACAAAGTTAACAATTATACACAGTGAATTATTTTTATTATTAGATGTGAATGAGTCTGGTTCCTAAGCGCGATTCCATCCCACTAGTCCAAATCAGAAATCATCTAGTGACAACCACAGAAGCATCACTTTGACTAACGTAGTATCTAAAATACTAGTGCCTGTAATCATCCAAAGTTTGTCTAAAGCCAGACAACATCAAGCTCTTGAAAACAAGGCTGGCTTCACACCTAAAGGAAAATACTTTGACCAGTCAATTACTTTTCATATGCTCACAGTACATAGAAACTACTGCTACCATCGTCCGACATTGGCCCAAATTAGCCTTAGTAGAGCATTGAGCTGGATGCTCGCCAATCTGAGTCTGATTTCACGGGTGAAATCTAGTGTGCGAACTGATGAGGAGTCCCACGCTAGAACGAAACGTCTGTCCAATTCTACATAGTTTTCATTATTACCGTGCTAACATCAATCTCTGACGAATTGAATCAATTACAAGCATACGTGAATTATTTCCCTTTATATTCAATGTTATAATCACTTCCATTAATAGCTATTGTACAATCCATTGGGTAATCGATGCAATACACTTTTTCATAGTCATACTGTAACTTTTACTTTGATATGGTGTTCACACCTACACAGGGACTACTAATATATGCGAAGTACAAATGTAACAAAGCAATCCGTCGGCAATGGTAATGTGGCGACAGAGGCGCTGATTTCTATTAATAGCAGCATTAAACGTCATTATTACGTGATATAAACTATAACACTTTTATAAAACTTCAAGAATAAAAGAACCCATAGATCATATGATTGTCTAGGTTCCCTTAAACCAGGTATTGAAGACCACTACAAAATATCATCAGAATAAACTGCATGTAGAATAATATGCTACAACAGTGAATTGGAACGAGTGGTTGTGCAATCAACAATCAATAACACTAATTAGAATGAAATGAAAGAAATATGTAGAGATCAGTTAGTCCGAAATGAAATTATTGAGACAGACGTGAATTGCATAATACAACAATGTCTTGAAATATGCGAAAAGTCTCAAAATGATCTTGATGTTTTGAGAAATTCTGTCCCTTTGGTTAACTGACTTCTTTGTTTGATGGAACCACAATATAGAAGCAAGCCAATCGGACCATTATGGAAACAATCAGGTTGTTTATAGAGTGTATGCTGAATAATCTTAATAAACAGGTTCACTAATCATGCATATTTAATATATCCATCTTATATTCCTCTCTAGTTTTGCTTAATATTAGTGATACAAGCCTATAGTTCTCATATGTCAATTTCTTTTCAATTTACCTCACATCAACGTCACTTCAATAGTAGTTCAAGTCTGTTCTTTCTCCACCCACCCACCCATCACTCACGTCACATAGTACAGTACTACATTTTCCAACATTTTACTTGAAACATTCAACCATCATGATGAAGTTGCATCTATTCACTCCCATGTAACTTCATTGCACAAGTCACGTGATAACATTCTATTTTCTAATTACAATATTAAGTTACTACTGATTGTAAGTAGTAACTGATAAGAACTGAATGACAACGAAATGAATTCAATTCTGCTGTTTATCCCAATTACTCCACATTAAAAAGGTAAACTTGTTTGTATAAGAAGAATAAATTGACTGTGATTCAACTTACTTTGAATTTTCATTGGGAAATAAAGTTTATTGTCAGTCACTGAATTATCGGTGTTCATGATCATGCCAGTCGGTATCTGCAATAGTAATGTTGTATCATAACAATGATGAATTTAATAACAACCAAACGTTGAGAACTACTTCTCAAAATAAAAGTGTTAATGGCCCAATTGTTATCGAGGTAGGTTCTGTGTATGCAAACCTCCATCGATTTAATGCCTTCACCGTCGTCGTTTACTGTTGGTGTTCACTAAATACACATTAAATTTTAGTTTACATAATGCAATTACTTCAAATAGGCAGCCATTGAGAGGCAAGAAGAGTCTTATATCTTTGTTCATTTTAATGTTAAACATATCAGTGATATGAAGTTGCCACTTCAACTGTGACTAAACTAAAATACAGTTTTGTGCTGCAAAGTGGCTATCGTTTTAATCATAAATTCGACATTTAATAAATTACAATTGTGAAAGATATTCAACATAACACGGAATTCTTATCACGGACTACAATAAAGAATCGCGCATGAAGATCAGCTCACAGACTCATTTGAAGTAAAGACCGCTGTCAGACAAGGCCGCTTACTCTCACCCATCTTCTTTTCTCTGGTGGTTGACTGGATTATGAAGACCACAACATCTCAAGGCAATCTCGAATTATAGTGGGCATCGTAGATGCAACTAGATGACTTGGACTTTGCAAATGACCTGGCTCTTTCACCCCACACACATCATCAAACACAGATGAAGCGGACAATTTAGCAGCAGCATTGGCAGCAGTAGGCCTTAACATACACAACGGAAAAAGCAAGATCCATCGATGCAATACAACCAACACTAACCCAATTTCACATGATGGAGAAATTCTGGGACATGCGGAAACATTTACACGGGTAGAATCATAGATAAACAACGTGAGTCTGATCTGAAACACATGTGAAGGCGCGGATCGGGAAGGCAAGGCAAGCAATGGGCAGCATTTATACAACTGATAAACATCCGGAACTCAAACCAACTATCAGTCAACACAAAAGTCAAAATTTTTGATACAAATGTGAAAACAGTTCTGTTGTATGGAGTTGAAACTTGTATTGGGAACCTCGAAAAACATCATCCAAAATATACAAGAGTTTATAAACAACTGTCTGCGTAAGATACTTCGGATCCGTTGACCAGATACCATTGGCAACAATCTTCTGTGGTAGAGAACAAATCAACGAAACTATAGTCAAGAAAGAGATTAGGAAAACAAACTGGAGGTGGATAGGACACACATTGAGAAAATTATCAAACTGCATCACAAGACAAGCACTAACATGGAATCCTAGAGACCAAAGGAAAAGAGGAACACCCAAGAACACATTGCGTTGGGAATCGATAACAGATATAAAGAAAATGAACAGCACTTAGAAAGAGACGGAAAGGAAAGTCTAGGATAAAGTTAGTTGGAGAATGCTGGTCGGCGGCCTATGCTCCACATGATGTAACAGACACTGATTTGATTGATTGAAATATGTACAGATACCACAGAGATGACAATGAGCATCGATAGTAAATCAGACTATAACCTAATCGTTTAAAATGTATTAGTGCGATAAATAAAGAAGCCGGGATTATGAGTGCACCCGGTTGCCAATATGTCAAGCATATTTAACCAGTCAATCATCCGAATACTAGACTACACACTTCAACCTGAATCATGTCCAAAGTGTCACAAATCACTGTTTATATCACATTTGATTTTATTGACAAGAGAAATAAATGTTAACACATTCGAAAAATCCATGTTCACCCTGAATGTCAGATCGATATTCACCATCCCACTACCGACAGGAAAGAAATGTTACATCTGTAAATTCATCGATTTACACGACATAGATGTTGAAGATAGGCACTAATAATAAATTGGCAACTAGAATCAAATACCTGCCTCCTTCCCAGTAATGTCAATTATTGTCTTAACCAACTCAATTCATGATGTCAAATACAAATATTACTATCCATTATTGGTAACATCAACAGTATTCATTAGTTATTCAACTTACCGTTTCAAAGTAAACTGATATGTTGCCATTCGAATACAATGTACATGCTATCGTTGCTACAGAACAACGAGAAATGATAAACAGCTATCATTATTCACATAAAAAGTTATTAGGAGACTACACAATCGTTATTTCTCGAGTTGAGTTTGAGTGGTGTATCAAGTCATATTATCCGAATGAAATGACTTCATTATAAGTATTACAATAAATAACTATGAATATAAATAAAAATTCCCACTCCCACCGCCCCCTCACTCTTAGCGCCAATCAATTTCGTGCCTTCAAAAACTGCAATAGAACACAGTGCATCGTATGCTGAGTTAAAACAGACTAATAACTACAGTGTGATACTGTCAGGTGGAATAAAATCAATAATGCAGACTAACAGTACACGATATCATTTGTTAATTTGTCGTTGATCAGTTTAGTCCTCTAGGTATAATGGAAGTCGTAGTCTTCTATACACAGTAAATCACTGATGACACCTTTGATGATGACACTGGATGGCTCTAGCCCAATATATCACTCTTCCTTAAATACTGAAGCTACGCCTGCTGTAGAGTGTCAATTCGCTAGAAAGTTTGTTATTCACTAAATCTTCATCAGGTTTCTTTATAATACATACTGATATTTATGCGCGAATATGAAAGGTGAGATTAAGATTTATGTCTTGTATTAGTCATAGTTTGATCTCGTTTAGAGACAATTGACAACCAACTAGCGTTGAACAGCTGTTTCTACCAAGTAAGATATAGTAATGACTTCTGCATTTCCGATGAAACCCGAAATTGTCATGCCTAACGGTGGAATTATAATCTTCTTTGGACGTTGGCCGACTTATTAGTTGTGATGGTTAATTGTTAGACATGAGACCTAAAGGTCTTGGACTCCATCTTGAGTCGGTTAATAGGTGGGAGGTTTAATTCTACGACAATTGTGCACTGGTTGGCAATGGCATCTAATCGAGATCAATCAACAAACAAATACAATAATCAAATATTTTCAGAATGTTTCATGAATCAAGACATTCCAGGTATTGCTCCAATTAAATAAGATGAGACGGCGATTATCGTAATATGTAAGAGAGAAAACTGCATGTAAATTATTCACAATGAGAACAATAAATAAAAGACATTGTAAATAAATATTTCAATATGAGAAATTAGTAGGAACTGGAGAAAGTAGACTTATTAGAAAAGTGCTCGTCATAATATCAAGTTATAGGAACAGTGTAAATCAGAAGTTCAAACATGCTGGTAGTGAAGAAGACAGACGAAATGGGATAATGGAAACACAAACGAAACGGAAAATGTGGGAGGGGGAAGAAGAACTCATTCAATGATTCATAATGTATTATTTGGCAAATATAGAACGGTAGGAGAGTGAAATATACAGAGATTGTTGACTCGATTACATAAAGATGTCGGTAAGTGTAGTAAGCCAAATCAGATCACTCAAGATCATTGTATTAGTTTACTGTGCATTTTCTATCGGATGTGGTGAAAACTAACTACAATTACATTTTACTTAATCATTACTTAGTCAACCTTGAAATTATTCACTAATTTGATGCATCATGTTGTCTTCTTTGTAGCTCGGTTTGTATCAGGCACAAGAAAGTAGTAAATTCAAGTAACATACCTTTCATTTAATTAAATGCATCTGCTCACTTAAAAAATCTCAAACAATCCTTAGCCACATGAGAAGTCTTTTCAACCGCCAACACTGGTCTATCATATGAAACATTCCTAGTTATATGACACTTTAGTTGTGATTACAGAGAAATAGATTGCTCTGAGCAATCTACATCTCAAACATCTAGTTCCTTATGCCAATGTACTCATCAAAAAATATTTTTCAAATAATCTATTTCACTCAGCATTTCATTGATGAACTCTGATTCCGGCTTATATCATACCGTCTCTATTTTGTATTAATTGTGAAGTGATGTGAAACGATAAAAGTGAATGCCCTAACATACTGAAGAAATGAAAATTGGTTAAACGCTCTCTACTACTTAACATTTACTCGATTATTATTTGATTCCATTCATTAAACACATGCACCCCACACCCCCATGCACTATGAGGGATAACAGGCATTGACTGATCAGGTGATTGCACATATTCAATTATCAAATTAAGTCTACTAACAAGTAATTCATACCTTTTTGATTCATTTCTTTTTCATTTCCATCATAAATACTAAGATTAGGCCACCTGATTGCTAGAAAGTCTTCTGTAAATACAACCAAATACCATTAAATATTAATAATAATAATAATAATAATAATAATAATAATAGTAATAATAATAGATCAATAAAATTAATTCATGAAAGTCTTCCAACCAGTTCATCAATTCCCTTCATGTGTCATTGATGTGATCTGTGCATTACATGATATTCTTACTTTACTTGTAAACATAAATATAATAATAAAAAAATATGGTATCGATTGAAGTACTGCAGTTCAAGGTAGGCCCTTTCTAATCATACCTAAATAGATACAGCCGTTGGTGTTCATAACTAATCACTTCAAACAAATCAATGTCAAGAAGATTCCATGGAATATTTACACAATGGAAATGAACAAGCCTAAATGTTTAAGTAGGCTGTATTTTTATCAATAAATTAAACTTAACTTTTCCACTTGAAGTAAAATTGGTATCTTAGTAACTAACAAGCAAAACCAGCAGTGTCATCAAAGAAGAAATAAAAAACATATGGCCATGTTTTCTGAAATTCACATTACAGAGATACATGCTCTTCCACGGAGAAAGACTTTTCAAAACAATTTTTGTTACTGATAAGAAGAATCATCGGAAGTAACATGACTAGAATTAATAAGATGATTCAGTATTAGGTCGGGTAATGTTTAAAAATGAGTTAGAAGTGTATTTATTCTGTGTAGCTAAGAAAAGTAAAATCAAACAAGAGAGTAAACAAATAAATGAATGCACATGAGGCTTAAAAAACGAAAGAAGGTTGTTCATTTACAAACATTAAAATAGTAAATGGGTAAACAGAGGCCTGAGTGGAAAAATGATGGAAAAAGATGTAGGTCATGATGAATTTAATCCCGGATATATTTAAGGTCAGTAGTCTAGTTTTTGTAGGCAAGTTAACTCATATATTAGTTAAAGTCTAGGACACAGATGCAATTCCATTTGATTGATCTCAATCTCTAATCTTCCTAGTTTACGGAAAAGCACACAAATCCTCTAATGATAATCACACGGATATCAGTTTGACTTACATAGTACTAGCCTTTGTCAGCATTGACTAAATATTTGATTTTCGTCAGATCCTAAAATATAGGCAATCCTACCATCTCCCGACTACAGTTGAATTCCTCGACTTGAACGCCACATTTGAATCCGTAGATTGAGAGATACACTGGCAGTGTTTAGCCTTTAAAGGGGGAACTTGAAAGTATATAAACACTATAAATGACTCACTTCTCGAACACCACTGGTCAAGTTACAGGATATAATGAACTGTCACGAATATCGTTAACCTCAAGTAATGTTCTTTGGGATTATCGCTTATCCCCTTTTATATTTATTTTGTTGTAGATGCCCTCCCAGATGCCACACTTTGTTGAACTTAATTTTTGGGAATTGACCTCCTTCCACGAAGCTTAGTTTTCTACCTACAACACGTAGACGATATAGTTCTATTCAGTGAAGATGTTGACAATATGCAGAGTCTTCTGAACACGTTGAATAACATCGTAAGTATATTCGGGATGCATTTCCTTTCATCCAACTGCAAAGTGTTACTGCAAGATCGGTTAACATCATCGATCAGATTATTCATGGGGAGTGAAGTAATTTAGTTTGTTGGCTACTTTGCTTTTCTCGGAAGTTTCGTCACTACACTTAGTGGGTTGGTGTCCGACAATATCTCAGCCAGCATTCAGAAAGCTCGATTGGCTTTAACCGACCTACGTCACTTGTATAGTAGGTGAGGATCCGGCAGTCAATAGAAGGTTGAGTGTACTGTACAGTAAAAAAGGTGTGTGAGTGTGAAAAACAAACCATGAAAAAAAAAGATGTACGTAGGCTTCAGGTATCTGATCATAGAAATCTTCAACGTATCAATAACATATCATGAAATGAGTGAAAATGTAAAATTGGTATTAGACATAGAGTAATAGGAATACATAGAAAACCTGTCGAAGAAGTCGTAAACTTTCATCGACTGAGATGGTTGGGACATGTAATACGCGCAACAGGCCACCGTCTACCTCGTCGTATAAAGTTGGATGAGGTCGGAGTAGGATTGATAAGATGTAGGGTCAACCAAACCAAACATGGCATCAGTGTATAGAGATTTTGACTGTTGATCTAAGATATGTTGATAGATACAAGGTATCTGGTTAGGATCAACTTGATAGTCATAATTAGTGGTAAAAGATGTTGAGTTTTTCAATAGATCATAACACATTTTTCATCTTTCACTATAAATACATTTGTGAATCATCAATAAATGACATTATTGAAATGAAGAGTTTCTTCACTGAATTATCTTAATTGAATATGAAGTATCTTATCAAATCAATAAAACTGTCTTGTTAACCAATTCAACTAACCTGTATTAATTGTTTCAACAACACCTTTCTTACTAACTGCTGAGAATACTTTAATCCATCCATACATGTCTGCAAGATCTGAATCACCAATCTCTACAACACCTTGAAATGATGTAAAAACAAAAAAGCAATCAAATAAATGTAGTTCATGATCTAATCACGTTAACTATTTAACGCATACACCTAATCAAAACGAACCATTCAACTATTGAATCGTTACAATTTCCTTTCATTAATTTGAATATTTCCATAGTGAAAGATTATGAAAACAGTTTTAGTAACTTTGTGTTTAACCATGAATTCCCATAAGGTTTTATACTTAGAAAGACGAACCTTCAAAGCATATTCATGGTGTAGAACGAAAATAGTTTAATTCATAACATAATCAGTAAACAGACCTTAGATTTCAGATACATTGTTGAAATATGCATTCATTAAGAAAGAGAATGTAAATGTACAGTATATAGAGAATAATGAATCGAAGTATCATTCGTGAAGTTTACCGATCCTCTCCGCCCCCCCTTCCACCACCATCACCACTCCAACCAACTCAGCAACACAAATAGTTCCTCGTCCATATTTCATTTAGTCTTGTCACATCAATGTACATACATAAATTGAAGTGTACTTTTAGGTACTCAGTAACTTCACTAAAACTTTCTCGAACATTGTCTGTTATAGTTAGGAAAACAGTAAATCAAATAAATTAGCTGCTCATTCATTTCTCACTTACTGTACAATGAATAGTTAACCTACTAAAAGTTGGTATCCATTGCCATACATAGAGTTTCAATCAAGCATTCAAGGTTTATGCACCTTCGGTTACTACGACTAGCTCAATCAATAGCCATTAGAATATACCAATACAAATTATGTACAAAAAAATCCTTTGTTCGAACCCTTTCTCTTCAATCAATTTCACTAAAATCCACTCTATGACAACAATTGTGAGTAGTATTTATATTATCAATTTATTTGAATCTTATTCTCACTATTGACAGCCGCATTTTAGTAAATGATGTTGTGTCGGACCACTAAAGAAGAGTAACAAACTCTCAGAACTGTATTTTAGAACACTATTTCAATTATTCTTACTGTGGGTAATGTAAACATTTCGTTTCTGTGATTGTTACGTTCCTTTCACCCTATCCTCCCGTTTAGCATAATTACTGTTATTATATTGTCTTTTGTTATGGACTCCAGTTAATTAGTTGTGTACAAGTTGTCCCTATTCAGTGCCACTATTTCCTAAGTTCTGTATTAATTTTAATTTTCTAATTGATTCTCAGTGTGGTCTGGTTTTATGTAAGTCTAAAGGAATCTATGAAACATTATTCGATTCTGTCTGATTGGTTTATCGGCTCGTGTTCTTCTAATTCTGGCTTGGGACTCAGTAGACATAGGGCAGACGCTCAATTATCGACTAGGCACACCTAATTGGCATTCGGTCAGCCAACCTAGATTTCTCGCGGCATAACAAATGAACGATTCATTCAAGCAAATTGTGTTTATAGCTCTTCATGACTTTTATTATTATTATTATTATTATTATTATTATTATCACCGGTTTTGTATATTCGGCATCTCGCCAAGTAATGAAAAGGTGAATACAACTCATTTGAACTAGATTTTAATCAGTGTCTATTAGCTTATCAACATGTTAGATAACTACAGACATTCTATTAGCTAAGCGTGCTAAACACTTTTAGTGAATCCAGGCAACAATTTTCATGTGATGTTCACTATCACCATTGTGCCTTGAGTTATGCAATAATCATTTAACTAAGTGCATACTGACACGTTTACTGAAGTAATCAATGCATAGCAAAACTATGAAGTATGCGCTGAAATGTAGATTAAAAGTCAATAATAAAGAAAAAAATAAAACTACAATAGATTTCATAGAATTCGAAAATGGATCACGATCTAATGTGACACGTTTAACCAACTTTCATTGAATTAATCTGAGTGTTTAAGATGTTGGAATGTACAAAAAAAATTACTGGATACACAGAAGTAGTAGTTAACGACTAATACAGTTCTGGTATATCACAAGAATATCCATCAACAATTATTGACTTATTCTGATAAATCTTCAATAAAGCAAGATTACTGACTTGTTAGAATTGAATATTTTGTTCTGGAATATGCATAAACATATACATAAATTGTATTAACGACATCAAACATATCCACAAACTACTATGACTTAGTTACATTGTTAAATCTATACCTTTATACTGTAGTCACTCACACACTGACAAACTGTTATATGAAGAGATATCATTTCTACTAAGTTGTGATATTCACTGACTATGAATAATAATAAAACCATACAGGCAATGATGCATGACAGAATACTTCTTAATTTACTACTGTTTCATGTAAACCACCCCACATTCAGTATCAGACAGACAGATACAACGCAGAACTTTGTACGTACGTACATCAGTTCAGGTTGCCATAACACATCAGCACAGAGACGCAACTGTCAGTTCAAATCCAAGAGTGATAGCGATAGTAGAAGTATTACCAGTAATGCAGAAAATTAGGGAGCGAAGATATGATTCGAAAAGTATAATTCAGTGAGATAAATTTGAAAGGAGAAAGATAGAGAATTCAGAAGGTTAGATTTTGAGAGAACACAAAGAGTGGATGCACCTGCGCCATTGCAAACGATTCTGAGCCATGTCGTTCAAGGTCTCTAACCATTGGTGACTTTCATCTCGCGGACCCCAACCACGCAGCCTACATCTACCAACATGACTTAGTCCACTTGTCAGTGACTGCCATGTTTTGGTTTGGCAGCCTCTAGCTTTCTTCCAACCTATTCCTACGCCGCAAAACATAGCTCGTCGGGGCAGTCGGTAGTTAGACATGCGTAACACATGTCCCAACCACCTCAACTGATGAAGTTTCAATACCTCATCTATTGATTCGCCCTCCTTTCCTAGAACCCGTTTCTTACGACAGCATTGCTCACTCGGTTGTCCCACGATACTCGAGTAATGCTTCGGAGACACGTATGGTCGAAGACCAGTAACCTGCGGATGTCCTCTACTCTTAACGGCCATGTTTCGCTCCCGTATAGTAAAACATGGCCGTTAAGAGTAGAGGACATTCAGTATCATTCATAATCGGACACTGTTACAAACATTCTTTACAAGAATCAAATTTAATTGATGTACTTTGAAACTCACAACTTGATGTAACGCATTGTGGATTTGTTTATTTTTGGATACTTATCATAGTTATCAGTAAAGTAATCAATAGTTTGATCACTTTACTGTCTATCAATTAGTACAGTAGACACAGTTCGGATCAGTGTAATACAACTGGTTTCATTATATTACCAATAGAGTAGTAAGTTCACATCAATAAATTGAAATCCACTATGATGTTGCCATTCAGTAAAAGGCATTTCGAAATCTCGTTTACATAAGAATCATACTGTAATCACTATTGCCCTTATTCTGTATTGATCTTATTTCCTTGAATGATGAGTTGTGTGGTTTGGTTTAACATTTATGAAAAGGGATGTTTTAAAAAGAAACAGACTCTGCTTGTCGGCTTACTTAATTTGTGTTCTTTAATTCGACTTGAACTAGTAAGATTTAGTTGCATCGATTAGTCTGTTCCTCTCTCTCTCTCTCTCTCTATCGTAGTTCAGCCAACATCACATTAATCATCAGTGATCAACGCCTATCTGCATTAATCCACATTCTCAACATATTACAGGATAGTCAGAATATCAATACAATGGTGTTTAACATGTTTAACAATACTCAGTAGACACAACGTGTACATAGACAAAAAGACTATAAAACACAATGAATCGTTAACTTACCATTTGATGAAATATCAACTGATTTATAATATTCACCATAAAATTTCACTTGAAACAGTGTATCTATATGCTGTATGCAAAACAAAAATGGTTACCTATTACTTATGAATATAAAAAAGTCTACCAAATGTAAATTAGCTTTCACTAGACTTTGATTGTAGCTTTCAAATAATACTGACGGTAATTCATGCCATTTAATCACTTGAGTATAATTGGCATGTTTTATCTAATTCATAATGATTTTATTCAATTACTTGTAGAAATGATTCATTTACATAAGAAGATTTTAAAGTGGTAACAATTTGTAATTCATTTTCTATTGTTTCCATTGATGATGATGATGATGATGACGATTTCGTCAACAGTAACCATAATCCAATAGAATACAACCAAATCAATAAAGAAAATTGGAGTTGAAATGACATTTCTGAAAATAAAATAAAATAAAGTAAAACATTGTCAACAATTACAATTGTGATCATGTATCAATGTAGTTTATGTGTAGATATTTCACAATGTAATCAACATTTAACAGTGAATATACTTACCAAATGATAGAACAAGTAAGTGAATTATTCAATGTCTAGTTGTATAGTTTATGTAAGATATAGACTGGTATTAATTTGTCTAATCATAATAACCAATAGAAAGAAAGCACTTACAAGAAAATTGAGTTTAAATGATGCAATTGTTGCTGTTCAGTCAGTCAATCAGTTACAACGTAGAACTTGGTATATGCGTACATCAGTTCAAGTTGACAGGCCCCAATTAGCAAATTTTGATTTGACTATCAACTGTTAAGGGAATGTGTATAGTTTATCACTTTATCAATGTGATTAATGGATATCAGTATGATTGGATGATAATAAAGTCTATTTATTCAACTGACTAATGAAAACCTTATGAAAATAATCTTTATGAGTAGACAATTGTTGTAAAAAAGTATATACTATAAGTGGTTGGATGTAGTTGATAGGATAACTTTACGTATAATTTGCCTCGTTTGACACTCATCAGTAACATGTACTTGGAATCTTGAAAGAAGTGATTCTTTCCAGCTCACATAACACTTTATTACAGTTTGAGACAATTACTACGGAATTGTTCAGGCAGTTAGTGGCCATCTGTAAAAGTGAAATAAATATGTTTATTAGTCACTAATATACACTATAGGTTTTGTTATGCCGGAATACAAAGAAGCGTAACAAAGTTTCAGAACTGTGGTAGCGAACACTATTTCATTTATTCGAACTATCTGTAGTGTAATCATTTTGTTTCTACTATTGTTACGCTCCGCTTGCCCTATCCTCCCGGTTAGCATAATTACTGTTATTATATTATTTCTTATTATGGACTACAGATAATTAGTTGTGTACAAGTTGTCCCTATTCACTACCACTATTCCCCTCGTTTTGTATTCATGCTAATTTTCTAATTGGTTTGTTGTGTGGTCTGAATTTGTCTATATATAAAAGGATGCTTGAAATATAGTACGATTTTGTCTGGCTGACTTATTCGCTCGCATTCTTCTCATTTCGGATTGGGACTAAGTGGGCACAGGGCAGACGCACTATAACCTACTAGGCACAAGTCATTTGCACTCGGCCATCCAATCATCACTCCCCATCTTTCTTTCGTCATAACAGGTTTACATATCTCCAATATCATTTATTGATTCCTTTCAATTGAGTTCACTTAATCAACATCTTGATTTTCACAACTGATTGACATAAATGACAAAATCAATAAATCAAAAGTAGATCAAATTATTTCAATCAAGTAGTCAAATTGAATACTTTGATAATGGTTTCTCTACCTAAATTAATCTTCCTATAGAAACTATTCTTCAAATCATTTCTACTTTAGTAATCAATAAGTAATCGTTATTCATCAGTTTAATTTTGATTAGATCACTTACTTTTCATGCTCTCTGTACATTTATAATAGGGGTTTAGTGAAGTAGACTTAAGTTGTTTCAGATCTTTATCAGTAGAGATTATTAAACTTTTCATCTATGAGTAAAGATTTTTGAAATCAATGAACATTTTCATTTCGTTAACTTTATTACAGCTACTATAGAATTTAAGATAGTGAAATCACATAGAAATCCACAACTTCTAACCAAGATCAATCTCAACTCACTAGCAACAAACTTCTTGAGGTAGTTCCTCGAAATCTAGTGAGACGTAACAAGTAGATTCCAAACTTGTCGGATATGAAGCAGTTACCCATTGATGCCAATCAATGAAGTCGGGCAAGCGTATTATGAATTGCCTGAATTAGAAATATTAACTGTTTAAATCCAATTCAATGGTCCAATGGTAAGTCGTTCGCCAAACAACTAGAGGGTATTGGGTTCTATTCTTGATTATGTCGTCAATGCTTACTGCCGATGAGATCCATACTAGAATGAAACAGCTGTCCAACGCCTGTTCCTAGTGATCACTGGTTGTCAAGTTCAGATCAATTTGTGATGTCAAATTAATTTAAAAATTGAGTCTAATTCAAAACTATAAAATGTGTCAACATAGAATCATGAAACTGGTGAAAATTTCATTATTGACACCAGTTTTTCTGCATTTTATATCAGCTACATGTTTGTTTCCGACGTATTTGCATTCTTCACTGTGGTCACTCATTCTGAAAAACATTAGAATAATATGGATATATATTGACGTTTCGTTATAGCATTGGAACAATCATTCGATTAACAAAGTTAGTTAAGTAACCAACGTCATTCATCCACATATTATTTGTTCATGTACTGAGTTTTAAGTGTTATTCCCATTAATACTTTATTAGACACAATGTATAAGTACCTACATTTAGACAATGACTAGAAGCAACGTTACCCTTTAGATCCTCCTGAAATTATTAAATGCTCGAATTTATCCATATATTCTGCTTTGCTTAAATTTAAAAGAGATCTCTATAGGTGAACAGAAAGTATAGTGATAGGATCTTCAATGTTCCCAGTAGTTGGTGACTTGTTTATACATTCACTGGAAACAAAATAACTCTCAAAATGTGTCTCTTTACCCAAACTTTGACTAAAGTACATAAATAACACTTTCATTATTGTTATATCGAAAGACTAAAGAACAGTAATGAGCTCTCAGAACTGTGTTTTGGAACATGATTTCGATTATTTTAACTATAGGTACTGTAAACAATTCATTTCTATTATTATTACGTTCATCGCTTCCTATCCTCCCGTTTAGTATATTTACTGTTTGTATATTGTCTCTTATTATGAATTATAGTTAATTAGTTGTGTACAGGTTACCCCTATTCACTGCCACAATCTCCTTAGTTTTGTACTAATGTCAGTCTTCTAATAAGTTGATGGTGTAATCTGATTTTGTGTATATAAAAAGGCGTAATTGAAATACGATTTGATTCGATTTTGTCTATTGGCTCATCGATTGTTGTTGTCGCCATTCGAATTGGGAACAGGTAGTCATTTTATGACACTTAACAACCATTGGGACTTTAAATTCACTGAATTAATATATAGGGAGAAATATAATCGAATTCCTCCCTCCATTGAACCAGTTACACAAGCTAATCAACTTTACAGTACATGCAGATTTTCTGTAAACATATCATGGCAACTATCGGGATGAATTTGTATATTCCGATTGATTTGTTGTAGACTGAAGCTGGTCAGTCTCTCTTGTTATAAGTGCATCCTTAGCGGATTACCTCGATATAGCGATTATTCACAAGTATTATTTAAGTTGGATTGTGACTGATAAGTGGAATCCAGGACGCGCGTTCCGTCCTATTTGGGACTCATTGGCTGGATGTACCTGCATCCCAGTGATGATGTTCACAGTGGGACTCGAACTCAGTTCGTTTCGTGTCAAACGCCACCGCGTTCACCACTAGACTACTCAGTTCAGACATTCACACTTGCCAGTAACAATCCAATACTTGTAATGAGCTTACTTATACTTTCACATTAATTAACTACTCAATTGTAATAAACCCTGTCGATAACGTTCTCCATTCGCTGTTAAAATACTTCAGTAAAAACAACTGTTTGATGCTTTTTTCAAGTCCATGATATAGCGCTGCTAATCTTTATATAGGTTAAAACTTCTACGAACCAGTTGAGCGCTAGTCGAAATTCGTTTATAACTTCGAATAACTCATGTGGGACTGTGAATATGATTGTTTTATTCTCTTTTCTATCTTGTATATCGCTCATATCTGGCCTCAGAATTTTTTCTTAGAATTACTAACCAAATACTTACCAACAACGTCAAGCCTGCTATCCTACAAATTCTCACCTCTAAACCATACCTATTCATATATATGATTAGCAATAAAGATCACTAAATTCATAAACATTGTCAACGCAGATGGTATATGAAAACAGCCAGTGTAACAGTAACCAGTGGCAGTAGGTCTCATCATATGTTAAAGAAAAACAACATTTTTAGACATAACACACCGAGCACCCATCAAATGATACTTGACAAAGTAGCTCCAAAAAAGGTGAAAACTTCTACATATCTGGTCAGTAGAATCATTCGTAAACAAGGAGGATCTGATGCAGATGTGAAGACATAGATTAGTACGATAAGACAATATATAAGCGAAATTTTTGCAATTAAACAAAAATATCTCCAACTCGAAGTAATTGTCAGTCATGATGAAACAAAATGTTTAATTCGAATGTCAAGACAGTTCTGTTGTATGGAGCTGAACCTTGGAAAACTAAGGAAAGCTCAAGTCAAAAGATACACAAATTTATGCACAGTCGTTTACGCAAGTGGTCTACTCCGGATCTGTTGGCCAGACATAATAAACAACAACTTTCTGTGGCAGTAAACAAACCAACCACAATGCAATTGACGAATGAATACGAAAAAACGCTGGAGGTGGGTTGGACGTGCACTAAAAAACTGAGTCACAAAGAAAATAATAACTTAGAATGCTAGAAGCCAAAAGAAATGAGGAAGACTAAAGAACACACATTGTCGGCAATCAGAGGTAGAAATGAAAAGAATGAATACCACTTGGAAACAAATCGTAAGAAGAGTTAAGTAAAGAGATGGTTGGAGAATTCTGGTCGGCGGCTTATGATTCATGATGGCAACAGGCAAACAAATGATTGAAACGTTCTGTAGTTTTCAAAATAACAAAATAAATACACTTGAAGTGTTTTATTTATATCCAGTGAACAGGTCATCGCTATTACATACAGACTAAACTCAAGTCTAGTGGAGGTCAAATCATGT
Organism: Schistosoma japonicum; assembly: GCA_025215515.1. NCBI lineage: Eukaryota > Metazoa > Platyhelminthes > Trematoda > Strigeidida > Schistosomatidae > Schistosoma > Schistosoma japonicum. The sequence continues at coordinate 88,697,361 of CM046061.1, forward strand.
CTGAAGTGAAAACTAGCAGACGGACAAACAAAGAAATCAATAGTTTCTCGCTTTGATCAAATGGTAAAATATTCACGTTTGCATCAATTATGTAAAATATTTGAAAAATATTTCAGACAATCAAAAATTAAATCATCTAATTGACCGTGTATATACATAATTTTATTAATTATAAGAGCGGCTATTTAAGAAAACTTCTTCACTACTAGATATGAAGACACAATACTGAAAAGTCTAGAAAGATAGATAGCCAACTTGGAACTAGCAATTAAGGATCATTCAAAGTCGTTTAAATGAAGAGAAACTTAAATAACTAGAACAATCTTCATGAAAAATGAAGAATTTGATGGAATCCAGTAAACACTTATGAAAAGCAGCACTTTTCAAGTTTATTTATAGTTACCTGAAACCAAGATATAAACGGAAATAATTCCTTCAGTATTCAAGAAAATTCTAATCATGAATATTGAATTCAAAGAGGAAACACCTGAAGTGATATAATAAAGACTGAGTATTTTATTCACACCGACTAGACTATATTTTTCATGCGAAACTTGATCTGAGTAAATATCAAAGATGGACCGCAGGTTGGACCACCTCAATGAATGTTCACTGTGATCATGTTTAATGAAATGAAGAAAACCAAATAGAATCATTTACCTCAATTGGACAATATCCACTTATCCAAAATTTCCTGTTGGTGTCATACATCGTGGTACACTTCTCGATATTTGGACACCAATAACATTTTCGATCAAATACACCATCACGAAGGCATGCATTACATGATGTTTGTTCAGAGCAAACTTTAATGTAAACAAAACAAGATGAATTTGCATAAATTCACCGCTTCCGTCACAGATGATCAATGTATTCCTCGAAATATTTCATGGTCATATTATATACCAACCATACTTATGATATGCTGTGAATACAACTAATCACGTTATACAGAAACATTACTAGGAACCAATACAAAAAGCAAGACAACGATTGATTACTCTATGTTTCTGTAACTGCTCCGATATTGGTATTCTCGAGTTGAATAGAATAGAACAATATAGTTGAGTCGACTGAACAGAATATGACTCAGATTTCAAGTATCCATTTGAATACATGTTGATCCTGACTCAGACAACAAACTTAGTAAATATCATTAATAACGAACAAGAAGATTGATGATACAGAACTGTGGTAACATGTACACAATAAACTAGTTATAGAGGTGACGAATACAAATTGATACAGCAACAGTTAATAGATGAGATGAGAGGTTGAGACTAGGGAAATACACAAGTAATAGAAATAGAACGTCTTGTTCACGTAAATACAACTTACAGATATGACATAATCATCAAGAAAACAGTTAGTTAGTCATTTATCTGGATTCTCATGATCTACCAATGTATTAACTTGTATGTAACTTAAGAAAGTTCGATGAATTTCAATGAAGTCTTTATGATCAGCAAACAATTTTTGTAGTTGCTTAGTTTGCATTTCAGAAAGAAACCAATTGTGTAAAGTGGAATACTGCTTACACGTATACAACAATGTTTTCATTTTTGATGTCGTGAATTGGTTTGAATTATACATTCACTGATCACCTGGAAGCACTAGGCAGCTGTTTCGTCCCAGTATGCGGCTTATCAGCAGTGCGCATTCACAACTGCAATAAGAAAATCGAACCCAGGACCATCTGGTTTCATTGCGAACGAATTACCATTAGAGCACTGAGTCGGCTCCTAACGGTTGATATTTGTGATTCAGTTCAAACGTGTTGGGTGTGAAACAGTTGACCAGCGACGGCATTCTATGAGGTCACGCAAATGTATCACAAATTTACTAAGTTTGGAATATAAATCATTCGGATCCGACTTAGTGGTCTCATGGTTAAGTTTTCGCTGCGGAGTTAGAAGATCCTGGGTTCTATCTCATGTGGATGCCCACTGCTGAAGAGTTCCATACCAGAACGAAGCAGCTGTCCAGTTCTTGCAGGTGATCAACAATTGTCGAATTCAAATCGATAGATGACATAAGTATTGACAGTCAACAAAAAGCACAACAACCAATAATAATATTTTCTCCAATTAGATCATCATTATCATAATCAGGCTTTAATTAAATATACAACAATATTTATATATGAATATGAAAATTATTACACCAATCAAAGTAATTTATGGGTTAGTGATAGAAATGAAATACTCCGATTACGTAACAAGTCATGATAAGTGAAATATGAGTAAATTGATAACAGTAAATATCTACTAGTAGTAATGCCAAGGAGACGATTACCAGTATGAATACTTATTTTAACATAAGATGAATACCAGTAATTATTATCATTAACTTGTAAATTGCTTCATTGGTCTAATAATTTCCATATTAGCATATAAATGTTGTTGTATATTAAAGTAAAGCCTGATTATGCTAATGATGATGATGTTTTGCATGATGATGATGATGATGTTGATGACGATTTCGATGGTGTTGATGATCTGATGGAACACATCATTGTTCGCTTGTATGTGTTGCTCTCATTCACATTTTGGAGACGTTTATATTTCAAAAATTGGAACAGATCAATAAGAGAACTAGTCCAGTGTGATCTAAGCCAACATTCTATGATGTATGTTGAGTATATTCTACATGTTATTATAGAAACAAATACTGTTTGCACTTCTCATTGGAATTGTTACTTTTGTGTTTTGTAACTATGCCAATCAATACGTATCTACATCAAATATATTTCAATAGAGTGTTTACAGCTACTGTAAGTAACCGTACTGATGATTCATACTGACAGATATTCCTAATCACTAAACTAATCACAGTTATTCAATAAGTTATCATCAAAATTAACTAGTTGAGTAGAACGAATTTGGTGTTTTCCCAGATAATTCACCAAAACATACTTGGGTTTGGGATAAATTCCATTCGAGTGCCCGATCGTATCAATGATATAGGAATGTTTATACTACTTATTTGGTAATATGGATAGTATGCGGTATCTATAAGTAAAATTAAAGAAAGAATGCCATAAGTTTGGTTACATCGTTATGTTTGACTGAAATGATACAACAACATGATGAAAATTCTACAATACTAACAGATGGATTTCTACTTCATGAAACATAAATAACAAAGTTATCTATTATACATAGTGAATTATTATTATAATTAGATATGAATAAGTCTGGTTCCTAAGCGCGATTCCATCCGACTAATCCAAATCAGAAATCATCTTGTGACAACCACAGAAGCATCACTTTGACTAACGTAGTATCTGAGATACTAGTGCCTGTAATCATCCGAAGTTTGTCTAAAGCCAGACAACATCAAGCTCTTGAAAAAAAGGCTGGCTTCACACCTAACGGAAAATACTTTGACCAGTCAATTACTTTTCATATGCTCTCAGCACATAGAAACTACTGCTACCATCGTCCGACATTGGCCCAAATTAGCCATAGTAGAGCATTGAGCTGGATGCTCGCCAATCTGAGTCTGATTTCCTTGGTGAAATCTAGTGTGCGAACTGATGAGGAGTCCCACGCTAGAACGAAACGTCTGTCCAATTCTACATAGTTTTCATTGATACCGTGCAAACATCAATCTCTGACGAATTGAATCAATTACAAGCATATATGAATTATTTCCCTTCATATTCATTGTTATTATAATTTACATTAATAGCTATTCTACAATCGATTGGGTAATCGATGCAATACACTTTCTTATAGTCTACTGTATCTTTTACTTTGATATGGTGTTCACACCTACACAGGGACTACTAATATATGCGAACTAAAAATGTAACAAAGCAATCCGTCGGCAATGGTAATGTGGCGACAGAGACGCTGATTTCAATTCATAGCAGCATTAAACGTCATTATTACGTGATATAAACTATGAGGTGGATAGGAAACACATTGAGAAAATTATCAAACTGCATCTCAATACAAGCAATAACATGGAATCCTAGAGACCAAAGTAAAAGAGGAACACCCAAGAACACATTGCGTTGGGAATCGATAACAGATATAAAGAAAATGAACAGCACTTAGGAAGAGATAGAAAGGAAATCCTAGGATAAAGTTAGTTGGAGAATGCTGATCAGCGGCCCATGCTCCACATGATGTAACAGACACTGATTTGATTGATTAAAATATGTACAGATACCACAGAGATGACAATGAGCATCGATAGTGAATCAGACTATAACCTAATCGTTTAAAGTTTATTAGTGCGATAAATACAGAAGCCTAGATTATGAGTGCACCCGGTTGCCAATATGTCAAGCATATTTTATCATTCAATCATCCGAATACTGGACTACACCCTTCAACATGAATCATGTCTAAAGTGTCACAAATCACTGTTTATATCACATTTGATTTTATTGATAAGAGAAACAAATGTTAACACATTCAAAAAATCCATGTTCACCCTGAATATCAGATCGATGTTCAACGTCCTACCACCGACAGGAAAGAAACGTTGCATCTGCAAATTCATCGATTTACACGACATAGATGTTGAAAATAGGCACTAATAATAAATTGGCAACTAGAATCAAATACCTGCCTTTTTCCCCAGTAATGTTAATTATTGTCTTAACCAACTCAATTCATCATGTCAAATACAAATATTACTATCCATTATTGGTAACATCAACAGTATTCATTAGTTATTCAACTTACCGTTTCAAAGTAAACTGATATGTTGCCATTTGAATACAATGTACATCCTATCGTTGCTACAGAACAACGAGAAATGATAAACAGCTATCATCATTCACATAGAAAGTTATTAGGAGACTACACAATCGTTATTTTTCGAGTTGAGTTTGAGTGGTGTATCAAGTCATATTATCCGAATGAAATGACTTCATTATAAGTATTACGATAAAAAACTATAAATATGATTAAAAATTCCAACTCCCAACCCACCCCCACTCTCAGCACCAATCAATTTTGTGTCTTCAAAAACTGCAATAGAACACAGTGCATAGGATGCTGAGTTAAAACAGACTAATAACTACAGTGTGATACTGTCAGGTGGAATAAAATCAATAATGCTGACTAAAAAATACACGATATCATTTGTTAATTTGTCGTTGATCAGTTTAGTCCTTCAGGTATAATGGTAGTCGTAGTCTTCTATACACAGTAAATCACTGATGACACCTTTGATGATGACACTGGATGGCTCTAGCCCAATATATCACTCTTCCTTAAATACTGAAGCTACGCCTGCTGTAGAGTGTCAATTCGCTAGAAAGTTTGTTATTCACTAAATCTTCATCAGGTTTCTTCATAATACATACTGATATTTATGCGCGAATATGAAAGGTGAGATTAAGATTTATGTCTTGTATTAGTCATAGTTTGATCTCGTTTAGAGACAATTGACAACCAACTAGCGTTGAACAGCTGTTTCTACCGAGTAAGATATAGTAATGACTTCTCCATTTCCGATGAAACCCGAAATTGTCATACCTCACGGCGAAAGTATAATCTTCTTTGGACGTTGGCCGACTTAACAGTGGTGATGGTTAATTGTTAGACGTGAGACCTAAAGGTCTTGGACTCCGTCTTGAGTCGGTTAATAGGTGAGAGGTTTAATTCTACGACAATTGTGCACTGATTGGCAATGGCATCTAATCGAGATCAATCAACAAACGAATACAATAATCAAATATTTTCAGAATGTTTCATGAATCAAGACACTTCAGGTATTGCTCCAATTAAATAAGATGAGACGGCGATTATCGTAATATGTTAGAGAGAAAACTGCATGTAAATTATTCATAATGAGAACAATAAATAAAAGACATTGTAAACAAATATTTCAATATGAGAAATTAGTAGGAACTGGAGAAAGTAGACTTATTAGAAAAGTGCTCGTCATAATATCAAGTTATAGGAACAGTGTAAATCAGAAGTTCAAACATGCTGGTAGTGAAGAAGACAGACGAAATGGGATAATGGAAACACAAACGAAACGGAAAATGTGGGAGGGGGAAGAAGAACTGATTCAATGATTCATAATGTTTTATTTGGCAAATATAGAACGGTAGGAGAGTGAAATATACAGAGATTGTTGACTCGATTACATAAAGATGTCGGCAAGTGTAGTGAGACAAATCACATCACTTTAGATCATTGTATTAGTTTACTGTGCATTCTCTATCGGATCTGGTGAAAACTAACTACAATTACATTTTACTTAATCATTACTTAGTCAACCTTGAAAATATTCACTAATTTGATGCATCATGTTGTCTCCTTTGTAGCTCGGTTTGTATCAGGCACAAGAAAGTAGTGAATTCAAGTAACATACCTTTCATTTAAGTGATTGCAGCTGCTTACTTTAAAAATCTCAAACAATCCTTAGCCACATGAGAGGTCTTTTCAACCGCCAACACTGGTCTATCATATGAAACATTCCTAGTTAAATGACACATTAGTTGTGATTACAGAGAAATAGATTGTTCTGAGCAATCTACATCTCAAACATCTAGTTCCTTATGCCGATGTACTCATCAAAAAATATTTTTCAAATAATCTATCTCATTCAGCATTTTATTGATGAACTCTGATTCCGGCTTATATCATACCGTCTCTATTTTGTATTAATTGTGAAGTGATGTCAAACGATAAAAGTGAATGCCCTAACATACTGAAGAAATGAAAATTGGTTAAACGCTCTCTACTACTTAACATTTACTCGATTATTATTTGATTCCATTCATTAAACACATGCACCCCATCCCCATGCACTATGAGGGATAACAGGCATTGACTGAACAAGTGATTGTACCTATTCAATTATCAAATTAAGTCTACTAACAAGTAATTCATACCTTTATGATTCATTTCTTTTTCATTTCCATCATAAATACTAAGATTAGGCCACCTGATTGCTAGAAAGTCCTCTGTAAATACAATCAAATACCATTGAATGTTAATAATAATAATAATAATAATAATAATAATAATAATAATAGTAATAATAGTAATAGATCAATAAAATTAATTCATGAAAGTCTTCCAACCAGTTCATCGATTCCCTTCATGTGTCATTAACGTGATCTGTGCATTACATGATATTCTTATTTCACTTGTAAACATAAAGAAAATAATGAAAGAAATATGGTATGGATTGAAGTACTGCAGTTCAAGGTAGGCCCTTTCTAATCACGCCTGAATAGATACAGCCGTTGGTGTTCATAACTAATCACTTCAAACAAATCAATGTCAAGAAGATTCCATGGAATATTTACACAATGGAAATGAACAAGCCTAAATGTTTAAGTAGGCTGTATTTTTATCAATAAATTAAACTTAACTTTTCAACTTGAAGTAAAATTGGTATCTTAGTAACTAACAACAGAAACCAGTAGCGTCATTAAAGAAGAAATAAAAAACATATGGCCATGTTTTCTGAAATTCACATTACAGAGATACATGCTCTTCCACGGAGAAAGACTTTTCAAAACAATTTTTGTTACTGATAAGAAGAATCATCGGGAGTAACATGACTAGAATTAATAAGATGATTCAGTATTAGGTCGGGTAATGTTTAAAAATGAGTTAGAAGTGTATTTACTCTGTGTAGCTAACAAAAGTAAAATCAAACAAGAGAGTAAACAAATAAATGAATGTAGATGAGGCTTAAAAAACGAAAGAAGGTTGTTCATTTACAAACATCAAAATAGTAAATAGGCAAAAGAGGCCTGAGTGGAAAAATGATGAAAGAAGATGTAGATCATGATAGTTTCAATTCCGGATATATTTAAGGTCAGTAGTCTAGTTTTTGTAGGCAGGTCAACTCATATATTAGTTAAAGTCTAGGACACAGACGCAATCCCATTTGATTGATCTCAATCTCTGATCAACCCAGTTTACGGAAGAGCACACAAATTCTCTAATGATAATCACACGGACATCAGTTTGAATTACATAGTACCTAAGATAATAGCCTTTGTTATTATCCAACGGTTGTCTGACGCTAGGTGACAGAAAACTTTGGTTTTACGCTTCCACAAGGATGCATTGACTAAATATTTGATTTTCGTCAGATCCTAGGATATAGGTAATGCTACCATCTCCCGACTACAGTTGTATTCCTCGACTTGAACGCCACATTTGAATCCGTAGATTGAGAGGTACTCTGGCAGTGCTGAGACTTAAAAGGTTTAACTTAAAAGTATGTAAACACTATAGATGACTCACTACTTGAATACCACTGGTCAAGTTACAGCTTATAGTGAACTGTCACGAATATCGTCAACCTCAAATAATAATTTTTTTGGGATTATCGCTTATCCCCTTTTATATATATTTTGTTACAGATGCCCTCCCAGATGCCACATTTTGTTGGACTAAATTTTTAGGAATCTACCTCCTTCAACGAAGCTTAGTTTTCTACCTACAACAAGAAGACGATAAAGCTCTATTTAGTGAAGATGTTGACAATATGCAGAGTCTTCTGAACACGTTGAATAACATTGTAAGTATATTCGAAATGCATTTCCACATGTGAAACGAATGAGGAGAGAAAAAGGAAGTCACTACAAGTACAAGGATTATACTGAAGTTAGAAGGTTGAATGGCCCGATATTTCAAGAAATAAGACGTCTGTAAGAACCAGTATAATTAGATATCTGTGCACGTAGAATACTGATTATTGTGTAAAACAAAGATCTCTGTTCCTTATGATGCCGTAATTTCAGTTTTTACACATAAACACATATTACCTTTATTATGTTGTTTGATGTTGTTGACATTATACATACATATAGGTATCGTTTTTCAGATGTGAACATGGTGAAAGAGTAATTTGTGGAGACACTGTATACAAAAAATTCATATAGCACTAAACATACTATTGATTAAGGCTATTATTATCATCCATTTTATTATTGTTACAACGCACACTGAACGTGCAGTTCATTTGTGAAAACCAGTTGTAAAACGAGTTGACAAATAGCTATGATCGTAATGAGATCTTGACTAGGCCCTCATTTACCGGATTTCTTTATATGTAAACTTTATAATATTCAGCTGAGTTCAATCATAAGGTGATTTGTTGAATATAGAAAATAAATGGATGATGCCTTTTTCATATGCGACGAGAGTGTTGACGAGTAAGTTATCATAAAATTCCATCATTACCTGGCATCCATCAATAGAGTTTGTAATAGAAAATGAATCAAACTCATCAGTCGTATATTTTGATGTACTTTCACTTACACCAGACAGTGTATCCACTAATCAAAATGTTAAGTTTTCAGTAACATTCATAACTTGGTCATTACACAGAACAACGATAAATTCATTACTACGTAAGCCGTGATCTGGTCTGTAGGGTTATATTGTTTCATGTCAATTTGCATTGAAACGCAATAGAATCACACTGAATTCACCAGTTTACTTGCATCATAATTATGAGCCTGTTTTAGTGTAGTTAACTTTACTATTTAGACTAGTAAATGTCATTGTATGGATCTATTTGTAAAGAACTCATTATCAAGTTGTACATTCGTGTAGGAAATGTTCACAGAATAAGTCCATAAGAAACATAAGAACAATCAACGAAGATTAATTAATCAAATGATTAGAACCAATTAAAACGTAAACTGATAAGTTCAAATACACAAGTGATAAAATGTTGACGTCTTAAAAAACATGCCACTAGACTGTGTCATTATACTACAGGTTTCAAATTACATTTCTTATTTAAGTGAATGAATTTAATTCAAATTATTCACAGTGGTTAGCGTTTTTTAGAAGATTGTATATTTTACGGGATGGAGATGCAAGAACATCGCTCAACCCTCGTTCTTTATTCCGGGTTGGGATCAGCAGCAATTCCAGGGGGATTTCAGGACTGATTGAATTTCGAAGTAGAAAACTTCTAAGTCCTTTTATTTTATCTTTACAGAAGCAGACTGGGATCTGTTCTCGTGTGCGCAGTTCATAGGAACAGATGGACTGATAATGACGTTAAAAGTAATTTCATGCTGGTGAAAGTTAGGCATAACTATGCAGCATTAAACGTCCTACTGCTAACTAATGACAGATAGATGACATCTTAATTTCAGACAATCTATAAAATCATTTGAAAACCAAAGATAAACACGATTGGATTTACACCCGCACGTGTTCATGAATGTAGTAACACCACTATCACCACACTTGTCTTGATGACCGAATGATCCTGACGAGAAATCTGAAAACATTTTAGCGATGAAAATTTATCATTATTAATTAATGTTTCAAGATCATCTAAGTGTTGTTAACATTTGAAATCAAAGTAACTTCTATATAAATACTCATCCATGCGCCTATAGAGCATTTTTACATGGGTTCCTTCAAGCTTACAAAGATTATATTTCAATCTAGACTACATGGCTTCTTTATTATTTGTGTAAATTACTGTTGAGGGATCCACAAAGTGCCGGCTCTAAACGACGATCCGATAACTGTATCTAAATCCTGATAAGCCAGCCAGACAACACCAGTGAACTGCGAGTTTATTAACATAAATACATCGATTTTTATATCAATTAATTTACAGTGATTATTCATCAAGTGAAATTATCAACCTTTAATTAATACAATGAAATACTGTCAAATTGTACTCAGGCGTAGGACTCACATTGAAATCAAATTAATGTGATGAAATTGTACAAATGAAGCTTACAAAAAATCAATACAATCGCTTTTGTTTAATTAAATCAACCATTGTATCTTTGCGGATTAGGTATTCCTAACATTGGGTGACCGAGTTCCAATTAATACTGCCTAGTCGGTAACTGTGCGTTTGCCCTGTGCCTACTTAGTATCAAGCCGAAATATGAAGAATATAACCAATAGATCAGCCAGACAGAATCCTATTACATTTCAAGCATTACTTTATATTTACATAAAATCAGACCACACAGCAAACCAATTACGATATTAACATGAATACAGAACAAGGGGAATAGTGGTAATGAATAGGAACAATTTGTACACAACTAATTAACTGTAGTCCATAACAAGAGACAATATAATAACAGTGATTATGCTAAACGGGAAGATAGGGTGAGGTACGTGACAATAATAGAAACAAAATGTTTACATTACAGACAGTTAGAATAAATGAAACAATGTTCTCAAAACACAGTTTTGAAAGTTTGTTACACTTCTTTGTGGTCCGGCATAACACATTGTCAACTAAACTGTGCGCAACGGCGTTGATGTGGGAAGTAGCCATCTCATTGTTTCGTCTCTAATCCATAGTGCTTTCCTAATGTGCAATTGTAGATAGTGAAGACTAAGAATATCAAGAATAGACATTTGATGAATATTGTTCCATTTCAATGCATGTTCACAGCCAACATGATGTATGTGCTTAGATTTGACTGAATTACTCACAAAAGGGCAAAGTTCATCAAATAACCCTGGTGTAATAACAGTGTCACCCTACAAATAATTCAAGCTATCAGTGATTTATTTTACAATCAGCAGTTTATTATTTATGGTGAGATTTTATCAAGTAGAAACACTACATAATATTACAGTTTCATATAACTAGGCATTCTCAACGCCCTCAACGTTTTTGTTTCAAAAGCTACGACTTTTTGAATAATTAATAAGCAGAATGTACATCTTACGACTTCCGTCCTAATATTCGTATATATTTGTAGACGTCATCAAGAAGGATCTCATCGTAAGGAATAATTCATGAAACAAGTACTGTTACTATTATTCAATGAAGTTGGGGAAAACCACTGACTGTGCTCATTAGGGGTAAGTTAAGCGACAGCCCAGTGGCGAAAACACAACATTCAATTAATGAACCGTAGGTTCAAGCTGCACTTTGTTTACTTTAAATTGAATAATCAGTTTCAGTATAACTTGCCCTCACACTAACTCAAAGCCAGGTTCTCTTTCCTGTGTTGTACTCAATCCATAAGTTATACATTCTGTAACGACGATTAATTATACTAACTACATGGTAAATCTGTAAAAAGCATCGTCACGGTAAATTGAAATCGTTTATTCAAGAGGAAACACTTACTTGTGCAAAGAAGCATTTGAATGCCAACATAGGATTGGCGCATCATCGATATATTTAAAGTGATTTAATAATCTCCTCAACTTTCGATTCTCGAAATTTTATCCACCGTCATGAAACCAGATGTTGGAGAAACCGATTTGATAGTCCGAAGTCATCACATTATTACTTCACTGATTGGCTTCTGTTTGAATAAAGTGAATATTGATGTTAAATATTTTACAAATCATTGTACTATTCTTGTTCATCTGATAATCCTTCTTGCGAAACCATTCATGGTATTCTTGTTTCTAATGAATCGCCAGTCCACATCGCAAACGTTGTAATATTCTAGTGAATTATTGTAATCTTAATTGTTAACTAGTCAATATAACTCGATTAATTGGATTGTACCCATTCAACATATACTCAGTTAAGTACTTTGTCGACATGCTGTATCATGACAAGAATCAACAAGTTTCGTCACTACGATTCAGAATACAAAGATGCCAGACTAACCAGCGATTATAATTCTTATATATTGCTAGGACTTGATGCTCTATTATAATAAATCCTGATTGTGAATCTCAGTTGTTCTGAATATTAATGAAGTGAAGTGAAGTGAAGTACGCTCGAATAGTCATAAAACCACCCAATGTATGTATATGAGGGTTATAGTGCAGTATGGAAAATAATCACACACACATTTGTCGGCATAAAATGCTATTGCATTCTCCACCATTACAAATACTTTGTATTTGTAAATGTCTTCATCACGTGATCGTGTTATTCCATAAAATTAATGAAAACTGAGAGCAAATCATTCGGTGTATTGAGGTGATTAAACTGTTTAGTTACACATAGGTTGACATGATGGATCAGCTGCACTCCTCTCCTCATTACTACGACTACTGTCAATATACGTGGCTGCCTTATTCACATCATTATTCACAATGCAATTCAATAAGTGTATCTCACCACAGGAATGGACTGCTGCAAGTAGTCACCCAATCTTTGAATCAGGATCTATGTCACGTGCATTTAACTATCGACCGATCAACCTGACGTCTATTTTAGTAAACGTACCCAAAAGAATCGTGGTACACTTCTCAGAAACCAACGTACAGTTTGACAGTGCTTCAATCGGCCTCTCGAACGATCTTTCGTACATCACAAATATACTACTGATTTGCAAATGTAACCAGAATCCAATAACAACAAACAATCAGTAGATGTAATAAACGTGGACTACTAAATAGATTTTCTTAAGAACCTTCAATATAAGCTTGCGTTAAATCTATAAAACTTCAGAATTTTCATCAACCTGTTTAAGTGGATAAGGGATTTTGTGTTTGGTCACAGACGGAATACAACAATCAACTGTCATGTCTGCTCTTGAAATAGAGTACTGAATGGGGTACTTAATGCTCTCTACTACGTCCCTAATTATTTACATTTTATATGTACTACTCACAAATCGACTTTCCAATGTTACTATACACGTATCACGTCAAGATATGGTAAAAATCAGGTAGTGGCAATCTCGTGTGATGCACCGGTTGGTTTGTTTACGTTGTGGTTAGCGCTTTCAATTAGAGCAAAATATGTAACCATGTACGATTACCAGAAACGTGCCCACAACTACCACACTAAATGATTCTCCTTATATTATTGCAAACAATCGTTCAAATAATGTCGAAGTTCTTGACGATTCAGGCTTACCATTTTGTGTTATTTTGCTTGAATATCATCTTCTGTTATTTCATTGGGCGACACGTTTTATTGATCAGTCAAAGTTAACAATCAAGTAATCAATTTTTGAGTTTGGATATCAGAAATCACAAAATGTTTGTTTTCAGTCACCAATTATTACAGTCCGCTGTCGATTTCTCATTGGATGTGTCAATATAGCGAATCACGTCTTATCAGTAAGTTATTCTAAAACTGTATGTAGGACCGTTCACAAACAGAATATTCATTTATCTTGAATTGGTGATATGAAGATAAGGTAAGTGTTCAATAAGAATTTATACAAGATTGTTGATGTATTGCATGAATTGTTGTGTGAATAACAGATAAGTTATTTCAATTCCAGAGGCTTAGCTGATCAACTAGTGACTTGGATGCTGATATTATTAGTCATTTTCACTGGAACTACACTTGCTCAACTTGATAGAGAACAGCTATTAGTCCAAATAAGGGCTAATATTAGTAAGATAAATGATGGAAATCCTGTGTCGCAGAATGATACATATCTACTAGTAAGACGTTGAATTGATTTTAATCGGCATTAACAAACAGCTTGATCATGATTATTATTTCCAAGAGGATTTTATTGATGGTGCAATTGACAAGGATGTTCTAGATAAGGTAAGTTGGTTATTTATTTGTATTTTGTATAATGCAACTGATTATCTAGTTGGATTCTACGAATCATACAGCTACCTATTGGAAAACGTTTGTCAGTCTTGAATTTTAATGTTAATGATTACTTCCATTAGACTATAAGACCAAATTTTCAAATGAAGCTTTTTGGCACTGAATATGACGCAGTTGATGTGCATGCAAACGGTACGTGGAAAGTCATTTATGATTGCTTATTGAGTGATGTAAAGTAGTTGTATAGAGTTGAATAGACCTATTTCATTGATCATGTGGCATTCATTAAAACTGTTCCTTAAAATTACTTCAGTAGTTTACATTCGGTGTGAATCGATTCAATTGTTTTGATACCGTTTAGGCAATCTAGAATAGAGATGAACTTGTTCAGTTAGTAAATTATCTTGAAGAAACTGATTGTGAATAACTGAAAATATCACATTCATAATCAAAAGAATATCAGTCGTGGACAGAGATGTATGACACTGATATTGTTCATTAGTTTCCACATCTGGGACGATTGTTAAGAAACATAACTCGTCAACTAAGCATCACATTGCAGTGATTTAATTAAAAAAACTCTAGTCACAAGCAGATAAATGTCAGAAGAAAGTTGATGTTTGATATTAGAATAGACAATTTGTTTGGAACAGGTTGTTATGTGAGTTAAATATCTGACAACAAACAAGTTGTGTTTAACAAACTGTGCAATCAATCAGATATAAGTGAATATCCCAGCGATTAGTGTGAATATTATTCTGTGTTCACCTTGTATTGTCTTAGGGGCGGTATTGACGCAGAATTCAAAGGAGCGAGTGATTATTGAACCTTTAGTTAACGGTTTTGGTGGTGAATACATGCATTCAGTACAAACTGGTAAGTTATTTTATTGAAAAACTTACCTTGTTTGTTAACGTTGAATTGTACAACATTAGAAGATTGTATGCACAGAAGCAGTGAAATTATTCTCCTTATGTACGGCGTTCAGCCGTAATCACGGGTAACATTTATAACGTTGACTAGAATGTTTCACATTCAAGTATTGAAATGGAAGCTCCATCATGGATAAATCATCAGTAAACCGAGAATCCAGCAACAAAAATGACTTCAATAAGCACTCAGTTATGAATTACTGGATAGTATGGTCCAAAAATGCTCTCACTAGAATCTCCATCACACATTTGACATCAGATATGATATTCATGATTGAAACTCCTAATGTCTTCTCACTTGTAATCTGTTCATTCTCACATAGACAGGTACTGACTGACACGATCACTCAAACACATTTGAAAATATAATAATGCGGACAATCGTAATGATAACCGACTGTATCATTAAAGTATGCAACAAAGTGAAAATTCCACCAACATCTTCGTTGTATCAACGTAACTGAAAGTGTTGGATGTAGGTCATCAAACTGCATTTTCGCATTTTTGCTACGAACTGTGTGCTATAAATCTTCATCAAAATGTTAAGCTTACTAATGTAATTAAAAAGGCCATTCACGTTTATTTAACAACAGATGATTTCTTAGCAATCAGATGGCCACAATTACGTTTCTATTCTAACTCAAAATTACACACAGGTATGTCATAATAACATGAGTCATTTTATGCATTGTGCTATAATGTGTATAGCTGGTGATAATTGATCATGTTATGACTATCGAGAATCACTCTTCACATTAAGCAATCCATTAATCACTTATGCACATTCTACTAAATATCAATCGTTCTGCATCATTTCACTTATTCACTATTCAATGTAAACAATCAAGTGTTAGTTCATCCACCAGAATCACTCATCTCATATCACAACCTCAAATGTCGTCATCTATCCTACTTTGCTTATCGAGTTCATGTACACTCTGCATATTATTCAGTATATCGATTAGTTACAATTGATACTGAACTCATTCACTCATTCTCATAATGCAAACAGACATCAAGTGAAACAATGAGATTCTCATGGAATCACCAATACTTATATTCAATTTTAATTCTATTTCAATGTATTTTATAGTTAAGATAATTGTTGTTCTGTACAAGAATGGGATTATTACGATGAAATATGAGGAAGTAAGTTGAAAATGTCACCAATGATCATCGACTTATTTGAATGTACATTTTGAAATTTTGTAATTGTTGAATGTGTGGAATGTAATTTCATGATATTTATGGGAGTTGACTTGTATTGTCATGACTGAATACGATTGGAGAGCTGTTTGAAAAGATGATGTTTATCAAGGAGCAATGTAATGACCCTGTATATATATAGAATGTAGTCAAATGATAGTTATATTCAACGTCATATGAATGCGAATTCAATTTGAATTGAATGTAAACAAAGAATGTGTGAAATACATTTAGACATGTATTGCTTCGAATGAATAAATGATTTAATAAGTGAATGAATGAATGATTGATTGAATGAATGACATCCACATTGATGTGGGAATGAATGAATATTTAGTGATTGGCAATGTTGATTATTTTTCTTTTTAGATACCAACTGGAATTGATAGCAAACATTTGAAATCGTTCTTTAACCGTAAATTTGATTTGTACATTGAAATTAAATTAATTTTATTTACGTTATAAATCCATTGCATGAACTCTTCATAATTAGTAAGATATAAATTTATCGAATCTACCGTCAACTAATAATCACACCACTCAATGTATTTTAGGTTTGTTTCTCTGTATTGAAATGCAGATCAAATTGTTATATTTTCTCAGCCGAATTCATTACTGATGTTAACAGTAGTGCATGAGAATGATGTGATGCGATGTGAATTTAATTTACTAAACTGAATGTTCACGAATGTATCAGTGGTTATAATAATGCATTCCTCCAACCCCCCCTCCATCTCCACCCAGAAATTCACCAATACATCTCAACAAAATAAGCATTTATATGCGAACTGTAAACGTGGTTGATAATAATTCATGTATTGATAACATTCACACCGGAATGATATGCACATTCTCATGCACAAATATATCGATGCATTCATTTATCTTTTATTTAGTTGAAGGAACAATATTTGATAATCGCGTACACTTTAGTACAATTCAAGTTCCTAGTTTCATGATTAAAACTGGCACGGTAGTGAACTTTATACCAGCACCAAGTGAGTGAGGCATGTTGTATGTTTCTAATGGTTTATTGGTAAGAGTGTTTTGTTAACCATACTTTACTGTCTGCATCACATTCAGTGTTTTCAATTTAACGACATTTTTGTTACTTGGCTTATTTTCTGTAATTCAAATACATCCTACACATTCATCTCAACTACTGAATTCCACATCTTCGGATTCAACATAATCGAAATATGATTAACACATGTAAATGTGAATTGCACATGTGGAATCGGTGATAATACTGATGTCCTCAACATGTAAAATGAAATACATCTCAATGTATGAGTAGAGAGTAAACGAGAAAATTGGACAGAATTGAGTAGTCGACATCATAATTATTCACGAAAGGTCGTCATAACACAATTTGTAGACATAACATAACAGTATACATTAACAATGAACTAGAATATTTTATGTTGTTTTTCTATTTGTTGGTTTGTTTCAATGAAATCACAGAATATTGTTCAAAGGAATCATCACAAGAGGCATGTAGTAATGCATCAACACCAGAAATAAGGTGTTTTTGGTGTGAAAAACATCACGCTTGTACTAACAAATTCGACAAGAACGCTCAAATCTGGTATGAGAATGATTGTAATGTAAGTAGATACAAATTTAGCTAGTGATCGCAACATTTACAATTGTTTGAATAGTGTAATATTTGAACTTACACACATTCTCGTATGATTACACATGAACACACAAAATGTCGCATCAAATTGAAGCAAAATATAGTCCCACATTCATATGAGCATGTCACCACGATGATATGAATACACTTCATTCATTCAGTCAGTCAGTCAAATAATAGCATGCAAAGTTGATTGCCACTTGTTTATTATGATTACTAAGTGTATGTCAGTATTTATTGGTGTAAGTGTATGTAAGTGGAGATGATAATTCAGCATAGTTTGTCAGTAGTATAATCACGTCAGTGAAAATGACATTTTCAAGTGTACGAATTCACTCGAATTATACAGAGTGTATTTGAGATTAGAAGTGATATTCTGAGACAAATAATTAAAAATGGATTATTTTCTTCATAAAATTGTGTTGGGCGATTATATTGGAATGAATTTATTTATAAATAACCTGACTTTAATTGACAATGTCATTTGCACTATCAAGTTTGTTATTTTGTTTGGAAGAAATGATTAGATATTTTTTTCAACTTAATAGAAACCTAAAACTGGCATGAACATAGTCATCTATCTAACCATTGGATTGACGCTGGTCCTTCTTTTAACGATTCCAGCTATTCGGAATTGGTCAAGGAAATATTAGATGTGAGTTAATTACACAACTGATATTACATTTTTTATTTTAAAGAGTCTAACAATTTATTGTGTTAATGTATCTTGTATCTTATGACAACGTACACTGAAGAACTCATGTTTTCGAAAAGATTATTTATGTTACAACATTGTGCATCCAAGACACCACTAGTAATTCATCAATGGATTTCATCTGCGTCATCTGTTAGGTAGTTACTTATCGATGAAATTGAACAAGTTTGTGCAAACATTTTGCGAATCGATGTAACTACAAATACAGTTAAGAACCGACCTAATGGTATAATGTCTAGAAGTTCGATGTAGAGACAGAATATCCTGGATGTAGTGAGTGTTCAGGTTGTCCTAAAAGCAAGACTATTATTCCATTGAATTCTGAATATAAAATAATCTGCTTATTCTTCAACTAGTTTCATATCAATTTTACGCATTCAATGGAATCCATTCAGAAAACTAATGAAACCATAAATTCACTTGATTGTAGAGCTCTAGGAGGCTAAAATTTGACTAAGTAAATAGAAGTGCAAATAGAAAACAAACATTAAATACCTTCATTTGTATCTATCTTTAATTCATAGCTTCATTCACATAGAAATTGTACTGAAAATACAAGAGATTTCTTGTTGCAAACATCACAGTATTAGGTGTTGAGTGATATACTGATATTCAGCATGAATCTATCAAGCCCTTCAGATTTTTATAAGAACATAGTTTGAATGGAGAAGTGGCAAACCTGATTTAGGAGAGAATGCAGTCTGAAAACTGCGACACATTACATCAATTAACACGCAATCCATAGTTCTCGACACAAAGTAGTGCATCAGTAAGTAGAATGGTAAGGCAGACATCAACAAATGATATGTATTTTTGAGTCGTTGAATGACAGAAAAGTTAATTATCAAGTCCAAAGAACTTGGCATACAGTGCAACTCAGAATGAGTTGTATTGTAGTAAAGTTAACTAGAGGAACTGGCACGGCAGCTTAATGCACAGTAAATCTGGTAGTGGAGAGTACAAGGGCACAAAAGTATTATTGATGTATTAAATTATGAATGATAATGCATCACTTGAAGTCACGTCTCCAAATAGCATGTATCAATAGAAATTAATTCACAACTACATCTAATCTGAGGCCAATCCTGTTTCATCGAATGAATAGTTGACTTGACTTTAGATTCTGTTGATGAGTGAATGAACGCCTCACCGTTTGTACACGTGATTTGATTGAAATCAGAATCGGAATTAAATTTCACCTCTTCAATCACATCCTACTCCTCCTCCACTTCCTCATGATAAATATTACAGATTCCATCTAACATGAACTCATTATCATAAGTAATAGGAGTGTCATTTGTGCATGTTCCAGGTGTCAATTCACATTGAGCTGATCAATAGTGCCAATCAACATTTTAACGTTTAACGAACATCATATGAGTTATAATCTTGCTTACAATCTGTTGGATTTACTTGTAATAGTCATACTACTCATGAGTAGCTTAATGCCTTTTCTTTATTATTGAACTTTCTAGATGTTGTTTTCCGATGGTTGGAACAGTAATTGTCTGGGTAGCCGTTCGGCATTATTACAGACATCAGCACAAGATACAAATTGTTGTAACTGTATTTTTTTGTTTTTCTTACTTAATCATTTTGAATGAAATTAACAAGTAATTTAATAGTAATTTGTTGTAGAACCATTTATGTTTATTTATACATGTGTGTTACAAAAACTAATATTTTGAAAACTTAAGACAGTCTTTTGACTTTATCGACTTCGGTTGCATCATTCCGATGAATCTTAAACGATGTCAATTGAATCTAACACATTCCATTACGTGAAAGGTTGTCAAATAAAGTGTTCCACTTTTGTACATTTACTTGACGATTCATAATCACTGTAATTAAAGTGGATATTTGAATGAATGTGTTAAATTAAAAGGTTGTTTAGTATTTTTGGCTAATCATACAAGCATTTAACCTGTCACTAGTTTGGGCGAAAGGGGACTTTAGACCGAGAAATACTAAGACGAATGCATCTCGATCACCCAGTTCATTTAAAATAGACAAGTACGAGAAAACTCACAAGTCAGCACTCGGCTGCAAACACTTCTCCAGGTTACAACAACAACAGCTAGTTATGATTCATTGGTTTCTTGTTATATTGTGAAAAGACCAATTGTGTTAGTAATGTTTATTGGGCGAAAACAGAGTAGGTCATAAAATATTACATACATTACTTCCAAGCATCAATTTGCTCATCCTCCGCGTTGTCTGTACTGTATCGTTCATCAACCTGCTTCTCTTGGTTGTTCTCGATTGTCCTCTGTATTTCGATCATGCTTCACCTCTTGCCCTCTCGCAAATCGTCTCGTCTGCTGTTTACTGATTCTTCCCGATTTCCTTTGACGCTCTGCTACCTACTACTTATTGATTACTTATAAGTAGTATCCACCACAATATCCTTATTAAACTAAATGGTTTTTTGACATCACAAATTGGTCTGAATTAAACAAACATTGTTCACCAGGAACTGTCATTGATCAGCTGCTTCGTACTAGTAGTGGACACTTCAGCAGTGCTCATCCACGATGCATAATAAGCTGACTCTGACCTAAAGGTGAGGCGTTCATTGCTGAGGCAGAAATTCATAGGTTCCATCACTGATGAGGTCGTAGGTGCTCACTGCTGGACAGTCTCATGCTAGTGCGAAACAGTTGTCCAGTAACAGTTCTTGATGGTCAGTGATTGTCTAATTCTGATCAGTTCCTAATATCTAATTCACATTTAACAACCTTTATAATACCCAGTTACAATGAACTCAGCATATAGTATAAATGACAACAATCAAACTATTTTACATAATTTCTACTGAAAACTATCAACTATATAAGTCATTTACATGTAATAATTGCATGACAAAAGTAATTTCTCATCAATTCATATAATCTAGGAAAAGGTAAGAGTTATACAAAAGAAGTGATCCATTCACAATGTGCACACATAAACAAACTATTGACAAATAAACACATTGATTCTTTGTTGAATGGTGAAATTTTCCTCTCTTTAGTAGTTCACTAATATTAATCATCATCATCGCAGCAAGTTGATTAAGTTGGTTACATTGAACTGTTATTTGTCAACATACAATAAACATGAATTACATAACACAATACAAACTACAACAAGAATAATTGATGACGATACTACTGTTAATAAAGTGAATAGATAATCTTTATGATGAATAATGTAATAAAGTAGTAAAATTACATAATCCATATCATTGTGTACTGATCTATTAGTTCGAGATCCTCTTGTATCATTCAATAAGTTAGCTTGAATGAATTTCATTGAGAGATTTACATTATTATAATGTACTGGTGAAGTTGTTTGTGAATGAAGTGAATTTTCATTCGAATTAATTTTCACACTCAATGGCATAGGACAGTTCGTTAAGTTCTGCAAAGATCAGATGCAAAATAAAATTCATCAATTTATAGGAATCAATTTTGTCAAGATTTCACTTAGTGACAAACTGTCGACAATGTTCTTAGTGTTGATGGTGTCATTTGAATTAAATTAGTTGACAACAGTCTATCTATTTACAAATAGCCAGTTGAATAATAAGATGTAATTTGTAGTAGCTTACTATGGTTAACAATGAATAGATGATGCAGTATTAGCATAAGTCTAGTTTCATGTATTAATCATTGCTAGCAATGAAGTGGCCAACAGTATTACGTCTTATCTGTCTATACTGTTCACATCCAACATAAATGTCATGTATTTATGACTTCAATTAATAACGGCTATTCAGAAGAGATAAAACTGTTTGGAAGGATTTGTGTTTCGTTGAAATTGATAATGTTTTCTGTATCCACTGAATGTAATGATGATTCAGAATTTATTCTATGGTGTCTTAAGACATTCGTTCTTTTATTCTTTCATTAAAGTGTATTGATGACTCTCCTACACGTATTACACAGCATATAGTACAATCATTCATCTTTTATGTAGGTATCACTAAATTCACCCAGTTACTTCGACCTCCCTATCTGTGACAATGTGATGGGATACATTTCACAGAAAATTATCAAATTTTATTTTTCTTGATGGTGACTTCAGTATACTGGACAACTGAATTTACTTAATCTATTCGTCCTAATTTAGATGAAAATTACTATTGAAAACAGAATTATATTTGAAAGTATGTAACTTTCATTCTTTCTTCAGGCTAATAATAGTCACAATGTGATGACTGGTCGTACGTTTCAATCAGTCATCATTCATCAGGTTTTCGGCTGTTCACCATGGATGCAAATTAGCCGATAAGGAAAGAAGTATCGTTGCACAGATGTGATTAATATAGGCCAGTTAAGGAGAAATAGACTTCATCATTTTATAAGTATTTCGGAAATCACAACTAAAAATATTAGATGAAGAAGTACCTGTAAAAATGCTGCACATTCTTTACAGAAACACTCAAATAGAGGCATAAGAAAATGAACAAGCATCAACAGACTGGAAACAAAGATACCTCATCAAGATGCTAAAGAAAGGAGACCTCAACAAGTGTGAAAGTTACAAAGACATCATTCGACTTTTACTACCCATAAATGTTTTTGCACAATGTTACTAGAACCGAATGAAAGATACGGTCGACATTTAACTTCTAGATCAGGAGAGTGAATTCTGTAAGAATCTGTCGTGTATCCCCCAACCAAATCGTAACATAATGGATCATTATTACACATTTAGTTGAATGCAAGTTAACTTTATGTCAACTGCCTTGATTATAAGAAAGCATTTCACGATGTAAAAAGACGAATATACTATAGTGTACTATAGTAAACTTTGATCATGTTTAATGAAATAAAGAAAATCGAATAGAATCATTTACCTCAATTGGACAATATCCATTTATCCAAAATTTCCTGTTGATGTCATACATCGTGGTACACTTCTCGATATTTGGACACCAATAACATTTTCGATCAAATACACCATCACGAAGGCATGCATTACACGATGTTTGTTCAGAGCAAACTTTAATGTAAACAAAACAAGATGAATTTGCATAAATTCACCGCTTCTGTCACAGATGATCAATGTATTCCTCGAAACATTTCACGGTCATATTATATACCAACCATACTTATGATATGCTGTGAACACTACTAATCACGTTTTACAGAAACATTACTAGGAACCAATACAAAAAGCAAGACAACGATTGATTATTCTATGTTTCTGTCACTGCTCCGATATTGGTATTCTCGAGTTGAATAAAATAGAACAATATAGTTGAGTCGACTAAACAGAATATGACTCAGATTTCAAGTATCCATTTGAATACATGTTAATCCTGACTCAGACAACAAACTTAGTAAATATCATTAATAACGAACAAGAAGATTGATGATACAGAACTGTGGTAACATGTACACAATAAACTAGTTATAGAGGTGATGAATACAAATCGATACAGCAACAGTTAATAGGTGAGATGAGAGGTTGGGACTAGGGAAATACACAAGTAATAGAAATAGAACGTCTTGTTCGCGTAAATACAACCTACAGATATGACATAATCATCAAGAAAACAGTTAGTTAGTCATTTATCTGGATTCTCATGATCTACCAATGTATTAACTTGTATGTAACTTGAGAAATTTCGATAAATTACGATAAAGTCTTAATGATCAGCAAACAATTTTTGTAGATGCATAGTTTGCATTTATAAAAAACAAATTGTGTAATGTAGAATACTACTTACAAGTATACAACAATGTTTTTATTTTTGATGTCATCAGCTGGTTTGAATTAGACATTCACTGATCACCTGGAAGAATTAGGCAGCTGTTTCGCCTCAGTATGGGGCTCATCAGGAGTGTGCATTCACAACCCCAACAAAAAATCGAACAAAGGACACTCTAGCTACATAGCGAACGCATTACCATTAGAGCACTGAGTCGGCTCCTAACGGTTGATATTTCTAATTAAGTTCAAACATGTTGGGTGTGGAACAGTTGACCAGCCATGGCATTCTATGAGGTCTCGCAAATGTATGACACATTCACTGAATTTGGAATATAAACCATTCGGATCCGACTTAGTGGTCTCATGGTGAAGTTTTCGCCTTTGAGTTAGAAGATCCTGGGTTCTATCTCATGTGGATGACCACTGCTGAAGAGTCCCGTACCAGAACGAAGCAGCTGTCCAGTTCTTGCAGGTGATCAACAATTGTCGAATTCAAATCGATAGATGACATAAGTATTGACAATCAACAAAAAGCACAACAACCAATAATAATATTTTCTCCAATTAGATCATCATTATCATAATCAGGCTGTAATTAAATATACAACAATATTTATATACGAATATGAAAATTATTACACCAATGAAAGTAATTTATGGGTTAGTGATAGAAATGAAATACTCCGATTACGTAACAAGTCATGATAAGTGAAATATGAGTAAATTGATAACAGTAAATATCTACTAGTAGTAATGCCAAGGAGACGATTACCAGTATGAATACTTATTTTAACATAAGATGAATACCAGTAATTATTATCATTAACATGTAAATTGCCTTCATTGGTCTAATAATTTTCATATTAGCATATAAATGTTGTTGTATATTAAAGTAAAGCCTGATTATGCTAATGATGATGATGTTTTGCATGATGATGATGATGATGTTGATGACGATTTTGATGGTCTTGATGATCTGATTGAACACATCATTGTTCGCTTGTATGTGTTGCTCTCATTCACATTTTGGAGACGTTTATATTTCAAAAATTGGAATAGATCAATAAGAGAACTAGTCCAGTGTGATCGAAGCCAACATTCTGTGATGTGGGTTGAGTATATTCTACATGTTATTATAGAAACAAATACTGTTTGCACTTCTCATTGGAATCGTTACTTTTGTGTTTTGTAACTATGCCAATCAATACGTATCTACATCAAATATATTTCAATAGAGTGATTACAGCTACTGTAAGTAACCGTACTGATGATTCATACTGACAGATATTCGTAATCACTGAACTAATCACAGTTATTCAATAAGTTATCATCAAAATTAACTAGTTAAGTAGAACGAATTTGGTGTTTTCTCAGATATTTCATCAAAACATACTTGGGTTTGGGATAAATTCCATTTGAGTGCCTGATTGTATCATTGATATAGGAATGTTTATACTACTTATTTGGTAATATGGATAGTATGCGGTATCTATGAGTAAAATTAAAGAAAGAATACCACAAGTTTGGCTACATCGTTATGTTTGACTGAAATGATAGAACGACATAATGAAAATTCTATAATGCTAACAGATGGATTTCTACTTTATGAAATATAAACAACAAAGTTAACTATTATACACAGTGAATTATTTTTATTATTAGATGTGAATGAGTCTGGTTCCTAAGCGCGATTCCATCCCACTAGTCCAAATCAGAAATCATCTAGTGACAACCACAGAAGCATCACTTTGACTAACGTAGTATCTAAGATACTAGTGCCTGTAACCAACCGAAGTTTGTCTACAGCCAGGCAACATCAAGCTCCTGAAACCAAGGCTGGCTTCAGACCTAAACGAAAATACTTTGACCAGTCAATTACTTTTCATATGCTCTCAGTACATAGAAACTACTGCTACCATCGTCCGACATTGGCCAAAATTAGCCTTAGTAGTGCATTAAGCTTGGTGCTCGCCAATCTGAGTCCGATTTCACTGATGAAATCTAGTGTGCGAACTGATGAGGAGTCCCACGCTAGAACGAAACGTCTGTCCAATTCTACATAGTTTTCATTGATACCGTGCAAACGTCAATCTCTGACGAATTGAATCAATTACAAGCATATGTGAATTATTTCCCTTTATATTCAATGTTATTATAATTTCCATTAATAGCTATTGTACAATCCATTGGGTAATCGATGCAATACACTTTTTCATAGTCATGCTGTAACTTTTACTTTGATATGGTGTTCACACCTACACAGGGACTACTAATATATGCGAAGTACAAATGTAACAAAGCAATCCGTCGGCAATGGTAATGTGGCGACAGAGACGCTGATTTCAATTCATAGCAGCATTAAACGTCATTATTACGTGATATAAACTATAACACTTTTATAAAACTTCAAGAATAAAAGAACCCATAGATCATATGATTGTCTAGGTTTCCTTGAACCAGGTATTGAAGACCACTACAAAATATCATCAGAATAAACTGCATGTAGAATAATATGCTACAACAGTGAATTGGAACGAGTGGTTGTGCAATCAACAATCAATAACACTAATTAGAATGAAATGAAAGAAATATGTAGAGATCAGTTAGTCCGAAATGAAATTATTGAGACAGACGTGAATTGCATAATACAACAATGTCTTGAAATATGCGAAAAGTCTTAAAATGATCTTGATGTTTTGAGATATTCTGTCCCTTTGGTTAACTGACTTCTTTGTTTGATGGAACCACAATATAGAAGCAAGCCAATCGGACCATTATGGAAACAATCAGGCTGTTTATAGAGTGTATGCTGAATAATCTTAATAAACAGGTTCACTAATTATGCATATTTAATATATCCATCTTATATTCCTCTCTAGTTTTGCTTAATATTAGTGATACAAGCCTATAGTTCTCATATGTCAATTTCTCTTTAATTTACCTCACATCAACGTCACTTCAATAGTAGTTCAAGTCTGTTCTTTCTCCACCCACCCACCCATCACTCACGTCACATAGTACAGTACTACATTTTCCAACATTTTACTTGAAACATTCAACCATCATGATGGAGTTGCATCTATTCACTCCCATGTAACTTCATTGCACAAGTCACGTGATAACATTCTATATTCTAATTACAATATTAAGTTACTACTGATTGTAAGTAGTAACTGATAAGAACTGAATGACAACGAAATGAATTCAATTCTGCTGTTTATTCTAATTACTCCTCAATAAAAAGGTAAACTTGTTTGTATTAGAAGAATGAATTGACTGTGATTCAACTTACTTTGAATTTTCATTGGGAAATAAAGTTTATTGTCAGTCACTAAATTACCAGTGTTCATGATCATGCCAGTTGGTATCTGCAATAATAATGTTGTATCATAACAATGATGAATTTAATGACAACCAAACATTGAGAACTACTTCTCAAAATAAAAGTGTTAATGGCCCTATTGTAATCGAGGTAAGTTCTGTGTGTGCAAACTTCCATCAATTTAATGCCTTCACCGTCGTCGTTTACTGTTGGTGTTCACTAAATACACACAAATTTTATTTTACATAATGCAATTACTTCAACTAGACAGCCATTGAGAGGCGAGAAGAGTCTTTTATCTTTGTTCATTTTAATGTTAAACATATTAGTGATATGAAGTTGCCACTTCAACTGTGAATAAACGAAAATACAGTTTTGTGCTGCAAAGTGGCTATCGTTTTAATCATAGATTCGAATTCTAATAAATTACAATTGCGAAAGATATTCAACATAACACGGATTTCTTATGACGGACTACACTATACAATCGCGCATAAAGATCAGCTCACAGACTCATTTGAAGAAAAGACCAGTGTCAGATAAGGCCACTTACTCTAACCCATTTTCTTTTTGCTAGTGGTTTACTGGACTTCACGCTACAACCTGAATGATGTCTAAAGTGTCACAAATCACTGTTATTGACACATTTGATTTTATTGATAAGAGAAACAAATGTTAACACATTCGAAAAATCTATGTTCACCCTGAATATCAGATCGATGTTCAACATCCTACCACCGACAGGAAAGAAACGTTACATCTGTAAATTCATCGATTTACACGACATAGATGTTGAAGGTAGGCACTAATAATAAATTGCGCATTAGAATAAAATACTTGCTTTTTTTCCCAGTAATGTTAATTATTGTCTAAACCAATTCACTTTAATATGTTAAATACAAATATTACTATCCATTATTAGTAACATCAACAGTATTCATTAGTTATTCAACTTACCGTTTCAAAGTAAACTGATATGTTGCCATTCGAATACAATGTACATGCTATCGTTGCTACAGAACAACGAGAAATGATAAACAGCTATCATCATTCATATAGAAAGTTATTAGGAGACTACACAATCGTTATTTTTCGAGTTGAGTTTGAGTGGTGTATCAAGTCATATTATCCGAATGAAATGACTTCATTATAAGTATTACGATAAAAAACTATAAATATGAACAAAAATTCCCACTCCCAACCCACCCCCACTCTCAGCGCCAATCAATTTCGTGCCTTCAAAAACTGCAATAGAACACAGTGCATTGGATGCTGAATTAAACAGACTGATAACCATAGTGCGATACTGTCAGGTAGAATAAAACCGATAATGCAGACTAACAATACACGATATCATTTGTTAATTTGTCGTTGGTCAGTATAGTCCTCTAGGTATAATAGAAGTCGTAGTCTTCTATACACAGTAAATCACTGATGACACCTTTGATGATGACACTGGATGGCTCTAGCCCAATATATCACTCTTCTTAAAATACTGAAGCTACGCTTGCTGTACAGTGTCAATTCGCTAGAAAGTTTGTTTTTCACTACATCTTCATCAGGTTTCTTTATAATGCATACTGATATTTATGCGCGACTATGAAAGGTTGGATTAGGATTTATGTCTTGTATTAGTCATAGTTTGATCTCGTTTAGAGACAATTGACAACCAACTAGCGTTGAACAGCTGTTTCTACCGAGTAAGATATAGTAGTGACTTCTCCATTACCGATAAAACCCAAAATTGTCATGCCTCACGGTGAAAGTATAATTTTCTCTGGACGTCGGCTGACTTAATAGTTGTGATGGTTAATTGTTACTTGGCTAATATAGAACGGTAGGAGAGTGGAATATACAGAGATTGTTGGCTCGATTACATAAAGATGTCAGTATGTGTAGTAAGCCAAATCAGATCACTCAAGATCATTGTATTAGTTTACTGTGCAATCTCTATCGGATGTGGTGAAAACTAACTACAATTGCATTTTACTTAATCATTACTTAGTCAACCTTGAAAATATTCACTAATTTCATGCATCATGTTGTCTTCTTTGTAGCTCGGTTTGTATCAGGCACAAGAAAGTAGTGAATTCAAGTAACATACCTTTCATTTAATTAAATGCAGCTGCTCACTTAAAAAATCTCAAACAATCCTTAGCCACATGAGAAGTCTTTTCAACCGCCAACACTGGTCTATCATATGAAATATTCCTAGTTATATGACACTTTAGTTGTGATTACAGAGAAATAGATTGTTCTGAGCAATCTACATCTCAAACATCTAGTTCCTTATGCCGATGTACTCATCAAAACGTATTTTTCAAATAATCTATCTCACTCAGCATTTTATTGATGAACTCTGATTCCGGCTTATATCATACCGTCTCTATTTTGTATTAATTGTGAAGTGATGTCAAACGATAAAAGTGAATGCCCTAACATACTGAAGAAATGAAAATTGGTTAAACGCTCTCTACTACTTAACATTTACTCGATTATTATTTGATTCCATTCATTAAACACATGCACCCCATCCCCATGCACTATGAGGGATAACAGGCATTGACTGAACAAGTGATTGTACCTATTCAATTATCAAATTAAGTCTACTAACAAGTAATTCATACCTTTTTGATTCATTTCTTTTTCATTTCCATCATAAATACTAAGATTAGGCCACCTGATTGCTAGAAAGTCTTCTGTAAATACAACCAAATACCATTAAATATTAATAATAATAATAATAATAATAATAATAATAATAATAATAGTAATAATAGTAATAGATCAATAAAATTAATTCATGAAAGTCTTCCAACCAGTTCATCGATTCCCTTCATGTGTCATTGATGTGATCTGTGCATTACATGATATTCTTACTTCACTTGTAAACATAAATATAATAATAATAAAAAAAATATGGTATCGATTGAAGTACTGCAGTTCAAGGTAGGCCCTTTCTAATCATACCTGAATAGATACAGCCGTTGGTGTTCATAACTAATCACTTCAAACAAATCAATGTCAAGAAGATTCCATGGAATATTTACACAATGGAAAATGAAGAAGCCTAAATGTTTAAGTAGGCTGTATTTTTATCAATAAATCAAACTTAACTTTTCCACTTGAAGTAAAATTGGTATCTTAGTAACTAACAATAGAAACCAGTAGCGTCATTAAAGAAGAAATAAAAAACATATGGCCATGTTTTCTGAAATTCACATTACAGAGATACATGCTCTTCCTCGGAGAAAGACTTTTCACAAACAATTTTTGTTACTGATAAGAAGAATCATCGGAAGTAACATGACTAGAATTAATAAGATGATTCAGTATTAGGTCGAGTAATGTTTAAAAATGAGTTAGAAGTGTATTTACTCTGTGTAGTTAAGAAAAGTAAAATCAAACAAGAGAGTAAACAAATAAATGAATGTAGATGAGGCTTAAAAAACGAAAGAAGGTTGTTCATTTACAAACATTAAAATAGTAAATGGGTAAACAGAGGCCTGAGTGGAAAATGATGAAAGAAGATGTAGATCATGATAGATTCAATTTCGGATATATTTAAGGTCAGTAGTTTAGTTTTTGCAGGCAGGTTAACTCATATATTAGTTAAATTCATAGACACAGGCGCAATTCCATTTGATTGATCTCAATCTCTGATCAACCAAGTTTACGGAAAAGCACACAAATTCTCTAATGATAATCACACGGACATCAGTTTGACTTACATAGTACTAGCCTTTGTTATCATCCAACGGTTGTCTGACGCTAGGTGACAGAAAACTGTGGTTTTGAACTTCCACAAGGATGCATTGACTAAATATTTGATTTTCGTCAGATCCTAGAATATAGGCAATGCTACAATCTTCCGACAACAGTTGAATTCCTCAACTTGAACGCCACATTTGAATCCGTAGATTGAGAGGTATTCTGGCAGTGTTTAGCCTTTAAATGTGTAACTCACAAGTATGTAAACACTATAAATGACTAACTACTTGAACACCACTGGTCAAGTTACAGCTTATAGTGAACTGTCACGAATATCATCAACCTCAAATAATGTTCTTTGGGATTATCGCTTATCCCCTTTTATATATATTTTGTTACAGATGCCCTCCCAGATGCCACACTTTGTTGGACTAAATTTTTAGGAATCGACCTCCTTTCACTAAGCTTAGTTTTCTACCTACAACACGTAGACGATAAAGTTCTATTCAATGAAGATGTTGACAATATGCAGAGTCTTCGGAACACGTTGAATAACATCGTTAGTATATTCGAAATGCATTTCCACATGTGAAACGAATGAGGAGAGAAAAAGGAAGTCACTGAGTTCAGCCATAAGGTGATTCGTCGAATATTGAAGATAAATGGATGATGCGTTTCTCATATGCGACGAGAATGATGACGAGTAAGATATCATAAATTCCATCAATACCTGGCATCCATCAATAGAGTTTGTAATAGAAAATGAATCAAACTCATCAGTCGTATATCTCGATGTACTTTCACAAGACGAAGCGACAGAACACCGAAAAAAAATAGAAATGCAACAGCCAGCTTATTAACTGCCATAATTATGTTCCGTTGAGCAGAGAGAGAGCAATGTCATCCGGTCTTTATGCAATCGTACAAGAAAAATATTCAGTGATGGCTGTATTAATGAAGAGCTTGAAATTCTCAGGAAATTGCTGGTGGGAAACGATTATCCAACACGTTTCTAAGATAGGTATATGACGGAAACTATAATTTGTCGTCCATCAGCTCGGTTACACAGAAGTATGTTTTCATGAATATAGAATTTAAAAGCGATCACGATTCTGACATACCAAGAAAGCGTCTGTCATCAGTTTCTAGTAGGACGTTCAACGCTGCATAGTTATGCCTCACTTTAACCAGCATGAAATTACTTTTAATGTCATTATCAGTCCATCTGTTTCTATTGACTGCGCACACAAGAACAGATCCCAGTCTGCTTCTATAAGGATAAAATAAAAGCATTTGGAAGTTCTCTACTTCGAAATTCAGTCAGTCCTGAAATCCCCCTGGAATTGCTGCTGATCCGAATCCGGAATAAAGAACGAGGGTTGGGCATTAGTTTAGCATCTCCATCCCGCAAAAATATACAATCTTCTAAAAAACGCTAACAACTGTGTATAATTTGAATTAAATGCATTCACTTTAATAAACAATGTAATTTGAAACCTGTGGTATAATGACACAGTCTAGTGGCAAGATATTCGTCGCCCTGGTTATCTAGAGAATATGCCTATGTCATTACATGTTAATTGATGAGGAAGGAGGAGGAATTGTCTAATTCAGATTGTCATTTCATTCAAATTCCCTACATAGTCAATTATTTATCTATTCATCATTACGAATCATGAGTAAATTCGTTATTCATTAGTCATTCTGTCAGAAATCGCAAGTCTATGTATAGGAGCGATTGTGAATTAATTGTTGTCGAAATATACTGTGCTGAATGTTCTAAAACTTTATATTTTACAAAAGTTTATTAGTGTTACGTGTGTAATAAATTTTTGTATGAATACGTTACTAATTCATACTGTGTTAAAATGGCTTACATGTTTCATTACTATTATTAGTGTAGACCCTGACTCTGTCCTTGACGCCTTGTACATTCTGCTGTTCAAAGCTTAATGTAACGTCTCTTCACTAGTGTTCGTTCTAAATTATGTCTAGTTAATTGGTTACTTGGATTAATAATTGAGTATCTGAACTGCATAATTCAAAACCACTGACGTCTCTTTCTGCTGAACTCACTACAACGGACCTACTGGACACTTGAATTTTTACGTACGTGTGGTGGTCATTTGAAAAACCGATTATCCGACTTAAATATTACTGCGAATTCAAGCAAACTAAATTCCAACAAATGTTGTACTTACTATATGTACTTATATTGACCGTTGATACAGCATTCATTCACATTTGTGACTGTTTGTAAGGCGTTATAGATTCGTTAGTGGTCCTCAGCCACCATAATACTAGAAGACTAGGACTCGTAAAGCATTCACTAAATCAAATTAGCCATCATTTATCATTGATTGACTAATTGGATATTCGGATGCCTGAAGTAGAACGTCGAATAGCTTTGTCTATTCTAATGACAAATACCCTACTGAAGCTAAAATAAAGCCTACCCATTCCTACAAGACACACATACAAACTGATCAAGGCTACTTTAGTCAACGCAAATGGTTAATCACATTGTCCCACCTCTAACTCATTCAATTATCTGCATTCATGTGCTTGGATCATATCAAATCGACAATCAAGTAAGATGAAGTTGAAGTGACAATTTCAACAAAAGTATGCTTAAGTGAACTACCAAGCCTACATCAATTGATTCGTCAAACTACATTCATTTTGTTGTTTCATGTGATAAACGAACATCAGGTAAACAAACATCAACAAATCAAGTTAAGATCATCGTCAACATTGACAACCAACAGTAATCTCGTGTTTTACTCGTTACAGATCAGTCAATATCTCTTATCATACCGCTACTATTCTATTCAATTCTCAATATAAAAAAAATCTACTTATTCTTTAATGAGTTTCTTATCAATTTTACGCATTCAATGAAATCCATTCAGAAAACTAATTACACCATAAATTCACATGATTTTAGCGCTCTAATCAGGTCAAATGTGACTAAGTAAATAAAAGTGAAAAGAATAAAACATCAGATACCGTCATTTATGATTAGCTTAGAGTTAAAATGATGAGAAACTCATTAAAGAATAAGTCGATTTTTCATATTCAGAATTCTATGAAATAGTAGTGGTAAGATAAGAGAAGTAGACTGATTCGTTCCGGGTAAAAACACGAGATTATCGTTAGTTTTCGATGTTGACGACAAACGCAACTGAATTTCATTGATTCAATGAAATAATAAACTGTTGATTGTAAACTAAATCACTGACAGCTTGAATTATTTGTAGGGTGACACTGTTATGACACCAGAGTTATTTGATTAACTTTACCATACGGATTCAACAATCTCTAGCCCATACAAATTTACCAAAATTCCACAAATATGGACTACCACTGCTTGATGCCTATACATTTTGTCTTACATCATGCAACTCACATAATACTTTATTTGTCCACCAGATTGACAGTAAGCCTGTACTCTGATATTCACCGGTTTACTTTCATTATAATTATGAGCCTGTTTTAGTGTAGTTAACTTTACTATTTACACAAGTAAATGTCATTGTATGGATCTATTTGTAAAGAATTCATTATCAAGTTGTACATTCGTGTAGGAAATGTTCACAGAATAAGTCCTTAAGAAACATAAGAACAATCAACGAAGAATGATTAATTAATTGATTAGAACCAATTAAAACGTAAACTGACAAGTTCAAATACACAAGTGATAAAATGTCGACGTCTTAAAAAACATGCCTCTAGACTGTGTCATTATACTACAGGTTTTAAATTACATTGCTTATTTAAGTGAATGCATTTAATTCAAATTATTCACAGCAGGTAGCGTTTATTAGGAGATTGTATGTTTTTACGGGATGGAGATGCTAAACCAATGCCCAACCCTCGTTCTTTATTTAGGCTTCCGATCAGCAAGAATTTCTGGGGGATTTCAGGACTGACTGAATTTTGAAGAAGAGAACTTCTAACTTCTTTAATTTCATCTTTACAGAAGCAGACTGGGATCTGTTCTTGTGTGCGCAGTCAATAGGAACAGATGGACTGATAATGACATTAAAAGTAATTTCATGCTGGTGAAAGTCAGGCATAACTATACAGCGTTAAACTTCTTATCGGTAACTAATGACAGAGAGATGACATATTAATTTCAGACAATCTATAAAATCATTTAAAAACCTAAAACATACACGATTGGATTTACACCAGCACGTGTTAATGAATGTAGTGACACCACTATCACTACACTTTTCTTGATGACAGAATGATCCTGACGAGAAATCTGAAAACATTTCAGCGATAAAAAATTGTCATTATTAATTAATGTTTCAAGGTCGTCTAAGTGTTGTAAACAATTGAAGTCAAAGTAACTTCTACATAAATACTCATCCATGTGGCTATAGAGAATTTTCACATGGGTTCCTTCAAGCCCTCAAAGATTATATTTCAATCTAGACTACATGGCTTCTTTATTATTTGTGTAAATTACAATTGACGGATCCACAAAGTGCCGGCTGTAAACGACGATCCGATGACTGTATCTAAGTCTTGATATGCACTTGTTTGACGTTGAATCATCGGTGTAAATTGTTTTTCCTGGTTCAAAATATTTCCTAATAATAGAAATTTTGGTAGACTTCTTGCAATCAGAAATTTTTCCACAGCGTCCTCTTCCTAGCTGTCAATCCCAAATATCAAATACTTATAGATATCAAAATGTAGGTTTCAATATAAACACTACCTAGCCACACTGTAGGTACGTTACATTTCCGAATATATTTTCGCTTTCTAAGAACCATCTCATAGATTTCGACAATTTTACCAACGCCTCCTATACACATTAGTGTTTTCATTAACATCTCCAAATACATATCTCTACAGTATTGTACAGATATAACTTCGGTAATATTCGCCATGGCTGTAGCAGCAGTTTCAGGTGTCTCCAATAACCATTCCATTACAAAAACTATTATTTGCTGCAGAGAAATTTCGAGACGTATGAGAAAAGAATCAGATCTAAGAGATTTGTTCAGCTAATATTTGTGGCATCGAAATATTATTTTGTCACTCTTCTGTCTGCATTCGTCTAGGTACATAGACTCGTCATCGTCACATAAACAGTTTCTGCGAAGCAAACCTTTCTCCTGCAAATAGCTAACGATAACTTCCTCCTGGAAATTACCGAGCATGCGACAAATCGTCAACATTGTGTTATGATGCGAGAAAATTTGTGGTGAGTGTTATATCGCTAAAATGTTGATGGTTGGTTGACCGAATCCCGAATGAGGTGTGCCTAGTCGATGAAAGCGCGTCTGCTCTATGCCCACTGAGTCCAAGCCGAAATGAGAAGGAACACAAGCCAACCAGACAACACCAGTGAACTGCGAGTTTATTTATATAAATACATCGATTTTTATATCAATTAATTTTACAGTGATTATTCATCAAGTGAAATCATCAACATTTAATTAATACAATGAAATACTGTCAAACTGTACTCAGGAGTAGGACTCCTATTGAAATCAAATTAATGTGATGAAAGTGTACAAATGAAGCTTACAAAAAATCAATACAATTTCTTTCGTTGAATTAAATCAACCATTGTATCTTTGCGGATTAGGAATCCCTAACAGTGGGTGATCGAGTTCCAATTAATACTGCCTAGTCGGTAACTGTGCGTTTGCCCTGTGCCCCCTTAGTTCCAAGAGAAAATAAGAAGAATGCGAGCCAATAGGTCAGCCAGACAGAATCGAATCTATATTTCAAGCATTCTTTTATATATACATAAAATCAGACCACACAGCAGACCAGTTAGGAAATTAACATGAATACAGAACGAGGGGAATAGCGGTAGTGAATAGGAACAACTTGTACACAACTAATTAACTGTAGTCCATAACAAGAGACAATATAATAACAGTGATTATGCTAACCGGGAGGATAGAGTGTGAGGAACGTAACAATAATAGGAACAAAATGTTTACATTACACAGAGTTAGAATAATTGAAATAGTGTTCTCAAAACACAGTTCTAAAAGTTTGTTACACTTCTTTGTGGTCCGGCATAACACATTGTCAACTAAACTGTGCGCAACGGCGTTAATGTGGGAAGTAGCCATTTTTATTGGTTCGTCTCTAATCTATAGTGCTTTCCTAATGTGCAATCGTAGGTAGTGAAGACTAAGAATATCAAGAATAGACATTTGATGAATATTGTTCCATTTCAACGCTTGTTCACAGCCAACATGATGTATGTGCTTAGATTTGACTGAATTACTCACAAAAGGGCAAAGTTAATCAAATAACTCTGGTGTCATAACAGTGTCACCCTACAAATAATTCAAGCTGTCAGTGATTTAGTTTACAATCAGTAGTTTGTTATTTGATTGAATCAAGGAAATTCAGTTGCGTTGACGAACACTTGTACTAAGTTTTATTGTTGTACATGCATACGTTCTTCAAGGGATTTTTGTTACTTTTGATCTGGCCTATATTATCCCGTAGACTGATCATAGGGAGTAAAATTATCAAGTGCGTTAAACACTGCACTTATCATAAAAGTTTGATCAGCTCGGTCTGGTTGATATCTGACAAATCTCTGCATGAATTTAGGAAATTTATCTGATATTTTCTTAACGCCGAGAGTAGTATTCCTCTCCCAAATATACTGAACAGCAATTCGTTCTATATTTACCTACGTTTATGAGGCATGCTTAGACAGCAAGACTTCAATCATAGATGTTTCCAATGCATTTTGCTTAGCCGTTTGTACTAATTTGACATGATCGGGAAAGCCTATCGTGAAGGACCCCGTCGGTCTATTTTGGTTGGAACAATTGTTCCTTTAGGTCCGTTGTCCGCTATTGTCACGCTTCAATATTATTAACATCAGATTTCATTTTCAGGTACATTAAGAAAAAGACCCCTTCTATAATGTAGGCGACCGAGAATCGATAACTGCTCTCGTACTTCTTACAGCACTCGAAGTCACTGTGTAGCGTGTCTTACGAAGATTGAGTAAGCGATGCTAAGTTTAGGTATTGAGTATTATGCAAAGGTGGCAAGTCAATTCATTTTGTCGTGAATTCCCATCGACTGAGGTAATTAGGGCATATTTTCTGTAGGACCTAATCCGTGTCACGATGTTGGCTGGTGTAGAAGGAGATTGAAAAACAAAATTAGGAACGACTAAACTAAAACGTTGTCCAAGTACATGAAATCGGCTACTGTTTATCTAAGTCGTATTGATACATATAGATTACCTGGTTGAAGATATTGAATAGTGTCATAGCTCAAAGTGACTCGATTGCATTTAGTCTTCATTTTACTTGAGATCTTCTTTCATACATCTCATTCGTTTTTGATGAACTGTATACTGGTAATAACCTTGTCAATCTGATTTGGTTAGGCAACTTGTACTAACGCACATATGTTCTAGACTCTGTGTTGTTTGTGATTTGAGCCTGACCAAGTCACTGTAAAGCTCTAAATATAGCATTATTTATGATGAGACTTTATCAAGTAGAAACAGTACATAAAATTACAGTTTCATATCACCGGGCATTCTCAACGCTGTCAACGTTTTCGTTTCAAAAGCTACAGCTTTTTGAATAATTAATAAGCAGAACGTACATATTACGACTTCCGTTCTAATATTCGTATATATTTGTAGACGTCATCAAGAAGGATCTCATCGTAAGTAATAATTCATGAAACAAGTACTGTTACTATTATTTAATGAAGTTTGGAAAAACCACTGACTGTACTCATCAGGGGTAAGTTAAACGACAGCCCAGTGGCGAAAACACTTACCCTTAAATTATTGAGCCGTGGGTTCAAACTGCACTTTGTTAACTTTAAATTGAATAATCAGGTTCAATATAACTTGCCCTCATACTAACTTAAAGCCAGGTTCTCTTTTCTGTGTTGTACTCAATCCATTGTTTATACATTCTGCAACGACGATTAATTATACTAACTACATGGTAAATCTGTAGAAAGCCTCGTCACGTTAAATTGAAGTCGTTCATTCAAGAGGAAACACTTACTTGCGCAGAGAAGCCTTTGAATGCCAACATCGGATTGGCGCATCATCGATATATTTAAAGTGATTTAATAATCTCCGCAACTTTCGATTCTCGAAATTTTTTCCACCGTCATGAAACCAGATGTTGGAGAAACCGATTCGATAGTCCGAAGTCATCACATTATTATTTCACTGATTGGCTTCTATTTGAATAAAGTGAATATTGATGTTAAATATTTTACAAATCATTGTACTATTCATGTTCATCTGATAATCCTTCTTGCGAAACCATTCATGGTATTCTTGTTTCTAATGAATCGCCAGTCCACATCGCAAACGTTGTAATATTCTAGTGGATTATTGTAATCCTAATTGTTAACTAGTCAATATAACTCGATTAATTGGATTGTACCCATTCAACATATACTCAGTTAAGTACTTTGTTGACATGTTGTATTATGACAAGAATCAACAAGTTTCGCCACTACGATTCAGAATACAAAGATGCCAGACTAACCAGCGATTATAATTCTTATATGTTGCTAGGACTTGATACTCTACTATAATAAATCCTGATTGTAAATCTTAGTTGTTCTGAATAATAATGAAGTGGAGTGAAGTGAAGTGAAGTACGGTCGAATAGTCATAAAACCACCCAATGTATGTATATGAGGGTTATAGTGCAGTATGGAAAATAATCACACACATTTGTTGGCATAAAATGCTATTGCATTCTCCACTATTACAAATACTTTGTATTTGTAAATGTCTTCATCACGTGATCGTGTTATTCCTTAAAATTAAAGAAAGTTGAGAGCAAATCATTTGGTGTATTGAGGGGATTAAACTGTTTAGTTACACATAGGTTGACATGATGGATCAGCTGCACTCCTCTCCTCATTACTACGACTACTGTCAATATACGTGGCTGCCTTATTCACATCATCATCCACAATGCAATTCAATAAGTGTATCTCACCATAGGAATGGACTGCTGCAAATTGTCACCCAATCTTTGAATCAGGATCTATGTCACGTGCATTTAACTATCGACCGAACAACCTGACGTCTATTCTAGTAAACGTACACAAAAGAATCGTGGTACACTTCTCAGAAACCAACGTACAGCTTGACAGTGCTTCCATCGGCTTCTTGAACTGTCTTTCGTACATCACAAATATACTACTGATTTGCAAATGTAACCACAATCCAATAACAACAAGCAATCAGTAGATGTAATAAACGTGGACTACTAAATAGATTTTGTTAAGAAGCTTCAATATAAGCTTATAATGAATCTATAAAACTTCAGAATTTTCATCAACCTGTTTAAGTGGATAAGGGATTTTGTGTTTGGTCACAGACGGAATACAACAATCAACTATAATGTCTGCTCTTGAAAAAGAGTGCTGAATAGGGTACTTAAAAATCTGTACTACGTCCCTAATTATTTACATTTTATATCTACTACTCACAGATCAACTTTCCAATGTTACTATACACGTACCACGTCAAGATATAAAAAAAATCAGGTAGTGGCGTTGCCGTGTGATGCACCGGTTGGTTTGTTTACGTTGTGGTTAGCGCTTTCAATTAGAGCATAATATGTAACCATGTAGAATTAACAGAAATGTGCCTACAACTACCACACTGAATGATTCTCATTATATTAATGCAAACAATCGTTCAAATAATGTCAGAGTTCTTGGAGATTCGGGTTTATCATTTTGTATTATTTTGCCTGAATATCATCTTCTGTTATTTCATTGGGCGACACGTTTTATTGATCAGTCAAAGTTGACAATCAAGTCATTATTCATCACCAATACTTATATTCAATTTTAATTCTATTTCAATGTATTTTATAGTTAAGATAATTGTTGTTCTGTACAAGAATGGGATTATTACGATGAAATATGAGGAAGTAAGTTGAAAATGTCACCAATGATCATCGACTTATTTGAATGTACTTTTTTTAAATTTCTGAATTATTTGAATGTGTGGAATGTAATTTCACGATATTGATGGGAGTTGACTTGTATTGTCATAACTGAATACAATAGGAGAGCTGTTTGATAAGATGATGTTTATCAAGGAGCAATGTAATGACAGTGTAAATATATAGAATGTAGTCAACTGACAGTGATATTCAACGTCATATGGATGCATATTCAATTTAAATTAAATGTAAACAAAGAATGTGTGAAATACATTTAGACATGTATTGCTTCGAATGAATAAATGATTAAATAAGTGAGTGAATGAATGACATGCACATTCATGTTGGAATGAATGAATATTTAGTGATTGGCAATGTATAAATCCCGGCTGCCTGTTTGAAATCTGTGGCTACCACCTTTTGCCAAATATCTCAACAAACCACTTCTCTTTGTTTGTTTTGTTTCAATTGCCCAATCATGTCCCATAATAGGATTGTGTACTCACGTGCCTTCGTAAAATGTTTACGGATTATCATGAGTAATTCAGTCAGGCCTAAATGCAAACATCATGGTGACTGGCGCTAAGCGACAACAAATGATCAATATTCAACAAATGTCTATTCTTGACATTCTTAGTCTTAACTGCAGATCCATTATTGGATAATTGGACTACCAACAATTTCTCCTTTGTCTAAACATACCATGAATGTGCTTTATTAACAGTTAAACAATTTTGACTAAGAAGCTTATAAGAAAGTCACTACAAGTACAAAGATTATACTGAAGTTAGAAGGTTGAATGGCCCGATATTTCAAGAAATAAGACGTCTGTAAGAACCAGTATAATTAGATATCTGTGCACTTTGAATACGGATTATTGTGTAAAACAAAGATCTCTGTTCCTTATGATGCCGTAATTTTAGTTTTTACACATAAACACATATTACCTTTATTATGTTGTTTGCTGTTGTTGACATTATACATACATAAAGGTATCGTTTTTCAGATGTGAACATGGTAAAAGAGTAATTTGTGGAGACACTGTATACAAAAAATTCATATAGCACTAAACATACTATTGATTAGGGCTATTATTATCATGCATTTTATTATTGTTACAACGCACACTAAACGTGCAGTTCATTTGTGAAAACCAGTTGTAAAACGAGTTGACAAATAGCTATGATCGTAATGAAATCTTGACTAGGCCCTCATTTACCAAATTTCTTTATATGTAAACTCTATAATAGTCAGCTGAGTTCAATCATAAGGTGATTCGTCGAATATTGAAGATAAATGGATGATGCGTTTCTTATATGCGACGAGAATGATGACGAGTAAGATATCATAAAATTCCATCATTACCTGGCATCCATCAATAGAGTTTGTAATAGAAAATGAATCAAACTCATCAGTCGTATATCTCGATGTACTTTCACAAGACGAAATGACAGAACACTGAAAAGAAATAGACATGCAACAGTCAGCATATTGACTACCATAATTGGGTTCTGTTGAGCAGAGAGAGAGCAATGTCATCCGGTCTTTATGCAATCGTACAAAAAAAATATTCAATGATGGCTGTATTAATGAAAAGCTTGAAATTCTCAGGAAATTGCTGGTGGGAAACGATTATCCAACACGTTTCGAAAATAGGAACATGAA
Organism: Schistosoma japonicum; assembly: GCA_025215515.1. Taxonomy (NCBI): domain Eukaryota; kingdom Metazoa; phylum Platyhelminthes; class Trematoda; order Strigeidida; family Schistosomatidae; genus Schistosoma; species Schistosoma japonicum. The sequence continues at coordinate 88,740,634 of CM046061.1, forward strand.
GGAAACTATAATTTGTCGTTAACCAGCTCGGTCACAAAGAAGTATGTATTCATGAATATAGAATTTAAAACGGATCACAATTTTGACATACCAAGAAAGCGTCTGTCATCAGTTTCTAGTAGGACGTTCAACGCTGCATAGCTATGCTGACTGTTTTAAAACTTTATATTTTACAAAAGTTTATTAGTGTTACGTGTGTAATAAATTTTTGTATGAATACGTTACTAATTCATACTGTGTTAAAATGGCTTACATGTTTCATTACTATTATTAGTGTAGACCCTGACTCTGTCTTTTGCGCCTTGTACATTCCGCTGTTCGAAGCTTAATGTAACGTCGCTTCGCTAGTGTTCGTTCTAAATTATGTCTAGTTAATTGGTTACTTGGATTAATAATTGAGTATCTGAACTGCATAATTCAAAACCACTGACGTCTCTTTCTGCTGAACTCACTACAACGGACATACTGGACACTTGAATTTATACATACGTGTGGTAGTCATTTAGAAAACCGATTATCCAACTCATACATTACTGTGAATTCAAGAAAACTAAATTCCAACAAATGTTGTACTTACTATATGTACTTATATTGACCGTTGATACAGCATTCATTCACATTTGTGACTGTTTGTAAGGCGTTATAGATTCGTTAGTGGTCCTCAGCCACCATAATACTAGAAGACTAGGACTCGTAAAGCATTCACTAAATCAAATTAGCCATCATTTATCATTGATTGACTAATTGGATATTCGGATGCCTGAAGTAGAACGTCGAATAGCTTTGTCTATTCTAATGACAAATACCCTACTGAAGCTAAAATAAAGCCTACCCATTCCTACAAGACACACATACAAACTGATCAAGGCTACTTTAGTCAACGCAAATGGTTAATCACATTGTCCCACCTCTAACTCATTCAATTATCTGCATTCATGTGCTTGGATCATATCAAATCGACAATCAAGTAAGATGAAGTTGAAGTGACAATTTCAACAAAAGTATGCTTAAGTGAACTACCAAGCCTACATCAATTGATTCGTCAAACTACATTCATTTTGTTGTTTCATGTGATAAACGAACATCAGGTAAACAAACATCAACAAATCAAGTTAAGATCATCGTCAACATTGACAACCAACAGTAATCTCGTGTTTTACTCGTTACAGATCAGTCAATATCTCTTATCATACCGCTACTATTCTATTCAATTCTCAATATAAAAAAAATCTACTTATTCTTTAATGAGTTTCTTATCAATTTTACGCATTCAATGAAATCCATTCAGAAAACTAATTACACCATAAATTCACATGATTTTAGCGCTCTAATCAGGTCAAATGTGACTAAGTAAATAAAAGTGAAAAGAATAAAACATCAGATACCGTCATTTATGATTAGCTTAGAGTTAAAATGATGAGAAACTCATTAAAGAATAAGTCGATTTTTCATATTCAGAATTCTATGAAATAGTAGTGGTAAGATAAGAGAAGTAGACTGATTCGTTCCGGGTAAAAACACGAGATTATCGTTAGTTTTCGATGTTGACGACAAACGCAACTGAATTTCATTGATTCAATGAAATAATAAACTGTTGATTGTAAACTAAATCACTGACAGCTTGAATTATTTGTAGGGTGACACTGTTATGACACCAGAGTTATTTGATTAACTTTACCATACGGATTCAACAATCTCTAGCCCATACAAATTTACCAAAATTCCACAAATATGGACTACCACTGCTTGATGCCTATACATTTTGTCTTACATCATGCAACTCACATAATACTTTATTTGTCCACCAGATTGACAGTAAGCCTGTACTCTGATATTCACCGGTTTACTTTCATTATAATTATGAGCCTGTTTTAGTGTAGTTAACTTTACTATTTACACAAGTAAATGTCATTGTATGGATCTATTTGTAAAGAATTCATTATCAAGTTGTACATTCGTGTAGGAAATGTTCACAGAATAAGTCCTTAAGAAACATAAGAACAATCAACGAAGAATGATTAATTAATTGATTAGAACCAATTAAAACGTAAACTGACAAGTTCAAATACACAAGTGATAAAATGTCGACGTCTTAAAAAACATGCCTCTAGACTGTGTCATTATACTACAGGTTTTAAATTACATTGCTTATTTAAGTGAATGCATTTAATTCAAATTATTCACAGCAGGTAGCGTTTATTAGGAGATTGTATGTTTTTACGGGATGGAGATGCTAAACCAATGCCCAACCCTCGTTCTTTATTTAGGCTTCCGATCAGCAAGAATTTCTGGGGGATTTCAGGACTGACTGAATTTTGAAGAAGAGAACTTCTAACTTCTTTTATTTTATCTTTACAGAAGCAGACTGGGATCTGTTCTTGTGTGCGCAGTCAATAGGAACAGATGGACTGATAATGACATTAAAAGTAATTTCATGCTGGTGAAAGTCAGGCATAACTATACAGCGTTAAACTTCTTATCGGTAACTAATGACAGAGAGATGACATATTAATTTCAGACAATCTATAAAATCATTTAAAAACCTAAAACATACACGATTGGATTTACACCAGCACGTGTTCATGAATGTAGTGACACCACTATCACTACACTTTTCTTGATGACAGAATGATCCTGACGAGAAATCTGAAAACATTTCAGCGATAAAAAATTGTCATTATTAATTAATGTTTCAAGATCGTCTAAGTGTTGTAAACAATTGAAGTCAAAGTAACTTCTACATAAATACTCATCCATGTGGCTATAGAGCATTTTTACATGGGTTCCTTCAAGCTTACAAAGATTATATTTCAATCTAGACTACATGGCTTCTTTATTATTTGTGTAAATTACAATTGACGGATCCACAAAGTGCCGGCTGTAAACGACGATCCGATGACTGTATCTAAGTCTTGATAAGCACTTGTTTGACGTTGAATCATCGGTGTAAATTGTTTTTCCTGGTTCAAAATATTTCCTAATAATAGAAATTTTGGTAGACTTCTTGCAATCAGAAATTTTTCCACAGCGTCCTCTTCCTAGCTGTCAATCCCAAATATCAAATACTTATAGATATCAAAATGTAGGTTTCAATATAAAAACTACCTAGCCACACTGTAGGTACGTTACATTTCCGAATATATTTTCGCTTTCTAAGCACCATCTCATAGATTTCGACAATTTTACCAACGCCTCCTATACACATTAGTGTTCTCATTAATATCTCCAAATACATATCTCTACAGTATTGTACAGATATAACTTCGGTAATATTCGCCATGGCTGTAGCAGCAGTTTCAGGTGTCTCCAATAACCATTCCATTACAAAAACTATTATTTGCTGCAGAGAAATTTCGAGACGTATGAGAAAAGAATCAGATCTAAGAGATTTGTTCAGCTGATATTTGTGGCATCGAAATATTATTTTGTCATTCTTCTGTCTGCATTCGTCTAGGTACATAGACTCGTCATCGTCACATAAACAGTTTCTGCGAAGCAAACCTTTCTCCTGCAAATAGCTAACGATAACTTCCTCCTGGAAATTACCGAGCATGCGACAAATCGTCAACATTGTGTTATGATGCGAGAAAATTGGTGGTGAGTGTTATATCGCTAAAATGTTGATGGTTGGTTGACCGAATGCCGAATGAGGAGTGCTTAGTCGATGAAAGCGCGTCTGCTCTATGCCCACTGAGTCCAAGCCGAAATGAGAAGGAACACAAGCCAACCAGACAACACCATTGAACTGCGAGTTTATTTACATAAATACATCGATTTTTATATCAATTAATTTTACAGTGATTATTCATCAAGTGAAATCATCAACATTTAATTAATACAATGAAATGCTGTCAAATTGTACTCAGGAGTAGGACTTCCATTGAAATCAAATTAATGTTATGAAAGTGTACAAATGAAGCTTACAAAAAATCAATACAATTTCTTTCGTTGAATTAAATCAACCATTGTATCTTTGCGGATTAGGAATCCCTAACAGTGGGTGATCGAGTTCCAATTAATACTGCCTAGTCGGTAACTGTGCGTTTGCCCTGTGCCCCCTTAGTTCCAAGAGATAATAAAAAGAATGCGAGCCAATAGGTCAGCCAGAGAGAATCGAATCTATATTTCAAGCATTCTTTTATATATACATAAAATCAGACCACACAGCAAACCAATTAGGAAATTAACATGAATACAGAACGAGGGGAATAGCGGTAGTGAATAGGAACAACTTGTACACAACTAATTAACTGTAGTCCATAACAAGAGACAATATAATAACAGTGATTATGCTAACCGGGAGGATAGAGTGTGAGGAACGTAACAATAATAGGAACAAAATGTTTACATTACACAGAGTTAGAATAATTGAAATAGTGTTCTCAAAACACAGTTCTAAAAGTTTGTTACACTTCTTTGTGGTCCGGCATAACACATTGTCAACTAAACTGTGCGCAACGGCGTTAATGTGGGAAGTAGCCATTTTTATTGGTTCGTCTCTAATCTATAGTGCTTTCCTAATGTGCAATCGTAGGTAGTGAAGACTAAGAATATCAAGAATAGACATTTGATGAATATTGTTCCATTTCAACGCTTGTTCACAGCCAACATGATGTATGTGCTTAGATTTGACTGAATTACTCACAAAAGGGCAAAGTTAATCAAATAACTCTGGTGTCATAACAGTGTCACCCTACAAATAATTCAAGCTGTCAGTGATTTAGTTTACAATCAGTAGTTTGTTATTTGATTGAATCAAGGAAATTCAGTTGCGTTGACGAACACTTGTACTAAGTTTTATTGTTGTACATGCATACGTTCTTCAAGGGATTTTTGTTACTTTTGATCTGGCCTATATTATCCCGTAGACTGATCATAGGGAGTAAAATTATCAAGTGCGTTAAACACTGCACTTATCATAAAAGTTTGATCAGCTCGGTCTGGTTGATATCTGACAAATCTCTGCATGAATTTAGGAAATTTATCTGATATTTTCTTAACGCCGAGAGTAGTATTCCTCTCCCAAATATACTGAACAGCAATTCGTTCTATATTTACCTACGTTTATGAGGCATGCTTAGACAGCAAGACTTCAATCATAGATGTTTCCAATGCATTTTGCTTAGCCGTTTGTACTAATTTGACATGATCGGGAAAGCCTATCGTGAAGGACCCCGTCGGTCTATTTTGGTTGGAACAATTGTTCCTTTAGGTCCGTTGTCCGCTATTGTCACGCTTCAATATTATTAACATCAGATTTCATTTTCAGGTACATTAAGAAAAAGACCCCTTCTATAAAGTAGGCGACCGAGAATCGATAACTGCTCTCTTACTTCTAATAGCACTCGAAGTCACTGTGTAGCGTGTCTTACGAAGCTTGAGTAAGCGATGCTAAGTTTAGGTATTGAGTATTATGCAAAGGTGGCAAGTCAATTCATTTTGTCGTGAATTCCCATCGACTGAGGTAATTAGGGCATATTTTCTGTAGGACCTATTCCGTGTCACGATGTTGACTGATGTAGAAGGAGATTGAAAAACAAAATTAGGAACGACTAAACTAAAACGTCGTCCAAATACATAAAATCGGCTACTGTTTATCTGAGTCATATTGATACACAGAGATTACCTGGTTGAAGATATTGAATAGTGTCACAGCTCAAAGTGACTCGATTGCATTTAGTCTTCATTTTACTTGGGATTTTCTTTCATACATCTCATTCGTTTTCGGTGAACTGTAATAACCTTGGTAACCTGATTTTGTTGTGCTAATTTGGTTAGGCAACTTGTACTAACGCACATATGTTCTAGACTCTGTGTTGTTTGTGATTTGAGCCTGACCAAGTCACTGTAAAGCTCTAAATATAGCATTATTTATGACGAGACTTTATCAAGTAGAAACAGTACATAAAATTAGAGTTTCATATCACCGGGCATTCTCAACGCCCTCAACGTTTTCGTTTCAAAAGCTACGACTTTTTGAATAATTAATAAGCAGAATGTACATCTTACGACTTCCGTCCTAATATTCGTATATATTTGTAGACGTCATCAAGAAGGATGTCATCGCAAGGAATAATTAATGAAACAAGTACTGTTAATATTATTTAATGAAGATGGGAAGAACCACTGACTGTACTCATCAGGGGTAAGTTAAACGACAGCCCAGTGGCGAAAACACTTACCCTTAAATTATTGAACTGTTGGTTTAAGCTGCATTTTGTCTACTTTAAATTGAATAATCAGTTTCAGTATAACTCGCCCTCATACTAACTCAAAGCCAGGTTCTCTTTCTTGTGTTGTACTCAATCCATAAGTTATGTATTCTGTAACGATGATTAATTATACTAACTACATGGTAAATCTGTAGAAAGCCTCGTCACGGTAAATTGAAGTCGTTCATTCAAGAGGAAACACTTACTTGTGCAAAGAAGCATTTGAATGCCAACATCGGATTGGCGCATCATCGATATATTTAAAGTGATTTAATAATCTCCCCAAATTTCGATTCTCGAAATTTTATCCACCGTCATGAAACCAGATGTTGGAGAAACCGATTTGATAGTCCGAAGTCATCACATTATTATTTCACTGATTGGCTTCTATTTGAATAAAGTGAATATTGATGTTAAATATTTTACAAATCATTGTACTATTCATGTTCATCTGATAATCCTTCTTGCGAAACCATTCATGGTATTCTTGTTTCTAATGAATCGCCAGTCCACATCGCAAACGTTGTAATATTCTAGTGGATTATTGTAATCCTAATTGTTAACTAGTCAATATAACTCGATCAATTGGATTGTACCCATTCAACATATACTCAGTTAAGTACTTTATTGACATGTTGTAATATGACAAAAATCAACAAGTAACGCCACTACGATTCAGAATACAAAGATGCCAGACTAACCAACGATTATAATTCTTATATATTGCTAGGACTTGATACTCTATTATAATAAATCCTGATTGTGAATCTCAGTTGTTCTGAATAATAATGAAGTGGAGTGAAGTGAAGTGAAGTACGGTCGAATAGTCATAAAACCACCCAATATATGTATATGAGAGTTATAGTGCAGTATGGAAAATAATCACACACATTTGTTGGCATAAAATGCTATTGCATTCTCCACTATTACAAATACTTTGTATTTGTAAATGTCTTCATCACGTGATCGTTTTATTCCTTAAAATAAAAGAAAACTGAGAGCGAATCATTCGGTGTATTGAGGGGATTAAACTGTTTAGTTACACATAGGTTGACATGATGGATCAGCTGCACTCCTCTCCTCATTACTACGACTACTGTCAATATACGTGGCTGCCTTATTCACATCATCATCCACAATGCAATTCAATAAGTGTATCTCACCATAGGAATGGACTGCTGCAAATTGTCACCCAATCTTTGAATCAGGATCTATGTCACGTGCATTTAACTATCAATCGAACAACCTGACGTCTATTCTAGTAAACGTACACAAAAGAATCGTGGTACACTACTCAGAAACCAACGTTCAGCTTGACAGTGCTTCCATCGGCCTCTCGAACGATCTTTCGTACATCACAAATATACTACTGATTTGCAAATGTAACCAGAATCCAATAACAACAAACAATCAGTAGATGTAATAAACGTGGACTACTAAATAGATTTTGTTAAGAACCTTCAATATAAGCTTGTGTTGAATCTATAAAGTTTCAGAATTTCCCTCAACCTGTTTAAGTGGATAAGGGATTTTTTGTTTGGTCAAGACGGAATACAACAATCAACTGTCATGTCTGCTCTTGAAAAAGCGTACTGTATGGGGTGCTTAATGCTCTGTACTACGTCCCTAATTATTTACATTTTATATCTACTACTCACAAATCAACTTTCCAATGTTACTATACACGTATCACGTCAAGATATGGTAAAAATCAGGTAGTGGCAATCTCGTGTGATGCACCGGTTGGTTTGTTAACGTTGTGGTTAGCGCTTTCAATTAGAGCAAAATATGTAACCATGTACGATTACCAGAAATGTGCCCACAACTACCACACTAAATGATTCTCCTTATATTATCGCAAACAATCGTTCAAATAATGTCGAAGTTCTTGACGATTCAGGCTCACCATTTTGTGTTATTTTGCTTGAATATCATCTTCTGTTATTTTATTGGGCGACACGTTTTATTGATCAGTCAAAGTTAACAATCAAGTAATCATTCATTGAGTTTGGATACCAGAAATCACAAAATGTTTATTTTCAGTCACCAATTAATACAGTCCGCTGTCGATTTCTCATTGGATGTGTCAATATAGCGAATCACGTCTAATCAGTAAGTTATTCTGTAACTGTTTGTTGAACCGAACATAAACAGAATATTCATTTATCTTGAATTGGTGATATGAAGATGAGGTAAGTGTTCAATAAGAATTTATACAAGATTGTTGATGTATTGCATGAATTGTTGTGTGAATAACAGATAAGTTATTTTAATTCCAGAGGCTTAGCTGACCAACTAGTGACTTGGATGCTGATATTATTAGTCATTTTCACTGGAACTACACTTGCTCAACTTGATAGAGAACAGCTATTAGTCCAAATAAGGGCTAATATTAGTAAGATAAGTGATGGAAAAACTGTGTCGAAGAATGATACATATCTACTAGTAAGACGTTGAATTGATTTTAATCGGCATTAACAAACAGCTTGATCATGATTATTATTTCCAAGAGGATTTTATTGATGGTGCAATTGACAAGGATGTTCTAGATAAGGTTAGTTGGTTATTTATTTGTATTTTGTATAATGCAACTGATTATCTAGTTGGATTCTACGAATCATACAGCTACCTATTGGAAAACGTTTGTCAGTCTTGAATTTTAATGTTAATGATTACTTCCATTAGACTATAAGACCAAATTTTCAAATGAAGCTTTTTGGCACTGAATATGACGCAGTTGATGTGTATTCAGCAGGTACGTGAAAAGTCATTTATGATTGCTTATTGAGTGATGTAAAGTAGTTGTATAGAGTTGAATAGACCTATTTCATTGATCATGTGGCATTCATTAAAACTGTTCCTTAAAATAATTCAGTAGTTTACATTCAGTGTAAATTGATTCAATTGTTTTGATACTGTTTAGGCAAACTAGAATAGAGATGAACTTGTTCAGTAAGTAAATTGTCTTGAAGGAACTGATTGTGAATAACTGAAAATATCACCTTCATAATCGAAAAAAATGTCAGTCATGAACATAGATGTATGACACTGATACTTCGCATTAGTTCCACATCTGGGACGATTGTTAAGAAATATAACTCGTCAACTAAGCATTATGTTGCAGGGATATAATAAAAACAACTCTAGTCACAAGCAGATAAATGTCAGGGAAAAGTTGCTCTTTGATATTAGAATAGACAGTTTGTTTGGAACAGGTTACTATGTGAGTTAAATATCTGACAACAAACAGGTTGTGTGTAACAAAATGTGCATTCAATCAGATATAAGTGGATATCCCAGTGATTAGTGTGAATATTATTCTGTGTTCACCTTGTATTGCCTTAGGAGTGCTAATGACGCAGAATTCAGAGGAGCGAGTGATTATTACACCTTTAGTTTACGGTTTCGTTGGTGATTACATACAATCAGTACAAACTGGTAAGTTATTTTATTGAAAATCTTACCCTTTTTGTTAACGTTGAATTGTACAACATTAGAAGATTGTATGCACAGAAGCAGTGAAATTATTCTCCTTATGTACGGCGTTCAGCCGTAATCACGGGTAACTTTGATAACGTTGACTAGAATGTTTCACATTCAAGTATTGAAATGGAAGCTCCATCATGGATAAATCATCAGTAAACCGAGAATCCAGCAACAAAAATGACTACAATAAGCACTCAGTTATGAATTACTGGATAGTATGGTCCAAAAATGCTATCACTAAAATCTCCATCACACATATGACATCAAATATGATTTTCATGATTGAAACTCCTGATATCTTCTCACTTGTAATCCGTCCATTCTTACATAGACAGGTACTGACTGACACGATCACTCAAGCACATTTGAAAATATAATAATGCGGACAATCGTAATGATAACCGACTGTATCATTAAAGTATGCAACAAAGTGAAAATTCCACCAACATCTTCATTGTATCAACGTAACTGAAAGTGTTGGATGTAGGTCATATTTTGTATTTTCGCATTTTCCCTACGAACTGTGTGCTATAAATCTTCATCAAAATGTTAAGCTTACTAATGTAATTTAACAAGCAATTCACGTTTATTTTACAACAGATGATTTCTTAGCAATCAGATGGCCAGAATCACGTTTCCTTTCTGACTCAACATTTCACCCAGGTATGTCATAATAACATGAGTCATTTTATGCATTGTGCTATAATGTGTATAGCTGGTGATAACTGATCATGTTATGACTATCGAGAATCACTATTCACATTAGGCAATCCACTAGTCACTTATGCACATTCTACTAAATATCAATCATTCTGCATCATTTCACTTATTCACTATTCAATGTAAACAATCAAGTGTTAGTTCATCCACCAGAATCACTCATCTCATTTCACAACCTCAAATGCCGTCATCTATCCTACTTCGCTTATCGAGTTCATGTACACTCTGCATATTATTCAGTATATCGATTAGTTACAATTGATACTGAACTCATTCACTCATTCTCATAATGCAAACAGACATCAAGTGAAACAATGAGATTCTCATGGAATCACCAATACTTATATTCAATTTTAATTCTATTTCAATGTATTTTATAGTTAAGATAATTATTGTTCTGTACAAGAATGGGATTATTACGATGAAATATGAGGAGGTAGGTTGAAAACGTCATTAATCATAGTCAACTTATTTGAATGTACATTTTTAATTTTGTAATAGTTGAATGTGTGGAATGTAGTTTCATGATATTCATAGGAGTTAACTTGTGTTGTCATAACTGAATACAATAGGAGAGCTGTTTAAAAAGATGACGAATGAATAAATAAATGAATGAATGACATCTACTTTGGTGCGGGAATGAATGAATATTTAGTGATTGGCAATGCATAAATCCCGGCTGCCTGTTTGAAATCTGTGGCTACCACCTTTTGCCAAATATCTCAACAAACTACTTCTCTTTGTTTGTTTTGTTTCAATTGCCCAATCATGTCCCATAATAGGATTGTGTACTCACGTGCCTTCGTAAAATGTTTACGGCTTATTATGAGTAATTCAGTCAGGTCTAAACGCAAACATCATGGTGACTGACACTATGCGATAACAAATGATCAATATTCAACAAATGTCTATTGCTGACATTCTTCGTCTTAACTGCATATCCGTTATTGGATAATCGGACAACCAACAATTTCTCCTTAGTCTAAACATACCGTGACTGTGGTTTAATCACAGTTCAAGAATGTTGACTACATGACCTGTACGATGACAAATTGGTATCACCATAATGTTTTGAGATGTTTCGTCAGGATCGTCTTGTCTTCAAGAAAAGTGTGATGGTTATAGTGTTACTACTTTCGTGAACAAGAGCTGGTGTAATTTTCCAATGGTATGTGCACATGGTTAAAAAAGTAACTTGTTGAGACATTGTATGCTGAATGTTCATATTGTATAAGTCGAAATGTTCACATACGAATGTTGACCATATGTTTATTATTTTTCTTTTTAGATACCAAATGAAATTGATAGTAATCAATTGAAATCGTTCATTAGCCGTAAATTTAATTTGTACATTGAATTTAAATCAGTTTGCTTTACCTTATGAATCGATTGTATGAACTCATCATAATTAGTAGGATATGAATGTATCGAATCTACCATCAACTAATAATCACACCACTCAATGTATTTTAGGTTTGTTTCTCTGTATTGAAATGCAGATCAAATTGTTATATTTTCTCAGCCGAATTCATTACTGATGTTAACAGTAGTGCATGAGAATGATGTGATGTGAATTTAATTTACTGAATTGAATGTTCACGAATGTATCAGTGGTTATTATAACGAATTTTCCCCCTCCTCCATCGCCACCCACAAATTCACCAATACATCTCAACAAATTAAGCAATTCTATTCGAACTGTAAAGGTTGATGCCAATAATTCATGTATTGATAACATTCACACTGGAATGATATGCACATTCTCATGCACAAATATATCGATGCATTCATTTTTCTTTTATTTAGTTGAAGGAACAATATTTGATAATCGTGAACATTTTAGTATAATTCAAGTTCCTAGATTCATGATTAGAACTGGCACGGTAGTAAACTTTATACCAGCACCAAGTGAGTGAGGCATGTTGTATGTTTCTAATGGTTTATTGGTGCAAGGGTTTTGTTAACCATACGTTACTGTCTGCATCACATTCAGTGTTTTCAATTTAACGACATTTTTGTTACTTCACTTATTTTCTGAAATTCAAATACATCCTACACATTCATCTCAAGTACTGAATTCCACATCTTCTGAATCAACATAATCGAATTATGTTCAACACATGTAAATGTGAATTGCACATGTGGCATTGGTGATAATACTGATGTCCTCAACATGTAAAATGAAACACATTTCAATGTATGAGTAGAGAGTAAACGAGGAAATCGGACAGAATTGAGTAGTCGACATCACAATTATTTACGAATGGTCGTCATAACATATTTTGTAGACAAAACATAACAGTTTACATTGACAATTAACTAGAACACTTAATGTTGTTTTTCTATTTCTTCGTTTGTTTCAATGAAATCACAGAATATTGTTCAAAGGAATCATCACAAGTGGCATGTAGTAATGCGTCAACACCAGAAATAGGATGTTTTTGGTGTGAAAAACATCACGCTTGTACTAACAAATTCGACAAGAACGCTCAAATCTGGTATGAGAATGATAGTAATGTAAGTAAATACAGATTTAGCTAATAATCGCAACATTTACAACTGTTTGATTACTGGATTATTTGAACTAACAAATATTCTGTTATGATGCCACGAGAACACAAAAGGAGTCGCATCTAATTGATGCCAAATACACTTCCACATTCATATGAGCATGTCACCACGATGATATGCATACACTTCATTCATTCATTCATGTTTTCAATCATTCAGTCAGTCAGTCGAATAATAGCATGTTTATTATGATTACTAAGTGTATGTCAGTATTTATTGATGTGAGTGTATGTAAGTGGAGATGATAATTCAGCATAGTTTGTCAGTAGTATAATCACGTCAGTAAAAATCACATTTTCCAGTGTAAGAAGTCATTCGAATTATGCAGACTGTATTTAACATTGGAAGTGATATTCTATGACAAATAATCGAAGTTCGTTTCGTTTTTTTTCAGAATGCTGTGATGAACGAACAGAATAAACGGAATTCATTATTAAGTGCTTCAAATTCTAATTCTACGGAAACAACCACTACTTCACCAGAAACATCAAAACAACAACAAGAGGCAACAACAGTGAGTACTTTGAGATTTAGCAGATAATTATTTGATTTATCATTGTTGAATCAATGTCTTGTTCCACTATAAAACAGCCCGTTTCGATTAACAAGTAATCCGTCTACTCATGTGCTACAATGATGCCAAATACACTTCCACATTCATATGAGCATGTCAGCACGTTGATTTCCATACACTTCACTCATTCGTTGCTTCATTCATTCAGTCAATCAGTCAAATAATAGCATGCAAAGTTCATTGCCACTTGTTTATTATGATTACTAAGTGTATGTCAGTATTTATTGATGTGAGTGTATGTAAGTGGAGATGATAATTCAGCATAGTTTGTCAGTAGTATAATCACGTCAGTGAAAATGACATTTTTCAGTGTAAGAAGTCATTCGAATTATGCAGACTGTATTTAACATTGGAAGTGATATTCTATGACAAATAATCGAAGTTCGTTTCGTTTTTTTTTCAGAATGCTGTGATGAACGAACAGAATAAAGGGAATTCATTATTAAGTGCTTCAAATTCTAATTCTACGGAAACAACCACTACTTCACCAGAAAAAACATCAAAACAACAACAAGAGGCAACAACAGTGAGTACTTTGAGATTTAGCAGATAATTATATGATTTATCATTGTTGAATCAATGTTCTGTTCCACTATGAAACAGCCCGTTTCGATTAACAAGTAAATCGTCTACTCATGTGCTACAATGATGCCAAATACACTTCCACATTCATATGAGCATGTCACCACGATGATATGCATACACTTCATTCATTCCCCTATGTTTTCAATCATTCAGTCAGTCAGTCGAATAATAGCATGTTTATTATGATTACTAAGTGTATGTCAGTAATTATTGATGTAAGTGTTTGTAAGTGGAGAAGTTAATTCAGCATAGTTTGTCAGTAGTATAATCACGTCAGTGAAAATGACATTTTCAAGTGTAAGAAATCATTCGAATTATGGAGAGTGTATTTGACATTAGTAGTGATATTCCGTGTTAAATAATTGAAGATGGATTCTTTTCTTTCGGAAAATTGTGTTGAGCGAATATTTGTTAATGAATTTATTAATTAATGACCTCACTAGAATTGACAATGTCATTTGAACTATGAAGTGTTATAGTTGATTCGGAATTGATGATCGGAAATGTTTTTCAATTTTATAGAAACCTAAAAATGGTGGGAACATGGTCATTTATCTATCGATTGGATTGGCACTGGTCCTGCTTATCGCGATACCAGCTATTTGGTATTGGTTAAGGAAATATTAGATGTGAGTTTACTACACAACTGATATTGCAGTTTATTTTGTAAATGTGACTTGCATCTGATGACAATGAACACTGAAGAACTCATGTATTCGAAAAGATTGTTTATGTTACAACATTGTACATCCAAGACATCACCAGTAATTCATCAGTGGAGTTCATCTGCGTTGGCTGTGAGGTAGTTACCCATCGATGAAATTGAACGAGATCGTGCAAACATTTTGAGAATCAAGTTAACTACAAATACAGTGAAGAACCGACCTGATGGTATAATGTCTAGAAGTTCGATGTAGAAACAGAATATCCTGGATGTGGTCTATGTTCGAGTCGTCTTAAAGACAAGACTACTATTTCACTGAATTCTGAATATAAAATAATCTACTTATTCTTTGATGAGTTTCTTATCGTTATTACGCATTCAATCGAATCCATTCAGAAAACTAATTACACCATAAATTCACTTAATTGTAGCTCTCTATTAAGCTAAAATTTGACTAAGTGAATAGAAGTGCAAATAGAAAAAATAACATCAAATACCTTCAGTTATATTTTGCTTCAATTCATAGCTTCATTCAAATAGAAATTGTACTGAAAATACAAGAGATTTCTTATTTCGTTTTAATTTCACTAGTCTTTGTTTGATCACATTTGACCTGATTAGAGCGCTAAAATCATGTGAATTTATGGTTTCATTAGCTGTCTGAATGCATTCCATTGAATGCTCAAAAATGATAAGAAACTCATTAAAGAATAAGTCGATTTTTTATATATTCAGAATTGAATAGAATAGTAGCGGTATGATAAGAGAAATAGACTAATCCATTCTAGATAAAAACACGAGATTACCGTTGGTTTTCGATATTGACGGTGATCTTAACTTGATTTGTTGATGTTTGTTTACCTGATGTTAGTTTATCAGATTAAACAACGAAATGAATGTAGTTTGACGAGTCAATTGATGTCGGCTAGGTAATTCGTTATAGCAAACTCTTGTTGAAATTGTCAGTTTATCTTCATCTAACCTGATTATCATTTTGGTATAGTAGTTCATATGAATGTAGGTAGTTGATTGAGTTAGAGGTGCGACAATAGAACAGCAGACTACGGTAATGTAGTTCAATGGGATTTTAACAATAATGAAAGTCTGATAATGACAACAGGTAAAATAACTCGATGTTGTTCTGTATACTACTGAATATCTGAAATCACTAAGTCAATCGTCAATTAGTCAGTGATAATTGAACATCGATTTTAATTGTCAAACGTGTAACTAGTGTTGTTGTGTACTTTATAAATTGTATGCTGATACACCCATGTAAACATCACAGTATTAGGTGTTGAGTGATATATTGATATTCAGCATGAATCTATTAAGCACTTCGAAATTTAATATGAATATAGTTTGGATGAAGAAGTGGCAAACTTGATTTGTGAGAGAATGCAGTCTAAAAACTGCGACACATTACATCAATTAACAGGCAATCCATAGTTCGCGACACAGATTAGTACATCAGTAAGTAGAATGGTAAGGCAGACATCAACAAATGATATGTATTTTTGAGTCGTTGAATGATAGAAAAGTTAATTATCAAGTCCAAAGAACTTGGCATAGATTGCAAATCAGAATGAGTTGTATTGTAGTGAAGTTTACTAGAGGAACTGGCACGGCAGCTAAATGTACAGTAAATCTGGTGGTGCAGAGTACAAGGGCACAAAAGTATAATTGATAATTTAATTTATGAATGATAATGCATCACTTGAAGTCACGTCTCCAAATAGCATGTATCAATAGAAATTATTTCACAACTACATTTAATCTGAGGCCAATCCTGTTTCATCGAATGAATAGTTGACTTGACTTTAGATTCTATTGATGAGTGAATGAACGCATCACTAATTGTATACTTAATTTGATTGAGATCAGAACCGGAATTATATTTCACGTCACTAATCACATCCTACTCCTACTCCTCCTCCTCCTGATAAATATTACAGATTCCATCAAACATGAACTCATTATCATAAGTATTAGGAGTGTCAATTGTGTATGTTAGGGGTGTCGATTCACATTGAGCTGATCAATAGTGACAATCAGGATTTCAACGTTGAACGTACATCATATGAGTTATACTCCTGCTTACAATCTGTTGGATTTACTTGTAATAGTCATACTACTCATGAGTAGCTTAATGCCTTTTCTTTATTATCAAACTTTCTAGATGTTGTTTTTCAATGGTTGGAACAGTATTTGTCTGTGTAGCAGTTCGGCATTATTACGTTCATCTGCACAAGATACGAATTGTTGTAACTGTATTTTTTTTGTTTTTGTTACTTAATCCGTTTGAATGAAATTAATAAGTAAATTAATAGTAATTTGTTGTAGAACCATTTATGTTTATTTCTACATGTGTGTTACAAAATCTAATATTTTGAAAACTCAAGACAGTCTTTTGACTTTATCGACTTCGGTTGCATCATTCCGATGAATCTTAAACGATGTCAATTGAATCTAACACATTCCATTACGTGAAACGTTGTCAAATAAAGTGTTCCACTTTTGTACATTTACTTGACGATTCATAATCACTGTAATTAAAGTGGATATTTGAATGAATGTGTTAAATTAAAAGGCTGTTTAGTATTTCTGGCTAATCATACAAGCATTCTACCTGTCACTGGTTTGCGGTAAACGGGATTTGAGGCCGTGAAATAATTGGACGAATGCATCTCAGTCACCCAGTTCATGTAAAATAGACGAGCACGGGAAAACTCACAAGTCAGCACTCGGCTGCAAACTTTTCGTACTAATAGAGGACACTTCAGCTTTGCTTATCCACGACACATAATAAACTGACTTTGACCAAATTGTGGGGCGTTCACCGCTGAGCCAGAAATTCATTGGTTTCTTCACTGATGAGGTCGTAGGTGCTCACTGCTGGACAGTCTCATGCTAGTGCGAAACAGTTGTTCAGTAACAGTTCTTGATGGTCAGTGATTGTCTAATTCAGATCAATTCCTGATATCTAATTCACATTTAACAACCTTCGCAATACCCGCTAACAATGAACTCAGCATATAGAACGAAATGACAACAATCAAACTATTTTACATAATTTGCACTGAAAACTACAAACTATATAAGTCATTTACATGTAATAATTGCATGACAAAAGTAATTCCTCATCAATTCATATAATCTAGGAAAAGGTAAGAATTATGCAGAAGTAGTGATCCATTCATGATGTGCACACATGAACAAACTATTGACAAATGAACACATTGATTCTTTGTTGAATGGTGAATTTCACCTCTCTTTAGTAGTTCACTAATAATAATCATCATCATCGCATCAAGTTGATTAAGTTGGTTACATTGAACTGTTATATGTCAACATACAATAAACATGAATTACATAACACAATACAAACAACAACAAGAATAATAGATATTGATACTACTGTTAATAAAGTGAATAGATAATCTTCATGATGAATAATGTAATAAAGTAGTAAAATTACATAATCCATATCATTGTGTACAGTTCTATTAGTTCGAGATCCTCTTGTATCATTCAATAAGTTAGCTTGAATGAATTTCATTGAGAGATTTACATTATTATAATGTACTGGTGAAGTTGTTTGTGAATGAAGTGAACTTTTGTTTGAATTAATTTTCACACTCAATGGCATACGACAGCTCGTTAAGTTCTGCAAAGATCAGATGCAAAATAAAATTCATCAAATTATACGAATCAATTTTGTCAAGATTTCACTTAGTGACAAACTGTCGACAATGTTCTTAGTGTTGATGGTGTCATTTGAATTAAACTAGTTGACAACAGTCTATCTATTTACAAATAGCCAGTTGAATAATAAGATGTAATTTGTAGTAGCTTACTATAGATAGCTTACTAGGAATAGATGATGCAGTATTAGCATAAATCTAGTTTCATGTATTAATCATTGCTAGCAATGAAGTGGCCAACAGTATCACGTCTTATCTGTCTATACTGTTCACATCCAATATAAATGTCATGTATTTATGACTTCAATTATTAACGGCTATTCAGAAGAGATAAAACTGTTTGGAAGGATTTGTGTTCCGTTGAAATTGATAATGTTTTCTGTATCCACTGAATGTAATGATGATTCAGAATTTATTCTATGGTGTCTTAAGACATTCGTTCATTTATTCTTTCATTAAAGTGTATTGATGACTCTCCTACACGTATTACACTGCATACAGTACAATCATTCATCTTTCATGTAGGTATCACTAAATTCACCCAGTTACTTCGACCTGCCTATCTGTGACAATGTGATGGGATACATTTCACAGAAACTTAGCAAATATTATTTTTATTGATGGAGTATATGCTGACTTCAATATACTGGACAACTGAATTTACTTAATCTATTCGTCCTAATTTAGATGAAAATTACTATTGAAAACAGAATTTTATTTGAAAGTATGTAACTTTCATTCTTTCTTCAGGCTAATAATAGTCACAATGTGATGACTGGCTGTACGTTTCAATCAGTCATCATTCATCAGGTATTCGACTGTTAACCATGGACGCGAATTGGCCGATAAGGAAAGAAGTATCGTTGCACAGAAGTGATTAATGTAGGCCAGTTAAGGAGTATTAAACTTTATCATTTTATAAGTATTTCGGAAATCACAACTACAAAAATGAAATGAAGAAGTAACTGTAAAAATGCCGTACATTCTTTACAGAAACACTCAAATAGATGCATAGGAAAATGAACAAGCATCAACAGACTGGAAACAAAGATACCTCATCAAAATGCTAAAGAAAGGAGACCTCAACAAGTGTGAAAGTTACAAAGACATCACTCGACTTTTATTGCCCATAAATGTTTTTGCACAATGTTACTAGAACCGAATGAAAGATACGGTCGACATTCAACTTCTAGATCAGGAGAGTGAATTCTGTAAGAATCTGTCGTGTATCCCCCAACCAAATCGTAACATAATGGATCATTATTACACATTTAGTTGAACGCAAGTTAACTTTATGTCAAATACCTTGATTATAACAAAGCATTTCACGGTGTAAAATGACAAATATTAAGAAGTCATGTTCGATACTATAGTGTAGCTGAAAAGGTAGATAACCAGTATCATACAGACTCTCTACTGACGGTTGACTGAATCCTGAAAACCACAACATCTCAGGGTATGTATGGAATAAAGAAGACAACATAGATACAGCTAAACGACTTGGAATTAGAGGCAGATGAAAAAGGATGGAGAATAGCACATGGAAAAGACTGGAAAAACATGCACAAGAAAGAGTCGATCGGGGGATGCTGGTCAACGGCCCATATACCACGAAGGGTAATAGGTATCAGTTAATTGAATGGTTGGATGGGTGTGTGAGTGAGTTAGTGAATGAGTGACTGAACCACATATTAATATTAACTGAACGACTAGCGACCACAATTATACACACAAATTTAATATGATCTACAGAGCTTATATTCCATAACCATTACTAAGTGTAAATACACAATCCATATACATATATACGGTGAGTATACAGAATTTATATTCATCAACTGTTAATCATGATATGTCGAATCTGTCGTCGTTTTCAAATAAACCACTTGTTTCCTGCCGAACAAATGTAAATTAAAAGAAAAGGCGGGAATTATTATGTAATCAGTCATTTCATTGAATCTATTACAACTACATGTAATGGAAGCATACTTAATGCATTCAAATGTCCGTTCATTAAATACAATCTTAACAGATATTTTGATAGAATTTAATAAGAATATCCATGAGATTGATATTTCTGTTAACATGTCTTTTCAATGTTAAAAGAAAGTTCATTGAAGCTATCACCATCCGAATCGGATTTATCGCACTAGATAACTCGAAAGCATAATTAATTAATTAATCAGTCTGTTCATGATTTACATATAAGAAGTAACCTACATCAACAATAGTTTTTATCCAATCAAACCCATTTCCCATATTAACTTTGCAGATACCATGTGTTAGACAACAAATGCAAATGTTGAGAATAATGTTCATAATCGTTTCATATTCAGTTTACATTGAATATGATCAACTTCACAGTGCAACAGCTACCTCAACAAACATTAATCATGTTCCCACTGATACTTTTAACAATCACATTAACTGTCAAAGCATCGAATTCAACAACTCATCCTAAAACCTTCCATATAACTGAAAAGTGTCCAACTAACTTTTATGACCTAAGCATATTCTACACTCAACCTGACACATTACTCAATCAACATAAACATAAATAATATCAAGTAAACATGAGTCATATGAGTCGTATTTGATGTAATGAAAACTCTTCTAATCAAATAATCACTAAGTAAATGTAAGCCAATGAAGCAATTTTCTTGTCATTAACATAACTTGACGACATACGTTCGACAGGATTCTTTGTTGATAAAGTCGTCTTTAATGACCATGAAATCTGCATAATTAAACCATCCAGCACAAGTAATACAAATCAATCAAAATCATCATTCTAAGCGATAAATCTTCTCTATCACTTCAACATCCAATATCATACGATTTATGTACCAACATGAATAAAGTAAATATTGAAAACTTCGATCATGTTTAATGAAATGAAGAAAACCAAATAGAATTATTTACCTCAATTGGACAATATCCACTTATCCAAAATTTCCTGTTGGTGTCATACATCGTGGTACACTTCTCGATTTTTGGACACCAATAACATTTTCGATCAAATACACCATCACGAAGGCATGCATTACATGATGTTTGTTCAGAGCAAACTTTAATGTAAACAAAACAAGATGAATTTGCATAAATTCACCGTTTCCGTCACAGATGATCAATGTATTCCTTGAAACATTTCATGGTCAAATTATATACCAACCATACTTATGATATGCTGTGAATACAACTAATCATGTTCTGCAGAAACATTACTAGGAACCAATACAAAAAGCAAGACAACGATTGATTACTCTATGTTTCTGTAACTGCTCTTATATTGGTATTCTCGAATTGAATAGAATAGAACAATATAGTTGAGTCGACTGAACAGAATATGACTCAGATTTCAAGTATCCATTTGAATACATGTTGATCCTGACTCAGCCAACAAACTTAGTAAATATCATTAACAACGAACAAGAAGATTGATGATACAGAACTGTGGTAACATGTACACAATAAACTAGTTATAGAGGTGACGAATACAAATTGATACAGCAACAGTTAATAGGTGAGATGAGAGGTTGGGACTAGGGAAATACACAAGTAATAGAAATAGAACGTCTTGTTCACGTAAATACAACCTACAGATATGACATAATCATCAAGAAAACAGTTAGTTAGTCATTTATCTTGATTCTCATGATCTACCAATGTATTAACTTGTATGTAACTTAAGAAAGTTCGATGAATTTCAATAAAGTCTTTATAATCAGTAAACAATGTTTGTAGTTGCTAAGTTTGCATTTCAGAAAGAAACCAATTGTGTAAAGTGGAATACTACATACAAGTATACAACAATGTTTTTATTTTTGATTTCAACAATTGGTTTAATTAGACATTCACTGATCACCTGGAAGAATTAGGCAGCTGTTTCGCTCCAGTATGGGGCTCATCAGTAGTGAGTATACACAACCCCAACAAAAAATCGGACCCAGGACCCTCTAGCTACAAAGCGAACGAATTACCACTAGAGCACTGAGTCGGCTTCTAACGGTTGATATTTCTGATTCAGTTCAAACCTGTTGGGTGTGGCACAGTTAAACAACTATGGCATTCTATGATGTCATGCAAATGTATCACAAAATTTGGAATATAGGCTATTCGGATCGGACTTAGTGGTCTCATGGTAAAGTTTTCGCCGCGGAGCTAGAATGTCCTAGGTTCTATCTCATGTGGATGCCCACTGCTAAAGAGTTCCATACCAGAACGAAGCAGCTGTCCAGTTCTTGCAGGTGATCAACAATTGTCGAATTCAAATTGATAGATGACATAAGTATTGACAGTCAACAAAAAGCACAACAACCAATATTAATATTTTCTCCAATTAGATCATCATTATCATAATCAGGCTGTAATTAAATATACAACAATATTTATATACGAATATGAAAATTATTACACCAATCAAAGTAATTTATGGGTTAGTGATAGAAATGAAATACTCCGATTACGTAACAAGTCATGATAAGTGAAATATGAGTAAATTGATAACAGGAAATATGTACTAGTAGTAATGACAAGAAGACGATTACTTATTTTAACATAAGATGAATACCAGTAATTATTATCATTAACTTGTAAATTGCCTTCATTGGTCTAATAATTTTCATATTAGCCAATCACAATACAAATTAAAAATGATTATTAGCATTTAAATGTTGTTGTATATTGAAGTAAAGCCTGATTATGCTAATGTTGATGATGTTTCGCATGATGATGATGACGATGTTGATGACGATTTCGATGGTGTTGATGATCTGATTGAACACATCATTGTTCGCTTGTATGTGTTGCTCTCATTCACATTTTGGAGACGTTTATATTTCAAAAATTGGAATAGATCAATAAGAGAACTAGTCCAGTGTGATCTAAGCCAACATTCTATGATGTATGTTGAGTATATTCTACATGTTATTATAGAAACAAATACTGTTTGCACTTCTCATTTGAGTTGTTTATTTTGGGTTTTGTAACTATGCCAATCAATACGTATCTACATCAAATATATTTCAATAGAGTGTTTACAGCTACTGTAAGTAACCGTACTGATGATTCATACTGACAGATATTCGTAATCACTGAACTAATCACAGTTATTCAATAAGTTATCATCAAAATTAACTAGTTAAGTAGAACGAATTTGGTGTTTTCTCAGATATTTCATCAAAACATACTTGGGTTTGGGATAAATTCCATTCGAGTGCCCGATCGTATCATTGATATAGGAATGTTTATACTACTTATTTGGTAATATGGATAGTATGCGGTATCTATAAGTAAAATTAAAGAAAGAATACCTTAAGTTTCGTTATATCGTTGTTTGACTAAAATGATAGAACAACATGATGAAAATTCTATAATGCTAACAGATGGATTTCTACTTCATGAAATATAAACAACAAAGTTAACTATTATACACAGTGAATTATTTTTATTATTAGATGTGAATGAGTCTGGTTCCTAAGCGCGATTCCATCCCACTAGTCCAAATCAGAAATCATCTTGTGACAACCACAGAAGCATCACTTTGACTAACGTAGTATCTAAAATACTAGTGCCTGTAACCAACCGAAGTTTGTCTACAGCCAGACAACATCAAGCTCCTGAAACCAAGGCTGGCTTCAGACCTAAAAGAAAATACTTTGACCAGTCAATTACTTTTCATATGCTCACAGTACATAGAAACTACTGCTACCATCGTCCGACATTGGCCCAAATTAGCCTTAGTAGTGCATTAAGCTTGGTGCTCGCCAATCTGAGTCCGATTTCACTGGTGAAATTTAGTGTGCGAACTGATGAGGAGTCCCACGCTAGAACGAAACGTCTGTCCAATTCTACATAGTTTTCATTGATACCGTGCTAACATCAATCTCTGACGAATTGAATCAATTACAAGCATATATGAATTATTTCCCTTTATATTCAATGTTATTATAATTTACATTAATAGCTATTCTACAATCCATTGGGTAATCGATGCAATACACTTTTTCATAGTCATACTGTAACTTTTACTTTGATATGGTGTTCACACCTACACAGGGACTACTAATATATGCGAAGTACAAATGTAACAAAGCAATCCGTCGGCAATGGTAATGTGGCGACAGAGACGCTGATTTCAATTCATAGCAGCATTAAACGTCATTATTACGTGATATAAACTATAACACTTTTATAAAACTTCAAGAATAAAAGAACCCATAGATCATATGATTGTCTAGGTTCCCTTGAACCAGGTATTGAAGACCACTACAAAATATCATCAGAATAAACTGCATGTAGAATAATATGCTACAACAGTGAATTGGAACGAGTGGTTGTGCAATCAACAATCAATAACACTAATTAGAATGAAATGAAAGAAATATGAAGAGATCAGTTAGTCCGAAATGAAATTATTGAGACAGACGTGAATTGCATAATACAACAATGTCTTGAAATATGCGAAAAGTCTTAAAATGATCTTGATGTTTTGAGAAATTCTGTCCCTTTGGTTAACTGACTTCTTTGTTTGATGGAACCACAATATAGAAGCAAGCCAATCGGACCAATATGGAAACAATCAGGCTGTTTATAGAGTGTATGCTGAATAATCTTAATAAACAGGTTCACTAATTATGCATATTTAATATATCCATCTTATATTCCTCTCTAGTTTTGCTTAATATTAGTGATACAAGCCTATAGTTCTCATATGTCAATTTCTTTTCAATTTACCTCACATCAACGTCACTTCAATAGTAGTTCAAGTCTGTTCTTTCTCCACCCACCCACCCATCACTCACGTCACATAGTACAGTACTACATTTTCCAACATTTTACTTGAAACATTCAACCCTCATGATGAAGTTGCATCTATTCACTCCCATGTAACTTCATTGCACAAGTTACGCGATAACATTCTATTTTCTAATTACAATATTAAGTTACTACTGATTGTAAGTAGTAACTGATAAGAACTGAATGACAACGAAATGAATTCAATTCTGCTGTTTATCCCAATTACTCCACATTAAAAAGGTAAACTTGTTTGCATTAAAAGAATTAATTGACTGTGAGTCAACTTACTTTGAATTTTCATTGGGAAATAAAGTTTATTGTCAGTCACTGAATTACCGGTGTTCATGATCATGCCAGTTGGTATCTGCAATAATAATGTTGTATCATAACAATGATGAATTTAATAACAACCAAACGTTGAGAACTACTTCTCAAAATAAAAGTGTTAATGGCCCAATTGTTATCGAGGTAAGTTCTGTGTATGCAAACTTCCATCAATTTAATGCCTTCACCGTCGTCGTTTACTGTTGGTGTTCACTGAATACACATCAAATTTTAGTTTACATAATGCAATTACTTCAACTAGACAGCCATTGATGGGCGATAAGAGTCCTATATCTTTGTTCATTTTAATGTTAAACATATCAGTGATATGAAGTTGCCACTTCAACTGTGAATAAACACTGTGACTAAATACAGTTTTGTGCTGCAAAGTGGCTATCGTTTAAATCATAGATTCGACATCTAATAAATTACGATTGTGAAAGATATTCAACAAAACACGGAATTCTTATCACGGACTACAATGAAGAATCGCGCATGAAGATCAGCTCACAGACTCATTTGAGGTATAAAACGGTGTCAGACAACGCTGCTCACTATCGCCTATCTTCTTTTCTCTGGTGGTTGACTGGATTATGAAGACCCCAACATCTCAATGCAATCTCGAAATACAGTGGGCATCGTAGATGCAACTAGATGACTTGGACTTTGCAAATGACCTGGCTCTTGTATCCCACATACATCATCAAACACAAATGAAGACGGACAATTTAGCAGCAGCCTTGGCAGCAGTAGGCCTTAACATACACAACGGAAAAAGCAAGATCCATCGATACAATACAATCAACACTAACCTGAATTCACTTGATAGAGAAATTCTGGGAGATGCAGAAACATTTACACAGGCAGAGTCATAGATAAACAACGAGAGTCTGATCTGAAACACATGTGAAGGCACGGATCGGGAAGGCAAGGCAAGGAATGGGCAGCATTTATACAACTGATAAACATCCGGAACTCAAACAAACTATCAGTCAACACAAAAGTCAAATTTTTGATACAAATGTGAAAACAGTTCTGTTGTATGGAGTTGAAACTTGTATTGGGAACCTCGAAAAACATCATCCACAATATACAAGTATTTATAAACAACTGTCTGCGTAAGATACTTTGGATTCGTTGACCAGATACCACCGGCAACAATCTTCTGTGGTAGAGAACAAATCAACGAAACTACAGTCAAGAAAGAGATTAGGAAAACAAACTGGAGGTGGATAGGACACACATTGAGAAAATTTTCAAATTGCATCTCAATACAAGCACTAACATGGAATCCTAGAGGCCAAAGGAAAAGAGGAAGACCAACGAACACATTGCGTTGGGAATCGATAACAGATATGAAGAAAATGAACAGCACTTAGAAACAGATGGAAAGGAAAGTCTAGGATAGAGTTACTTGGATAATGCTGGTTGGTGGCCTATGCTCCACATGATGTAACAGACACTGATTTGATTGATTGAAATATGTACAGATATCGCAGAGATGACAATGAGCATCGATAGTGAATCAGATTATAACCTAATCGTTCAAAGTTTATAAGTGCGATAAATACAGAAGCCTGGATTATGAGTGCACCCGGTTGCCAATATGTCAAGCATATTTTATCATTCAATCATCCGAAAACTGGACTACACACTTCAACCTGAATGATGTTTTAAGTGTCACAAATCACTGTTTATATCACATTTGATTTTATTGATAAGAGAAACAAATGTTAACACAATCGAAAAATCCATGTTCACGCTGAATATCAGATCGATGTTCAACATCCTATCACCGACAGGAAAGAAACGTTGCATCTGTAAATTCATCGATTTACACGACATAGATGTTGAAGATAGGCACTAATAATAAATTGGCAACTAGAATCAAATACCTGCCTCCTTCCCAGTAATGTCAATTATTGTCTTAACCAACTCAATTCATCATGTCAAATACAAATATTACTATCCATTATTGGTAACATCAACAGTATTCATTAGTTATTCAACTTACCGTTTCAAAGTAAACTGATATGTTGCCATTCGAATACAATGTACATGCTATCGTTGCTACAGAACAACGAGAAATGATAAACAGCTATCATTATTCACATAAAAAGTTATTAGGAGACTACACAATCGTTATTTTTCGAGTTGATTTTGAGTGGTGTATCAAGTCATATTATCCGAATGAAATGACTTCATTATAAGTATTACAATAAATAACTATGAATATAAATAAAAATTCCCACTCCCACCTCCCCCCCTCACTCTCAGCGCCAATCAATTTCGTGCCTTCGAAAACTGCAATAGAACACGGTTCATAGGATGCTGAATTAAACAGACTGATAACCATAGTGCGATACTGTCAGGTAGAATAAAACCGATAATGCAGACTAACAGTACACGATATCATTTGTTTATTTGTCGTTGGTCAGTTTAGTCCTCTAGGTATAATGGAAGTCGTAGTCTTCTATACACAGTAAATCACTGATGACACCTTTGATGATGACACTGGATGGCTCTAGCCCAATATATCACTCTTCTTAAAAATACTGAAGCTACGCTTGCTGTACAGTGTCAATTCGCTAGAAAGTTTGTTATTCACTACATCTTCATCAGGTTTCTTTATAATACATACTGATATTTATGCGCGACTATGAAAGGTTGGATTACGATTTATGTCTTGTATTAGTCATAGTTTGATCTTGTTTAGAGACAATTGACAACCAACTAGCGTTGAACAGCTGTTTCTACCGAGTAAGATATAATAGTGACTTCTCCATTACCGATAAAACCCAAAATTGTCATGCCTCACGGTGAAAGTATAATTTTCTCTGGACGTCGGCCGACTTAATAGTTGTGATGGTTAATTGTTACTTGGCTAATATAGAACGGTAGGAGAGTGGAATATACAGAGATTGTTGGCTCGATTACATAAAGATGTCAGTATGTGTAGTAAGCCAAATCAGATCACTCAAGATCATTGTATTAGTTTACTGTGCAATCTCTATCGGATGTGGTGAAAACTAACTACAATTGCATTTTACTTAATCATTACTTAGTCAACCTTGAAAATATTCACTAATTTCATGCATCATGTTGTCTTCTTTGTAGCTCGGTTTGTATCAGGCACAAGAAAGTAGTGAATTCAAGTAACATACCTTTCATTTAATTAAATGCAGCTGCTCACTTAAAAAATCTCAAACAATCCTTAGCCACATGAGAAGTCTTTTCAACCGCCAACACTGGTCTATCATATGAAATATTCCTAGTTATATGACACTTTAGTTGTGATTACAGAGAAATAGATTGTTCTGAGCAATCTACATCTCAAACATCTAGTTCCTTATGCCGATGTACTCATCAAAAAATATTTTTCAAATAATCTATTTCACTCAGCATTTTATTAATGAACTCTGATTCCGGCTTATATCATACCGTCTCTATTTTGTATTAATTGTGAAGTGATGTCAAACGATAAAAGTGAATGCCCTAACATACTGAAGAAATGAAAATTGGTTAAACACATGCACCCCACACCCCCATGCACTATGAGGGATAACAGGCATTGACTGAACAAGTGATTGTACATATTCAATTATCAAATTAAGTCTACTAACAAGTAATTCATACCTTTTTGATTCATTTCTTTTTCATTTCCATCATAAATACTAAGATTAGGCCACCTGATTGCTTGAAAGTCTTCTGTAAATACAACCAAATACCATTAAATATTAATAATAATAATAATAATAATAATAGTAATGATAGTAATAGATCAATAAAATTAATTCATGAAAGTCTTCCAGCCAGTTCATCAATTCCCTTCATGTGTCATTAACGTGATCTGTGCATTACATGATATTCTTATTTAACTTGTAAACATAAAGAAAATAATGAAAGAAATATGGTATCGATTGAAGTACTGCAGTTCAAGGTAGGCCCTTTCTAATCATACCTGAATAGATACAGCCGTTGGTGTTCATAACTAATCACTTCAAACAAATCAATGTCAAGAAGATTCCATGGAATATTTACACAATGGAAATGAAGAAGCCTAAATGTTTAAGTAGGCTGTATTTTTATCAATAAATTAAACTTAACTTTTCCACTTGAAGTAAAACTGGTATCTTAGTAACTAACAAGAGAACCCAGTAGTGTCATTAAAAAAGAAATAAAAAAACATATTGCCATGTTTTCTGAAATTCACATTACAGAGATACATGCTCTTCCTCGGAGAAAGACTTTTCACAAACAATTTTTGTTACTGATAAGAAGAATCATCGGAAGTAACATGACTAGAATTAATAAGATGATTCAGTAATAGGTCGAGTAATGTTTAAAAATGAGTTCAAAGTGTATTTATTCTGTGTAGCTAAGAAAAGTAAAATCAAACAAGAGAGTAAACAAATAAATGGATGTAGATGAGGCTTAAAAAAGGAAAGAAGGTTGTTCATTTACAAACATTAAAATAGTAAATAGGCAAAAGAGGCCTGAGTGGAAAAATGATGAAAGAAGATGTAGATCATGATAGTTTCAATCCCGGATATATTTAAGGTCAGTAGTCTAGTTTTTGTAGGCAGGTCAACTCATATATTAGTTAAAGTCTAGGACACAGACGCAATTCCATTTGATTGATCTCAATCTCTGATCAACCCAGTTTACGGAAGAGCACACAAATCCTCTAATGATAATCACACGGACATCAGTTTGAATTACATAGTACCTAAGATAATAGCCTTTGTTATTATCCAACGGTTGTCTGACGCTAGGTGACAGAAAACTTTGGTTTTACGCTTCCACAAGGATGCATTGACTAAATATTTGATTTTCGTCAGATCCTAAAATATAGGCAATGCTACAATCTTCCGACAACAGTTGAATTCCCCGACTTGAACGCCACATTTGAATCCGTAGATTGAGAGGTATTCTGGCAGTGTTTAGCCTTTAAATGTGTAACTCACAAGTATGTAAACACTATAAATGACTAACTACTTGAACACCACTGGTCAAGTTACAGCTTATAGTGAACTGTCACGAATATCATCAACTTCAAGTAATGTTGTTTGGGGTCATCACTTATGCCCTTTTATATTTATTTTCTTATAGATGCCCTCCCAGATGCCACACTTTGTTGGACTAAATTTTTAAGGAATCGACCTCCTTTCACTAAGCTTAGTTTTCTACCTACAACACGTAGACGATAAAGTTCTATTCAATGAAGATGTTGACAATATGCAGAGTCTTCTGAACACGTTGAATAACATCGTAAGTATATTCGAAATGCATTTCCACATGTGAAACGAATGAGGAGAGAAAAAGGAAGTCACTGAGTTCAACCATAAGGTGATTCGTCGAATATTGAAGATAAATGGATGATGCGTTTCTCATATGCGACGAGAATGATGACGAGTAAGATATCATAAAATTCCATCAATACCTGGCATCCATCAATAGAGTTTGTAATAGAAAATGAATCCAACTCATCAGTCGTATATCTCGAGGTACTTTCACAAGACGAAGTGACAGAACACCGAAAAGAAATAGAAATGCAACAGCCAGCTTATTAACTACCATAATTATGTTCCGTTAAGCAGAGAGAGAGCAATGTCATCCGGTCTTTATGCAATCGTACAAGTAAAATATTCAGTGATGGCTGTATTAATGAAGAGCTTGAAATTCTCAGGAAATTGCTGGTGGGAAACGATTATCCAACACGTTTCTAAGATAGATATATGACGGAAACTATAATTTGTCAGCAATCAGCTCGGTCACAAAGAAGTATGTATTCATGAATATAGAATTAAAAAGGGATCACGATTCTGACATACCAAGAAAGCGTCTGTCATTAGTTACCGATAAGACGTTTAACGCTGCATAGTTATGCCTAACTCTCACCAGCATGAAATTACTTTTAATGTCATTATCAGTCCATCTGATTCTATGGACTGCGCACACAAGAACAGATCCCAGTCTGCTTCTATAAGGATAAAATAAAAGCATTTGGAAGTTCTCTACTTCGAAATTCAGTCAGTCCTGAAATCCCCCTGGAATTGCTGCTGATCCGAATCCGGAATAAAGAACGAGGGTTGGGCATTAGTTTAGCATCTCCATCCCGAAAAAATATACAATCTCTTAAAAACGCTAACAACTGTGTATAATTTGAATTAAATGCATTCACTTAAATAAACAATGTAATTTAAAACCTGTGGTATAATGACACAGTCTAGTGGCAAGATATTCGTCCCCCTGGTTATCTAGAGAATATGTCTATGTCATTACATGTTAATTGATGAGGGAGGAGGAGGAGGAATTTTCTAATTCAGATTGTCATTTCATTCGAATTGCCTACATAGTCAATTATTTATTCATTCATCATTACGAATCATGAGTAAATTCGTTATCCATTAGTCATTCTGTCAGAAATCGCAAGTCTATGTATAGGAGCGATTGTGAATTAATTGTTGTCGAAATATACTGTGCTGAATGTTCTAAAACTTTATATTTTACAAAAGTTTATTATTGTTGCGTGTGTAATAAATTTTTGTATAATTACGTTACTAATTCATACTGTGTTAAAATGGCTTACATGTTTCATTACTATTATTAGTGTAGACCCTGACTCTGTCCTTCGAGCCTTGTACATTCTGCTGTTCAAAGCTTAATGTAACGTCTCTTCACTAGTGTTCGTTCTAAATTATGTCTAGTTAATTGGTTACTTGGATTAATAATTGAGTATCTGAACTGCATAATTTAACACCACTGACGTCTCTTTCTGCTGAACTCACTACAACGGACCTACTGGACACTTGAATTTTTACGTACGTGTGGTGGTCATTTGAAAAACCGATTATCCGACTTAAATATTACTGCGAATTCAAGCAAACTAAATTCCAACAAATGTTGTACTTACTATATGTACTTATATTGACCGTTGATACAGCATTCATTCACATTTGTGACTGTTTGTAAGGCGTTATAGATTCGTTAGTGGTCCACAGTCACCATAATACTAGAAGACTAGGACTCGTGAAGCATTCACTAATTCAAATTAGCCGTCATTTGTCATTGATTGACTAATTGGATATTCGGATGAGTGAAGTAGTACGTCGAATCGCTTTGTCTATTCTCATGATAAATACCCTACTGAAGCTAAAATAAAGCCTCCTCATTCCTACAAGCCACACATACAAACTGATCAAGGCTACTTTAGTCGACGCAAATGGTTAATCACATTGTCCCACCTCTAACTCATTCAATTATCTGCATTCATGTACGTGGATCATATCAAATCGACAATCAAGTAAGATGAAGTTGAACTGACAATTTCAACAAAAGTATGCTTAAATGAACTACCAAGCCGACATCAATCGATTCGTCAAACTACATTCATTTTGATGTTTGATCTGATAAACTAACATCAGGTAAACAAACATCAACAAATCAAGTTAGGATCATCGTCAACATTGAACACCAACGATAATCTCGTGTTTTTTTAATCGGAACGGATCAGTCAATATCGTTTATCATAGCGCTACTATTCCATTCAATTCTAAATTAAAAAAATCGACTTATTCTTTAATGAGTTTCTTATCAATTTTACGCATTCAATGGAATCCATTCAGAAAATTAATGAAACCATAAATTCACATGATTTTAGCGCCCTAATCAGGTCAATGTGACTAAGTAAATATAAGTGCAAATAGAAAAAAACATCAGATACTTACATTTATGTTTAGCTTAGAGTAAAAATGATGAGAAACTCATTAAAGAATAAGTCGATTTTTCATATTCAGAATTCTATGTAATAGTAGTGGTAAGATAAGAGAAGTAGACTGATCCGTTCCGGGTAACAACACGAGGTTATGACAGAATGATCCTGACGAGAAATCTGAAAACATTTCAGCGATAAAAAATTGTCATTATTAATAAATGTTTCAAGATCGTCTAAGTGTTGTAAACAATTGAAGTCAAAGTAACTTCTACATAAATACTCATCCATGTGCCTATAGAGCATTTTTACATGGGTTCCTTCAAGCTTACAAAGATTATATTTCAATCTAGACTACATGGCTTCTTTATTATTTGTGTAAATTACAATTGACGGATCCACAAAGTGCCGGCTGTAAACGACGATCCGATGACTGTATCTAAGTCTTGATAAGCACTTGTTTGACGTTGAATCATCGGTGTAAATTGTTTTTCCTGGTTCAAAATATTTCCTAATAATAGAAATTTTGGTAGACTTCTTGCAATCAGAAACCTTTCCGAAGCGTCCTCTTCCTAGCTGTCAATCCCAAATATCAAATACCTATAGATATTAAAGTGTAGGTTTCAATATAAAAACTACCTAGCCACACTGTAGGTACGTTACATTTCCGAATATATTTTCGCTTTCTAAGCACCATCTCATAGATTTCGACAATTTTACCAACGCCTCCTATACACATTAGTGTTCTCATTAATATCTCCAAATACATATCTCTACAGTATTGTACAGATAGAACTTCGGTAATATTCGCCATGGCTGTAGCAGCAGTTTCAGGTGTCTCCAATAACCATTCCATTACAAAAACTATTATTTGCTGCAGAGAAATTTCGAGACGTATGAGAAAAGAATCAGATCTAAGAGATTTGTTCAGCTAATATTTGTGGCATCGAAATATTATTTTGTCATTCTTCTGTCTGCATTCGTCTAGGTACATAGACTCGTCATCGTCACATAAACAGTTTCTGCGAAGCAAACCTTTCTCCTGCAAATAGCTAACGATAACTTCCTCCTGGAAATTACCGAGCATGCGACAAATCGTCAACATTGTGTTATGATGCGAGAAAATTGGTGGTGAGTGTTATATCGCTAAAATGTTGATGGTTGGTTGACCGAATCCCGAATGAGGTGTGCCTAGTCGATGAAAGCTCGTCTGCTCTATGCCCACTGAGTCCAAGCCGAAATGAGAAGGAACACAAGCCAACCAGACAACACCAGTGAACTGCGAGTTTATTTATATAAATACATCGATTTTTATATCAATTAATTTTACAGTGATTATTCATTAAGTGAAATCATCAACATTTAATTAATACAATGAAATACTGTCAAATTGTACTCAGGAGTAGGACTCCCATTGAAATCAAATTAATGTGATGAAAGTGTACAAATGAAGCTTACAAAAAATCAATACAATCGCTTTCGTTGAATTAAATCAACCATTGTATCTTTGCGGATTCGGAATCCCTAACAGTGGGTGACCGAGTTCCAATTAATACTGCCTAGTCGGTAACTGTGCGTTTGCCCTGTGCCCCCTTAGTTCCAAGAGAAAATAAGAAGAATGCGAGCCAATAGATCAAGCAGACAGAATCATATTACATTTCAAGCATTCATATATATATACATAAAATCAGACCACACAGCAAACCAATTAAGATATTAACATGAATACAGAACGAGGGGAATAGTGGTAGTGAATAGGAACAACTTGTACACAACTAATTAACTGCAGTCCATAACAAGAGACAACATAATAACAGTGATTATGCTAAACAGGAGGATAGGGTAAGAGGTACGTGACAATAATAGAAACAGAATGTTTACATTACACACAGTCAGAATAAATGAAATAGTGTTCTCAAAACACAGTTTTGAAAGTTTGTTACACTTCTTTGTGGTCCGGCATAACACATTGTCAACTAAACTGTGCGCAACGGCGTTGATGTGGGAAGTAGCCATCTCATTGGTTTGTCTCTAATCTACAGAGCTTTCCTAATGTGCAATTGTAGGTAGTGACGACTAAGAATATCAAGAATAGACATTTGATGAATATTGTTCCATTTCAACGCATGTTCACAGCCAACATGATGTATGTGCTTAGATTTGACTGAATTACTCACAAAAGGGCAAAGTTAATCAAATAACGCTGGTGTCATAACAGTGTCACCCTACAAATAATTCAAGCTGTCAGTGATTTAGTTTACAATCAGCAGTTTGTTATTTGATTGAATCAAGGAAATTCAGTTGCGTTGACGAACACTTGTACTAAGTTTTATTGTTGTACATGCATACGTTCTTCAAGTGATTTTTGTTACTTTTGATCTGGCCTATATTATCCCGTAGACTGATCATAGGGAGTAAAATTATCAAGTGCGATAAACACTGCACTTATCATAAAAGTTTGATCAGCTCGGTCTGGTTGATATCTGACAAATCTCTGCATGAATTTAGGAAATTTAACTGATATTTTCTTAACGCCGAGAGTAGTATTCCTCTCCCAAATATACTGAACAGCAATTCGTTCTATATTTACCTACGTTTATGAGGCATGCTTAGACAGCAAGACTTCAATCATAGATGTTTCCAATGCATTTTGCTTAGCCGTTTGTACTAATTTGACATGATCGGGAAAGCCTATCGTGAAGGACCCCGTCGGTCTATTTTGGTTGGAACAATTGTTCCTTTAGGTCCGTTGTCCGCTATTGTCACGCTTCAATATTATTAATATCAGATTTCATTTTCAGGTACATTAGGAAAATGATCCCTTCCATAATGTATGCGACCGAGAATCGATAACTGCTTTCTGACTTCTAACACCACTCGAAGTCACTGTGTAGCGTGTCTTACGAAGATTGAGTAAGCGATTCTAAGGTTAGGTATTGAGTATTATGCAAAGGTGGCAAGTCAATTCATTTTGTCGTGAATTACCATCGACTGAGGTAATTAGGGCATATTTTCTGTAGGACCTATTCCGTGTCACGATGTTGGCTGGTGTAGAAGGAGATTGAAAAACAAAATTAGGAACGACTAAACTGAAACGTTGTCCAAGTACATAAAATCGGCTACTGTTTATCTGAGTCATATTGATACATATAGATTACCTGGTTGAAGATATTGAATAGTGTCATAGCTCAAAGTGACTCGATTGCATTTAGTCTTCATTTTACTTGAGATCTTCTTTCATACATCTCATTCGTTTTTGATGAACTGTATACTGGTAATAACCTTGTTAATCTGATTTGGTTAGGCAACTTGTACTAACGCACATATGTGCTAGACTCTGTGTTGTTTGTGATTTGAGCCTGACCAAGTCACTGTAAAGCTCTTAATATAGCATTATTTATGATGAGACTTTATCAAGTAGAAACAGTACATAAAATTACAGTTTCATATCACCGGGCATTCTCAACGCTGTCAACGTTTTCGTTTCAAAAGCTACAGCTTTTTGAATAATTAATAAGCAGAATGTACATCTTACGACTTCCGTTCCAATATTCGTATATATTTGTAGACGTCATCAAGAAGGATCTCATCGTAAGTAATAATTAATGAAACAAGTACTGTTACTATTATATAATGTAGATGGTAAAAACCACTGACTGTACTCATTAGGGGTAAGTTAAGCGAAAGCCCAGTGGCGAAAACACTTACCGTTAAATTATTGAACCGTTGGTTTAAGCTGAACTTTGTCTACTTTAAATTGAATAATCAGTTTCAGTATAACTTGCCCTCATACTATCTCAAAGCCAGGTTCTCTTTCTTGTGTTGTACTCAATCCATAAGTTATATATTCTGTAACGACGATTAATTATACTAACTACATGGTAAATCTGTAGAAAGTATCGTCACGGTAAATTGAAGTCGTTCATTCAAGAGGAAACACTTACTTGTGCAAAGAAGTCTTTGAATGCCAACATCGGATTGGCGCATCATCGATATATTTAAAGTGATTTAATAATCTACCCAACTTTCGATTCTCGAAATTTTATCCACCGTCATGAAACCAGATGTTGAAAAAACCGATTTGATAGTCCGAACTCATCACATTATTATTTCACTGATTGGCTTCTATTTGAATAAAGTGAATATTGATGTTAAATATTTTACAAATCATTGTACTATTCATGTTCATCTGATAATCCTTCTTGCGAAACCATTCATGGTATTCTTGTTTTTAATGAATCGCCAGTCCACATCGCAAACGTTGTAATATTCTAGTGAATTATTGTAATCCTAATTGTTAACTAGTCAATATAACTCGATTAATTGGATTGTACCCATTCAACATATACTCAGTTAAGTACTTTGTTGACATGTTGTATTATGACAAGAATCAACAAGTTTCGTCACTACGATTCAGAATACACAGATGCCAGACTAACCAACGATTATAATTCTTATATATTGCTAGGACTTGATACTCTATTATAATAAATCCTGATTGTGAATCTCAGTTGTTCTGAATATTAATGAAGTGAAGTGAAGTGAAGTACGCTCGAATAGTCATAAAACCACCCAATGTATGTATATGAGGGTTATAGTGCAGTATGGAAAATAATCACACAGACATTTGTTGGCATGCAATGCTATTGCATTCTCCACTATTACAAATACTTTGTATTTGTAAATGTCTTCATCACGTGATCGTGTTATTCCTTAAAATTAAAGAGAATTGAGAGCGAATCATTCGGTGTATCAAGGGGATTAAACTGTTTAGTTACACATAGGTTGACATGATGGATCAGCTGCACTCCTCTCCTCATTACTACGACTACTGTCAATATACGTGGCTGCCATATTCACATCATTATTCACAATGCAATTCAATAACTGTATCTCACCATAGGAATGGACTGCTGCAAGTAGTCACCCAATCTTTGAATAAGGATCTATGTCACGTGCATTTAACTATCGACCGATCAACCTGACGTCTATTCTAGTAAACGTACACAAAATAATCGTGGTAAACTTTTC
The DNA here is from genome assembly GCA_025215515.1 of Schistosoma japonicum. Classification (NCBI taxonomy): domain Eukaryota; kingdom Metazoa; phylum Platyhelminthes; class Trematoda; order Strigeidida; family Schistosomatidae; genus Schistosoma; species Schistosoma japonicum. The sequence goes on from CM046061.1 coordinate 88,779,017, forward strand.
AGAAACCAACGTACAGCTTGACAGTGCTTCCATCGGCTTCTTGAACGGTCTTTCGTACATCACAAATATACTACTGATTTGCAAATGTAACCAGAATCCAATAACAACAAGCAATCAGTATATGTAATAAACGTGGACTACTAAATAGATTTTGTTAAGAAGCTTTAATATAAGCTTGCGTTGAATCTATAAAACTTCAGAATTTTCATCAACCTGTTTAAGTGGATAAGGGGTTTTATGTTTGGTCACAGACGGAATACAACAATCAACTGTCATGTCTGCTCTTGAAATAGAGTACTGAATGGGGTACTTAAAGCTTTGTACTACGTCCCCAGTTATTTACATTTTATATCTACTACTCACAAATCGACTTTCCAATGTTACTATACACGTACCACGTCAAGATATGGTAAAAAATCAGGTAGTGGCGTTGCCGTGTGATGCACCGGTTGGTTTGTTTACGTTGTGGTTAGCGCTTTTAAATAGAGCATAATATGTTACCATGTACGATTAGCACTAATGAGCTCACAACTACCACACTGAATGATTTTCCTTATATTATTGCAAACAATCGTCCAAATAATGTCAGAGTTCTTAACAATTCAGGCTTACCATTTTGTGTTATTTTGATTGAATATCATCTTCTGTTATTTCATTGTGCGACACATTTTATTGATCAGTCGAAGTTAACAATCAAGTAATCATTCATTGAGTTTGGATATCAGAAATCACAAAATGTTTGTTTTCAGTCACCAATTATTAAAGTCCGCTGTCGATTTCTCATTGGATGTGTCAAAATAGCGAATCACGTCTTATCAGTAAGTTATTCTAAAACTGTATGCAGGACCGTTCACAAACAGAATATTCATTTATCTTGAATTGGTGATATGAAGATGAGGTAAGTGCTCAGTAAGAATTTATACAAGATTGTTGATGTATTGCATGAACTGTTCTGTGAATAACAGATAAGTTATTTTAATTCCAGAGGCTTAGCTGATCAACTAGTGACTTGGATGCTGATATTATTAGTCATTTTCACTGGAACGACACTTGCTCAACTTGATAGAGAACAGCTATTAGTCCAAATACGAGCTAATATTAGTAAGATAAATGATGGAAAAACTGTGTCGCAGAATGATACATATCTACTAGTAAGACTTTGAATTGATTTTAATCTGCATTGACAAACAGCTTAATCATGATTATTATTTCCAAGAGGATTTTATTGATGGTGCAATTGACAAGGATGTTCTAGATAAGGTTAGTTGGTTATTTATTTGTATTTTGTATAATGCAACTGATTATCTAGTTGGATTCTTCGAATCATTCAGCTGCCTCTAAGAAACCTTTTGTCAGTCTTGTATTTTAATGTTAATGATTACTTCCATTAGACTATAAGACCAAATTTTCAAATGAAGCTTTTTGGCACTGAATATGACGCAGTTGATGTGCATGCAAACGGTACGTGAAAAGTCATTTATGATTGCATATTGAGTGACATAAAGTAGTTGTATAGAGTTGAATAGACCTATTTCATTGATCATGTGGCATTCATTCAACTGTTCCTTAAAATTAATTCAGTAGTTTACATTCGGTGTGAATTGATTCAATTGTGTTGATACTGTTTAGGCAAACTAGAATAGAGATGAACTTGTTCAGTAAGTAAATTATCTTGAAGAAACTGATTGTGAATAACTGAAAATATCACATTCATAATCAAAAGAATATCAGTCGTGGACAGAGATGTATGACACTGATATTGTTCATTAGTTTCCACATCTGGGACGATTTTTAAGAAACATAACTCGTCAACTAAGCATTACATTGCAGTGATTTAATTAAAACAACTCTAGTCACAAGCAGATAAATGTCAGGGAAAAGTTGCTTTGCGATATTAGAATAGACAGTTTGTTTGGAACAGGTTATTATGTGAGTTAAATATCTGACAACAAACAGGATGTGTTTAACAAAATGTGCATTCAATCAGATATAAGTGGATATCCCAGTGATTAGTGTGATTATTATTCTGTGTTCAACTTGTATTGTCTTAGGGGCGGTATTGACGCAGAATTCAAAGGAGCGAGTGATTATTGAACCTTTAGTTAACGGTTTTGGTGGTGAATACATGCATTCAGTACAAACTGGTAAGTTATTTTATTGAAAATCTTACCCTTTTTGTTAACGTTGAATTGTACAACATTAGAAGATTGTATGCACAGAAGCAGTGAAATTATTCTCCTTATGTACGGCGTTCAGCCGTAATCACGGGTAACTTTGATAACGTTGACTAGAATGTTTCACATTCAAGTATTGAAATGGAAGCTCCATCGTGGATAAATCATCAGTAAACCGAGAATCCAGCAACAAAAATGACTACAATAAGCACTCAGTTATGAATTAGTGGATAGTATGGTCCAAAAATGCTCTCACTAAAATCTTCATCACACATTTGACATCAGATATGATATTGATGATTGAAACTCCTAATGTCTTCTCACTTGTAATCTGTTCATTCTCACATAGACAGGTACTGACTGACACGATCACTCAAGCACATTTGAAAATATAATAATGCGGACAATCGTAATGATAACCGACTGTATCATTAAAGTATGCAACAAAGTGAAAATTCCACCAACATCTTCGTTGTATCAACGTAACTGAACGTGTTGGATGTAGGGCATATTTTGCATTTTCGCATTTTCCCTACGAACTGTGTGCTATAAATCTTCATCAAAATGTTAAGCTCACTAATGTAATTAAAAAGGCCATTCACGTTTATTTTACAACAGATGATTTCTTGGCAATCAGATGGCCACAATTACGTTTCTATTCTAACTCAAAATTACACACAGGTATGTCATAATAACATGAGTCATTTTATGCATTGTGCTATAATGTGTATAGCTGGTGATAACTGATCATGTTATGACTATCGCGAATCACCCTAAACATTAAGGGATCCGTTCATCACTTATGCACATTCTACTAAATATCAATCATTCTACATCATTTCACTTATTCACTATTCAATGTAAACAATCAAGTGTTAGTTCATCCACCAGAATCACTCATCTCATTTCACAACCTCAGATGTCGTCATTCATCCTACTTCGCTTATCCAGTTCATGTACACTCTGCATATTATTCAGTATATCGATTAGTTACAATTGATACTGAACTCATTCACTCGTTCTCATAATGCAAACGGACATCAAGTGAAACAATGAGATTCTCATGGAATCACCAATACTTATATTCAATTTTAATTCTATTTCAATGTATTTTATAGTTAAGATAATTATTGTTCTGTACAAGAATGGGATTATTACGATGAAATATGAGAAAGTAAGTTGAAAACGTCAATAATGATAATCAACTTATTTGAATGTACATTTTTCATATTTTGTATTCTTTGAATGTGTGGAATGTGATTTCATGGTATTGATGGGAGTTGACTTGTATTGTCATGACTGAATACAATGGGAGAGCTGTTTGAGAAGATGATGTTTATCAAGGAGTAATGTAATGACCGCGTATATATATAGAATGTAGTCAACTGACAGTGACATTCAGCGCTATATGAATGCATATTCAATTTGAATTGAATGTTAACAATGAATGTGTGAAATACATGTGGACATGTATTGCTTCGAATGAATAAATGATTAAATAAGTGAATGAATGAATGATTGATTGAATGAATGATATCCACATTGATGTGGGAATGAATGAATATTTAGTGATTGGCAATGTTGATTATTTTTCTTTTTAGATACCAACTGGAATTGATAGCAAACATTTGAAATCGTTCTTTAACCGTAAATTTGATTTGTTCATTGAAATTAAATTAATTTTATTTACGTTATAAATTCATTGCATGAACTCCTTATAATAACTGGGATATGAATGTATCGAATCTACCGTCAACTAATAATCACACCACTCAATGTATTTTAGGTTTGTTTCTCTGTATTGAAATGCAGATCAAATTGTTATATTTTCTCAGCCGAATTCATTACTGATGTTAACAGTAGTGCATGAGAATGATGTGATGTGATGTGAGTTTAATTTACTGAATTGAATGTTCACGAATGTATCAGTGGTTATTATAACGAATTTGCCCCCCTCCTCCATCGCCACCCACAAATTCACCAATACATCTCAACAAATTAAGCAATTCTATTCGAACTGTAAAGGTTGATGCCAATAATTCATGTATTGATAACATTCACACTGGAATGATATGCACATTCTCATGCACAAATATATCGATGCATTTAATTATCTTTTATTTAGTTGAAGGAACAATATTTGATAATCGCGTACACTTTAGTACAATTCAAGTTCCTAGATTCATGATTAGAACTGGCACGGTAGTGAACTTTATGCCAGCACCAAGTGAGTGAGGCATGTTGTATGTTTCTAATGGTTTATTGGTGAAAGTGTTTAGTTAACCATACTTTACTGTCTACATTATCTTTACTGTTTTCAATTTACCCACACATTTTGTTACTTCACTTATTTTCTGTAATTCAAATACATCCTACACATTCATCTCAAGTACTGAATTCCACATCTTCTGATTCAACATAATCGAATTATGTTCAACACATGTAAATGTGGATCGCACATGTGGAATTGGTGATAATACTGATGTCCTCAACATGCAAAATGAAATACATTTCAATGTATGGGCAGAGAGTAAACAAGGAAATCGGACAGAATCGAGTAGTCGACATCACAATTATTCACGAAAGGTCGTCATAACACAATTTGTAGACATAACATAACAGTATACATTAAAAATGAACTAGAATATTTTATTTTGTTTTTCTATTTGTTGGTTTGTTTCAATGAAATCACAGAATATTGTTCAAAGGAATCATCACAAGAGGCATGTAGTAATGCATCAACACCAGAAATAGGATGTTTTTGGTGTGAAAAACATCACGCTTGTACTAACAAATTCGACAAGAACGCTCAAATCTGGTATCAGAATGATTGTAATGTAAGTAGATACAGATTTAGCTTATGATTGCAACATTTACATTTGTTCGAATACTGAAATATTTGAACTTACACATATTCTCTTATGATAACATGAGAACACAAAAGGTGTCCTATCAACTTCAAATAAAATAGAGTTTCACATTCATATGAGCATGTCACCACGATGATATGCATACAATTCATTCGTTCATTCATTCATTCATTCATTCAGTCAGTCAGTCAGTCAGACAGACAGACAGTCAGTCAGTCAGTCAGTCAAATAATAGCATGCAAAGTTCATTGCCACTTGTTTGTTATGATTACTAAGTGTATGTCAGTATTTATTGATGTAAGTGTTTGTAAGTGGAGAAGTTAATTCAGCATAGTTTGTCAGTAGTATAATCACGTCAGTGAAAATGACATTTTCAAGTGTAAGAAATCATTCGAATTATACAGAGTGTATTTGAGATTAGAAGTGATATTCTGAGACAAGTAATCGAAGTTTGTTTCGTTATTCTTCAGAATGCTGTGATGAACGAACAGAATAAAGGGAATTCATTATTAAGTGCTTCAAATTGTAATTCTACGGAAACAACCACTACTCCACCAGAAACATCAAAACAACAACAAGAGGCAACAACAGTGAGTACTTTGAGATTTAGCAGATAATTATTTGATTTATCATTGTTGAATCAATGTCTTGTTCCACTATGAAACAGCCTGTTTCGATTAACAAATAGATCGTCTACTCATGTGCTATAATGATGCCAAATACACTTCCACATTCATATGAGCATGTCAGCACGTTGATTTCCATACACTTCACTCATTCGTTGCTTCATTCATTCAGTCAATCAGTCAAATAATGGCATGCAAAATTCATTGCCACTTGTTTGTCATGCTTACTAAGTGTATGTCAGTATTTATTAGTGTAAGTGTTTGTAAGTGGAGATGTTAATTCAGCATAGTTTGTCAGTAGTATAATCACGTCAGTAAAAATGACATTTTCAAGTGTAAGAAATCATTCGAATTATAGAGAGTGTATTTGACATTAGTAGTGATATTCCGTGTTATATAATTGAAGATGGATTCTTTTCTTTCGGAAAATTGTGTTGAGCGAATATTTGTTAATGAATTTATTAATCAATGACCTCACTAGAATTGACAATGTCATTTGAACTATGAAGTGTTTTAGTTGATTCGGAATTGATGATCGGAAATGTTTTTCAATTTTATAGAAACCTAAAAATGGTGGGAACATGGTCATTTATCTATCGATTGGATTGGCACTGGTCCTGCTTATCGCGATACCAGCTATTTGGTATTGGTTAAGGAAATATTAGATGTGAGTTTACTACACAACTGATATTGCAGTTTTTTTTGTAAATGTGACTTGCATCTGATGACAATGCACACTGAAGAACTCATGTATTCGAAAAGATTGTTTATGTTACAACATTGTACATCCAAGACATCACCAGTAATTCATCAGTGGAGTTCATCTGCGTTGGCTGTGCGGTAGTTACCCATCGATGAAATTGAACGAGATCGTGCAAACATTTTGCGAATCAAGTTAACTACAAATACAGTGAAGAACCGACCTGATGGTATAATGTCTAGAAGTTCGATGTAGAAACAGAATATCCTGGATGTAGTGAGTGTTCAGGTTGTCCTAAAAGCAAGACTATCATTCCATTGAATCCTGAATATAAAATAATCTGCTTATTCTTCAATGAGTTTCATATCAACTTTACGCATTCAATCGAATCCATTCAGAAAACTAATGAAACCAAAAATAAACTTGATTGTAAATCTCCAATAAGCTAAAATTTGACTAAGTAAAAAGAAGTGCAAATAGAAAAAACATCAAATACCTTCATTTAAATCTATCTTCAATTCATTGCTTCATTTACATAGAAATTGTACTGAAAATACAAGAGATTTCTTGTTGTCTATCAATTTCACTAGTCTTTGTTTGATCACATTTGACCTGATTAGAGCGCTAAAATCATGTGAATTTATGGTTTCATTAGCTGTCTGAATGCATTCCATTGAATGCTCAAAAATGATAAGAAACTCATTAAAGAATAAGTCGATTTCTTATATATTCAGAATTGAATAGAATAGTAGCGGTATGATAAGAGAAATAGACTAATCCATTCTAGATAAAAACACGAGATTACCGTTGGTTTTCGATATTGACAGTGATCTTAACTTGATTTGTTGATGTTTGTTTACCTGATGTTCGTTTATCAGATTAAACGACAAAATGAACGTAGTCTGACAAACCAATTGATGTCGGCTAGGTAGTTCGTTATAGCAAACTCTTGTTGAAATTGTCAGTTTATCTTCATCTAACCTGATTATCATTTTGGTATAGTAGTTCATATGAATGTAGGTAGTTGATTGAGTTTGAGGTGCTACAATAGAACAGTAGACTACAGTAATGTAGTTCAATGGGATTTTAACAATAATGAAAGTCTGATAATGACAACAGGTAAAATAACTCGATGTTGTTCTGTATACTATTGAATATCTGAAATCACTAAGTCAATCGTCAATTAGTCAGTGATAATTGAACATCAATTTTAATTGTCAAACGTGTAACTAGTGTTGTTGTTTACTTTATAAATTGTATGCTGATACACCCATGTAAACATCACAGTATTAGGTGTTGAGTGATATATTGATATTCAGCATGAATCTATTAAGCACTTCGAAATTTAATATGAATACAGTTTGGATGGAGAAGTGGCAAACTTGATTTGTGAGAGAATGCAGTTTAAAAACTGCGACACATTACATCAATTAACAGGCAATCCATAGTTCGCGACACAGATTAGTACATCAGTAAGTAGAATGGTAAGGTAGACATCAACAAATGATATGTATTTTGCGTCGTTGAATAATAGAGAAGTTAATTATTAAATCCAAAGAACTTCGCATAGAGTGCAACTCAGAATGAGTTGTATTGTAGTGAAGTTTACTAGAGGAACTGGCACGGAAGCTAAATGCACAGTAAATCTGGTGGTGCAGAGTACAAGGGCACAAACATTTTATTGATGTGTTAAATTATGAATGAGAACGCATCACTTGAACTTACGTCTCCATATAGCATGTTTCAATAGAAATTAATTCACAACTACAACTTATCTGAGGCCAATCCTGTTTCATCGAATGAATAGTGGACTTGACTCTGGATTCTATTGATGAGTGAATGAACGCATCACCAATTGTATACTTAATTTGACTGAGATCAGAACCGGAATTAAATTTCACTTCTTCAATCACATCCTACTCCTACTCCTCCTCCTCCTCCTGATAAATATTACAGATTCCATCAAACATGAACTCATTATCATAAGTATTAGGAGTGTCATGTGTGTATGTTAGGGGTGTCGATTCACATTGAGCTGATCAATAGTGACAATCAAGATTTCAACGTTTAACGTACATCACATTAGTTATACTCCTGCTTACAATCTGTTGGATTTACTTGTAATAGTCATACTACTCATGAGTAGCTTAATGCCTTTTCTTTATTATTGAACTTTCTAGATGTTGTTTTTCAATGGTTGGAACAGTATTTGTCTGTGTAGCAGTTCGGCATTATTACGTCCATCTGCACAAGATACGAATTGTTGTAACTGTATTTTTTTTGTTTTTCTTACCTAATCACTTTGAATGAAATTAACATGTAAATTAATAGTAATTTGTTGTAGAGCCATTTCTGATTGTTTTTACATGTGTGTTACAAAATCTAATATTCTGAAAACTCAACACAGTCTTTTGACTTTATCGACTTCAGTTGGATCACTCCGACGATGTTTATTGAATCTAACACATTCCATTACGTGAAACGTTGTCAAATAAAGTGTTCCACTTTTGTACATTTAGTTGACGATTCATAATCACTGTAATTAAAGTGGATATTTGAATGAATGTGTTAAATTAAAAGGTTGTTAAGTATTTCTGGCTAATCATACAAGCATTCTACCTGTCACTGTTTTGAGGCACAAAGGACTTAAGGCCGTAAATTAAATGGACATATGCATCTCGTTCACCCAGTTCATGTAAAATAGACGAGCACTAGAAAACTCACAAGTCAGCACTCGGCTGCAAACTTTTCATACTAATAGTGGACACTTCAGCTTTGCTTATTCACGACTTTGACCAAATTGTAGAAGCGCTCACCGCTGAGCCAGAAATTCATTGGTTTCTTCACTGAGGAGGTCGTAGGTGCTCTCTGCTGAAAAGTCTCAAGCTAGTGCGAAACAGTTGTCCAGTAACAGTTCTTGATGGTCAGTGATTGTTTAATTCAGATCAATTCCTGATATCAAATTCACATTTAACAACCTTCACAATAATAGCTTACAATAAACTCAGCATATAGAATGAAATGACAACAATCAGTCCATTTTACATAATTTCTACTGAAAACTATCAACTATATAAGTCATTTACATGTAATAATTGCATGACAAAAGTAATTTCTCATCAATTCATATAATCTAGGAAAAGGTAAGAATTATGCAGAAGAAGTGATCCATTCATGATGTGCACACATAAACAAACTATTGACAAATGAACACATTGAATCTTTGTTCAATGGTGAATTTCTCTTCTGCTTAGTAGTTCACTAATAATAATCATTTCATTAAGTTGATTAAGTTGGTTACATTGAACTGTTATTTGTCAACATACATTAAACATGAATTACATAACACAATACAAACAACAACAAGAATAATAGATAATGATACTACTATTAATAAAGTGAATAGATAATATTTATGATGAATAATGTAATAAAGTAGTAAAATTACATAATCCATATTATTGTGTACAGTTCTATCAGTTCGAGATCCTCTTGTATCATTCAATAAGTTAGCTTGAATGAATTTCATTGAGAGATTTACATTATTATAATGTACTGGTGAAGTTGTTTGTGAATGAAGTGAATTTTCATTCGAATTAATTTTCACACTCAATGGCATAGGACAGTTCGTTAAGTTCTGCAAAGATCAGATGCAAAATAAAATTCATCAATTTATAGGAATCAATTTTGTCAAGATTTCACTTAGTGACAAACTGTCGACAATGTTCTTAGTGTTGATGGTGTCATTTGAATTAAATTAGTTGACAACAGTCTATCTATTTACAAATAGTCAGTTGAATTATAAGATGTAATTTGTAGTAGCTTACTATGGTTAACAATGAATAGATGATTCAGTGTTGGCATAAGTCTAGTTTCATGTATTATTCATTGCTAGCAATGAAGTGGCCAACAGTATCACGTCTTATCTGTCTATACTGTTCACATTCAATATAAATGTCATGTATTTATGACTTCAATAATTAACGGCTATTCAGAAGAGATGAAACTGTTAAGAAGGATTTGTGTTCCGTTGAAATTGATAATGTTTTCTGTATCCACTGAATGTAATGATGATTCAGAATTTATTCTATGGTGTCTTAAGATATTCGTTCATTTATTCTTTCATTAAAGTGTATTGATGACTCTCCTACACGTTTTACACTGCATACAGTACAATCATTCATCTTTCATGTAGGTATCACTAAATTCACCCAGTTACTTCGACCTGCCTATCTGTGACAATTTGATGGGGTAAATTTCACAGAAACTTAGCAAATTTTATTTCTAATGATGGAGTATATGCTGACTTCAGTATACAGGACAACTGAATTTACTTAATCTATTCGTCCTAATTAAGATGAAAATTACTATTGAAAACAGAATTTTTTTTGAAAGTATGTAACTTTCATTCTTTCTTCAGGCTAATAATAGTCACAATGTGATGACTGGCTGTACGTTTCAATCAGTCATCATTCATCAGGACGCAAATTAGCCGATAAATAAAGAAGTATCGTTGCACAGATGTGATTAATGTAGGCCAGTTAAGGAGAAATAGACTTCATCATTTTATAAGTATTTCGGAAATCACAACTAAAAATATCAGATGAAGAAGTAACTGTAAAAATGCTGCACATTCTTTACAGAAACACTCAAATAGAGGCATAAGAAAATGAACAAGCATCAACAGACTGGAAACAAGAATACCTCATCAAGATGCTAAAGAAAGGAGACCTCAACAAGTGTGAAAGTTACAAAGACATCACTCGACTTTTACTACCCATAAATGTTTTTGCACAATGTTACTAGAACCGAATGAAAGATACAGTCGACATTTAACTTCTAGATCAGGAGAGTGAATTCTGTAAGAATCTGTCGTGTATCCCCCAACCAAATCGTAACATAATGGATCATTATTACACATTTAGTTGAACGCAAGTTAACTTTATGTCAAATACCTTGATTATAACAAAGCATTTCACGGTGTAAAATGACAAATATTAAGAAGTCATGTTCTATACTATAGTGTAGCTGAAAAGGTAGATAACCAGTATCATACAGACTCTCTACTGACGGTTGACTGAATCCTGAAAACCACAACATCTCAGGGTATGTATGGAATACAGTAGACAACATAGATACAGCTAAACGACTTGGAATTAGAGGCAGATGAAAAAGGGTGGAGAATAGCACATGGAAAAGACTGGAAAAACATGCACAAGAAAGAGTCGATCGGGGGATGCTGGTCAACGGCCCATATACCACGAAGGGTAATAGGTATCAGTTAATTGAATGGTTGGATGGGTGTGTGAGTGAGTTAGTGAATGAGTGACTGAACCACAGATTAATATTAACTGAACGACTAGCGACCACAATTATACACACAAATTTAATATGATCTACAGAGCTTATATTCCATATCCATTACTAAGTGTAAATACACAATCCATGCTATTGATGATATGTCGAATCTATTGTCGATTTCAAATCAACCACTTGTTTCCTGCCTAACAAATGTAAATTAAAAGAAAAGGCGGGAATTATTATGTAATCAGTCATTTCATTGAATCTATTACAACTACATGTAATGGAAGCATACTTAATGCATTCAAATGTCCCTTTATTAAATACAATCTATACAGATATTCTGATAGAATTTAATAAGAATGTCCAAGAGATTGATTTTTCTGTTAACATGTCTTTTCAATGTTGAAAGAAAGTTCATTGAAGCTATCACCATCCGAGTCGGATTTATAGCACTAGATAACTCGAAAGCATAATTAATTAATTAATCTGTTCATGATTTACATATAAGAAGTAACCTACATCAACAACAGTTTTTATCCAATCAAACCGATTTCCCATATTAACTTTGCAGATACCATGTGTTAGACAACAAATGCAAATGTTGAGAATAATGTTCATAATCGTTTCATATTCGGTTTACATTAAATATGATCAACTTCACAGTGCAACAGCTACCTCAACAAACATTAATCATGTTCCCACTGATACATTCAACAATCACATTAACTGTCAAAGCATCGAATTCAACAACTCATCCTAAAACCTTCCATATAACTGAAAAGTGTCCAACTAACTTTTATGACGTATCCATATTCTACACACAACCTGACACATTACTCAATCAACATAAACATAAATAATATCAAGTAAACATGAGTCATATGAGTCGTATTTGATGTAATGAAAACTCTTCTAATCAAATAATCACTAAGTAAATGTAAGCCAATGAAGCAATTTTCTTGTCATTAACATAACTTGACGACATACGTTCGACAGGATTCTTTGTTGATAAAGTCGTCTTTAATGACCATGAAATCTGCATAATTAAACCATCCAGAACAAGTAATACAAATCAATCATCATTCTAAGCGATAAATCTTCTCTATCATTTCAACATCCAATATCATACGATTTATGTACCAACATGAATAAAGTAACTATTGAAAACTTCGATCATGTTTAATGAAATGAAGAAAACCAAATAGAATTATTTACCTCAATTGGACAATATCCACTTATCCAAAATTTCCTGTTGGTGTCATACATCGTGGTACACTTCTCGATATTTGGACACCAATAACATTTTCGATCAAATACACCATCACGAAGGCATGCATTACATGATGTTTGTTCAGAGCAAACTTTAATGTAAACAAAACAAGATGAATATGATTAAATTCACCGTTTCCGTCACAGATGATCAATGTATTCCTCGAAATATTTCATGGTCATATTATATACCAACCATACTTATGATATGCTGTGAACACAACTAATCACGTTTTACAGAAACATTACTAGGAACCAATACAAAAAGCAAGACAACGATTGATTACTCTATGTTTCTGTAACTGCTCCGATATTGGTATTCTCGAGTTGAATAGAATAGAACAATATAGTTGAGTCGGCTGAACAGAATATGACTCAGATTTCAAGTATCCATTTGAATACATGTTGATCCTGACTCAGCCAACAAACTTAGTAAATATCATTAATAACGAACAAGAAGATTGATGATACAGAACTGTGGTAACATGTACACAATAAACTAGTTATAGAGGTGACGAATACAAATTGATACAGCAACAGTTAATAGGTGAGATGAGAGGTTGAGACTAGGGAAATACATAATTATTGGGAAAAGAACGTCTTGTTCACTTAAATACAACTTACAGATATGACATAATCATCAAGAAAACAGTAAGTTAGTCATTTGACTGCATTCTTATGGTCTATCAATGTATTAACTTGTATGTAACTTAAGAAAGTTCGATGAATTTCAATAAAGTCTTTATAATCAGTAAACAATGTTTGTAGTTGCTAAGTTTGTATTTCAGAAAGAAACCAATTGTGTAAAGTGGAATACTACATACAAGTATACAACAATGTTTTTATTTTTGATTTCAACAATTGGTTTAATTAGACATTCACTGATCACCTGGAAGAATTAGGCAGCTGTTTCGCTCCAGTATGGGGCTCATCAGTAGTGCGTATACACAACCCCAAGAAAAAATCGGACCCAGGACCCTCTAGCTACAAAGCGAACGAATTACCACTAGAGCACTGAGTCGGCTCCTAACGGTTGATATTTCTGATTCAGTTCAAACCTGTTGGGTGTGGCACAGTTAAACAACTATGGCATTCTATGATGTCATGCAAATGTATCACAAAATTTGGAATATAGGCTATTCGGATCCGACTTAGTGGTCTCATGGTAAAGTTTACCCTGAGGAGCTAGAAGATCCTGGGTTCTATCTCATGTGGATGCCCACTGCTGAAGAGTCCCGAACCAGAAAGAAGCAGCTGTCCAGTTCTTGCAGGTGATCAACAATTGTCGAATTCAAATCGATAGGTGACATAAGTATTGACAATCAACAAAAAGCACAACAACCAATAATAATATTTTCTCCAATTAGATCATCATTATCGTAATCAGGCTGTAATTAAATATACAACAATATTTATATACGAATATGAAAATTATTACACCAATCAAAGTAATTTATGGGTTAGTGATAGAAATGAAATACTCCGATTACGTAACAAGTCATGATAAGTGAAATATGAGTAAATTGATAACAGTAAATATCTACTAGTAGTAATGCCAAGGAGACGATTACCAGTATGAATACTTATTTTAACATAAGATGAATACCAGTAATTATTATGATTAACTTGTAAATTGCCTTCATTGGTCTAATAATTTTCATATGAGCATATAAATGTTGTTGTATATTGAAGTAAAGCCTGATTATGCTAATGTTGATGATGTTTTGCATGATGATGATGACGATGTTGATGACGATTTCGATGGTGTTGATGATCTGATTAAACACATCATTGTTCGCTTGTATGTGTTGCTCTCATTCACATTTTGGAGACGTTTATATTTCAAAAATTGGAATAGATCAATAAGAGAACTAGTCCAGTGTGATCTAAGCCAACATTCTATGATGTATGTTGAGTATATTCTACATGTTATTATAGAAACAAATACTGTTTGCACTTCTCATTTGAGTTGTTTATTTTGGGTTTTGTAACTATGCCAATCAATACGTATCTACATCAAATATATTTCAATAGAGTGATTACAGCTACTGTAAGTAACCGTACTGATGATTCATACTGACAGATATTCGTAATCACTGAACTAATCACAGTTATTCAATAAGTTATCATCAAAATTAACTAGTTAAGTAGAACGAATTTGGTGTTTTCTCAGATAATTCACCAAAACATACTTGGGTTTGGGATAAATTCCATTCGAGTGCCTGATTGTATCATTGATATAGGAATGTTTATACTACTTATTTGGTAATATGGATAGTATGCGGTATCTATAAGTAAAATTAAAGAAAGAATACCTTAAGTTTCGTTATATCGTTGTTTGACTAAAATGATAGAACAACATGATGAAAATTCTATAATGCTAACAGATGGATTTCTACTTTATGAAATATAAACAACAAAGTTAACTATTATACACAGTGAATTATTTTTATTATTAGATGTGAATGAGTCTGGTTCCTAAGCGCGATTCCATCCCACTAGTCCAAATCAGAAATCATCTTGTGACAACCACAGAAGCATCACTTTGACTAACGTAGTATCTAAAATACTAGTGCCTGTAACCAACCGAAGTTTGTCTACAGCCAGACAACATCAAGCTCCTGAAACCAAGGCTGGCTTCAGACCTAAACGAAAATACTTTGACCAGTCAATTACTTTTCATATGCTCACAGTACATAGAAACTACTGCTACCATCGTCCGACATTGGCCAAAATTAGCCTTAGTAGTGCATTAAGCTTGGTGCTCGCCAATCTGAGTCCGATTTCACTGGTGAAATCTAGTGTGCGAACTGATGAGGAGTCCCACGCTAGAACGAAACGTCTGTCCAATTCTACATAGTTTTCATTGATACCGTGCAAACATCAATCTCTGACGAATTGAATCAATTACAAGCATATATGAATTATTTCCCTTTTTATTCAATGTTATTATAATTTACATTAATAGCTATTCTACAATCCATTGGGTAATCGATGCAATACACTTTTTCATAGTCATGCTGTAACTTTTACTTTGATATGGTGTTCACACCTACACAGGGACTACTAATATATGCGAAGTACAAATGTAACAAAGCAATCCGTCGGCAATGGTAATGTGGCGACAGAGACGCTGATTTCAATTCATAGCAGCATTAAACGTCATTATTACGTGATATAAACTATAACACTTTTATAAAACTTCAAGAATAAAAGAACCCATAGATCATATGATTGTCTAGGTTTCCTTGAACCAGGTATTGAAGACCACTACAAAATATCATCAGAATAAACTGCATGTAGAATAATATGCTACAACAGTGAATTAGAACGAGTGGTTGTGCAATCAACAATCAATAACACTAATTAGAATGAAATGAAAGAAATATGTAGAGATCAGTTAGTCCGAAATGAAATTATTGAGACAGACGTGAATTGCATAATACAGCAATGTCTTGAAATATGCGAAAAGTCTTAAAATGATCTTGATGTTTTGAGATATTCTGTCCCTTTGGTTAACTGACTTCTTTGTTTGATGGAACCACAATATAGAAGCAAGCCAATCGGACCATTATGGAAACAATCAGGCTGTTTATAGAGTGTATGCTGAATAATCTTAATAAACAGGTTCACTAATCATGCATATTTAATATATATCCATCTTATATTCCTCTCTAGTTTTGCTTAATATTAGTGATACAAGCCTATAGTTCTCATATGTCAATTTCTTTTCAATTTACCTCACATCAACGTCACTTCGATAGTAGTTCAACTCTGTTCTTCCCACACCCACCCATCACTCACGTCACATAGTACAGTACTACATTTTCCAACATTTTACTTGAAACATTCAACCATCATGATGAAGTTGCATCTACTCACTCCCATGTAACTTCATTGCACAAGTTACGCGATAACATTCTATTTTCTAATTACAATATTAAGTTACTACTGATTGTAAGTAGTAACTGATAAGAACTGAATGACCACGAAATGAATTCAATTCTGCTGTTTATCCCAATTACTCCACATTAAAAAGGTAAACTTGTTTGTATTAGAAGAATTAATTGACTGTGATTCAACTTACTTTGAATTTTCATTGGGAAATAAAGTTTATTGTCAGTCACTGAATTACCGGTGTTCATGATCATGCCAGTTGGTATCTGCAATAATAATGTTGTATCATAACAATGATGAATTTAATGACAAACAAACATTGAGAACTACTTCTCAAAATAAAAGTGTTAATGGCCCTATTGTAATCGAGGTAAGTTCTGTGTGTGCAAACTTCCATCAATTTAATGCCTTCACCGTCGTCGTTTACTGTTGGTGTTCACTAAATACACATTAAATTTTATTTTACATAATGCAATTACTTCAACTAGACAGCCATTGAGAGGCGAGAAGAGTCTTATATCTTTGTTCATCTTAATTTTAAACATACCAGTAATATGAAGTTGCCACTTCAACTGTGACTAGACTAAAATACAGTTTTGTGCTGCAAAGTGGCTATCGTTTTAATCATAGATTCGACATCTAATAAATTACGATTGTGAAAGATATTCAACAAAACACGGAATTCTTATCACGGACTACAATGAAGAATCGCGCATGAAGATCAGCTCACAGACTCATTTGAGGTATAAAACGGTGTCAGACAACGCTGCTCACTATCGCCTATCTTCTTTTCTCTGGTGGTTGACTGGATTATGAAGACCCCAACATCTCAATGCAATCTCGAAATACAGTGGGCATCGTAGATGCAACTAGATGACTTGGACTTTGCAAATGACCTGGCTCTTGTATCCCACATACATCATCAAACACAAATGAAGACGGACAATTTAGCAGCAGCCTTGGCAGCAGTAGGCCTTAACATACACAACGGAAAAAGCAAGATCCATCGATACAATACAATCAACACTAACCCGAATTCACTTGATAGAGAAATTCTGGGAGATGCAGAAACATTTACACAGGCAGAGTCATAGATAAACAACGAGAGTCTGATCTGAAACACATGTGAAGGCACGGATCGGGAAGGCAAAGAAAGAAATGGGCAGCATTTATACAACTGATAAACATCCGGAACTCAAACCAACTATCAGTCAACACAAAAGTCAAATTTTTGATACAAATGTGAAAACAGATCTGTTGTATGGAGTTGAAACTTGTATTGGGAACCTCGAAAAACATCATCCACAATATACAAGTATTTATAAACAACTGTCTGCGTAAGATACTTTGGATTCGTTGACCAGATACCACCGGCAACAATCTTCTGTGGTAGAGAACAAATCAACGAAACTACAGTCAAGAAAGAGATTAGGAAAACAAACTGGAGGTGGATAGGACACACATTGAGAAAATTTTCAAATTGCATCTCAATACAAGCACTAACATGGAATCCTAGAGGCCAAAGGAAAAGAGGAAGACCAACGAACACATTGCGTTGGGAATCGATAACAGATATGAAGAAAATGAACAGCACTTAGAAACAGATGGAAAGGAAAGTCTAGGATAGAGTTACTTGGATAATGCTGGTTGGTGGCCTATGCTCCACATGATGTAACAGACACTGATTTGATTGATTGAAATATGTACAGATATCGCAGAGATGACAATGAGCATCGATAGTGAATCAGATTATAACCTAATCGTTCAAAGTTTATAAGTGCGATAAGTACAGAAGCCTGGATTATGAGTGCACCCGGTTGCCAATATGTCAAGCATATTTTATCATTCAATCATCCGAAAACTGGACTACACACTTCAACCTGAATGATGTCTTAAGTGTCACAAATCACTGTTTATATCACATTTGATTTTATTGATAAGAGAAACAAATGTTAACACAATCGAAAAATCCATGTTCACGCTGAATATCAGATCGATGTTCAACATCCTATCACCGACAGGAAAGAAAAGTTGCATCTGTAAATTCATCGATTTACACGACATAGATGTTGAAGATAGGCACTAATAATAAATTGGCAACTAGAATCAAATACCTGCCTCCTTCCCAGTAATGTCAATTATTGTCTTAACCAACTCAACTCATGATGTCAAGTACAAATATTACTATCCATTATTGGTAACATCAACAGTATTCATTAGTTATTCAACTTACCGTTTCAAAGTAAACTGATATATTGCCATTTGAATACAATGTACATGCTATCGTTGCTACAGAACAACGAGAAATGATAAACAGCTATCATCATTCACATAGAAAGTTATTAGGAGACTACACAATCGTTATTTTTCGAGTTGATTTTGAGTGGTGTATCAAGTCATATTATTCGAATGAAATGACTTCATTATAAGTATTACAATAAATAACTATGAATATAAATAAAAATTCCCACTCCCACCTCCCCCCCTCACTCTCAGCGCCAATCAATTTCGTGCCTTCAAAAACTGCAATAGAACACGGTGCATAGGATGCTGAATTAAACAGACTGATAACCATAGTGCGATACTGTCAGGTAGAATAAAACCGATAATGCAGACTAACAGTACACGATATCATTTGTTAATTTGTCGTTGGTCAGTTTAGTCCTCTAGGTATAATAGAAGTCGTAGTCTTCTATACACAGTAAATCACTGATGACACCTTTGATGATGACACTGGATGGCTCTAGCCCAATATATCACTCTTCTTAAAATACTGAAGCTACGCTTGCTGTACAGTGTCAATTCGCTAGAAAGTTTGTTTTTCACTACATCTTCATCAGGTTTCTTTATAATGCATACTGATATTTATGCGCGACTATGAAAGGTTGGATTACGATTTATGTCTTGTATTAGTCATAGTTTGATCTCGTTTAGAGACAATTGACAACCAACTAGCGTTGAACAGCTGTTTCTACCGAGTAAGATATAGTAGTGACTTCTCCATTACCGATAAAACCCAAAATTGTCATGCCTCACGGTGAAAGTATAATTTTCTCTGGACGTCGGCTGACTTAATAGTTGTGATGGTTAATTGTTACTTGGCTAATATAGAACGGTAGGAGAGTGGAATATACAGAGATTGTTGGCTCGATTACATAAAGATGTCAGTATGTGTAGTAAGCCAAATCAGATCACTCAAGATCATTGTATTAGTTTACTGTGCAATCTCTATCGGATGTGGTGAAAACTAACTACAATTACATTTTACTTAATCATTACTTAGTCAACCTTGAAAATATTCACTAATTTCATGCATCATGTTGTCTTCTTTGTAGCTCGGTTTGTATCAGGCACAAGAAAGTAGTGAATTCAAGTAACATACCTTTCATTTAAGTAAATGCAGCTGCTCACTTAAAAAATCTCAAACAATCCTTAGCCACATGAGAAGTCTTTTCAACCGCCAACACTGGTCTATCATATGAAACATTCCTAGTTATATGACACTTTAGTTGTGATTACAGAGAAATAGATTGTTCTGAACAATCTACATCTCAAACATCTAGTTCCTTATGCCGATGTACTCATCAAAAAATATTTTTCAAATAATCTATTTCACTCAGCATTTTATTAATGAACTCTGATTCCGGCTTATATCATACCGTCTCTATTTTGTATTAATTGTGAAGTGATGTCAAACGATAAAAGTGAATGCCCTAACATACTGAAGAAATGAAAATTGGTTAAACACATGCACCCCACACCCCCATGCACTATGAGGGATAACAGGCATTGACTGAACAAGTGATTGCACATATTCAATTATCAAATTAAGTCTACTAACAAGTAATTCATACCTTTTTGATTCATTTCTTTTTCATTTCCATCATAAATACTAAGATTAGGCCACCTGATTGCTAGAAAGTCTTCTGTAAATACAACCAAATACCATTAAATATTAATAATAATAATAATAATAATAATAATAATAATAATAATAATAATAATAGATCAATCGAATTAATTCATGAAAGTCTTCCAACCAGTTCATCGATTCCCTTCATGTGTCATTGATGTGATCTGTGCATTACATGATATTCTTACTTCACTTGTAAACATAAATATAATAATAAAAAAAATATGGTATCGATTGAAGTGCTGCAGTTCAAGGTAGGCCCTTTCTAGTCATACCTGAATAGATACAGCCGTTGGTGTTCATAACTAATTACTTCAAACAAATCAATGTCAAGAAGATTCCATGGAATATTTACACAATGAAAAATGAAGAAGCCTTAGTGTTTAGGTAGGCTGTATTTTTATCAATAAATCAAACTTAACTTTTCAACTTGAAGTAAAATTGGTATCTTAGTAACTAACAAGAGAACCCAGTAGCGTCATTAAAGAAGAAATAATAAACATATTGCCATGTTTTCTGAAATTCACATTACAGAGATACATGCTCTTCCTCGGAGAAAGACTTTTCACAAACAATTTTTGTTACTGATAAGAAGAATCATCGGAAGTAACATGACTAGAATTAATAAGATGATTCAGTATTAGGTCGGGTAATGTTTAAAAATGAGTTAGAAGTGTATTTACTCTGTGTAGCTAAGAAAAGTAAAATCAAACAAGAGTATCTGGTTAGGATCAACTTGATAGTCATAATTAGTGGTAGAAGATGTTGAGTTTTTCATTAGATTATAACACACTTATCATTTTTCACTACAAATACATTTGTAAATCTTTGATAAGTGACATTATTGAAATGAAGAGTTTCTTCACTGGATTATCTCAATTGAATATAAAGTATCTTATCAAATCAATAAAATTGTCTTGTTGACCAATTCAACTAACCTGTATTAATTGTTTCAACGACACCTTTCTTACCAACTGCTGAGAATACTTTAATCCATCCATACATGTCTGCAAGATCTGAATCACCAATCTCTACAACACCTTGAAATGATGTGAAAACAAAAAAAACTATCAAATAAATGTAGTTCATGATCTAATCACATCAACTATTTAACTCATACACCTAATCAAAACGAACCTTTCAACTATTGAATCGTTACAATTTCCTTTCATTAATTTGAATATTTCCATAGTGAAAGATTATGAAAACAGTTTTAGTAACTTTGTGTTTAACCATGAATTCTCATAAGGTTTTACACTTAGAAAGACAAACCCTTAAAGCATATTCATGGTGTAGAACGAAAATAGTTTAATTCATAACATAATCAGTAAACAGACCTTAGATTTCAGATACATTGTTGAAATATTCATTCATTAAGAAAGAGATTGTAAATATTGACATCAATGTACAGTATATAGAGAATAACGAATCGAGGTATCATTCGTAAAGTTTACCGATTCTCTCCGCCCCTCCCACCACAATCATCACTCCAACCAACTCAGCAACACAAATAGTTCCTCGTCCATATTTCATTTAGTTTTGTCACATCAATGCACATACATAAATTGAGGTGTACTTTTAGGTAGTCAGTAACTTCACTAAAACTTTCTCGAACATTGTCTGTTATAGTTAGGAAAACAGTAAATCAAATAAATTAGCTGCTCATTCATTTCTCACTTACTGTACAATGAATAGTTAACCTACTAAAAGTTGGTATCCATTGCCATACATAGAGTTTCAATCAAGCATTCAAGGTTTATGCACCTTCGGTTACTACGACTAGCTCAATCAATAGCCATTAGAATATACCAATACAAATTATGTACAAAAAAATCCTTTGTTCGAACCCTTTCTCTTCAATCAATTTCACTAAAATCCACTCTATGACAACAATTGTGAGTAGTATTTATATTATCAATTTATTTGAATCTTATTCTCACTATTGACAGCCGCATTTTAGTAAATGATGTTGTGTCGGACCACTGAAGAAGAGTAACAAACTCTCAGAACTGTATTTTAGAACACTATTTCAATTATTCTTACTGTGGGTAATGTAAACATTTCGTTTCTGTGATTGTTACGTTCCTTTCACCCTATCCTCCCGTTTAGCATAATTACTGTTATTATATTGTCTTTTGTTATGGACTCCAGTTAATTAGTTGTGTACAAGTTGTCCCTATTCAGTGCCACTATTTCCTAAGTTCTGTATTAATTTTAATTTTCTAATTGATTCTCAGTGTGGTCAGGTTTTATGTATGTCTAAAGGAATCTATGAAACATTATTCGATTCTGTCTTGTTGGTTTATCGGCTCGTGTTCTTCTTATTCTGGCTTAGGACTCAGTAGGCATAGGGCAGACGCGCAATTATCGACTAGGCACACCTAATTGGCATTCGGTCACCCAACCTAAATTTCTCGCGGCATAACAAATGAACGATTCATTCAAGCAAACTGTGTTCATAGCTCTTCATGACTTTTATTATTATTATTATTATTATTATTATTATTATTATTATTATCACCGGTTTTGTATATTCGGCATCTCGCCAAGTAATGAAAAGGTGAATACAACTCATTTGAACTAGATTTTAATCAGTGTCTATTAGCTTATCAACATGTTAGATAACTACAGACATTCTATTAGCTAAGCGTGCTAAACACTTTTAGTGAATCCAGGCAACAATTTTCAAGTGATGTTCACTATCACCATTGTGCCTTGAGTTATGCAATAATCATTTAACTAAGTGCATACTGACACGTTTACTGAAGTAATCAATGCATAGCAAAACTATGAAGTATGCGCTGAAATGTAGATTAAAAGTCAATAATAAAGAAAAAAATAAAAGTACAATAGATTTCATAGAATTCGAAAATGGATCACGATCTAATGTGACACGTTTAACCAACTTTCATTGAATTAATCTGAGTGTTTAAGATGTTGGAATGTAAAAAAAAAATTACTGGATACACAGAAGTAGTAGTTAACGACTAATACAGTTCTGGTATATCACAAGAATATCCATCAACAATTATTGACTTATTCTGATAAATCTTCAATAAAGCAAGATTACTGACTTGTTAGAATTGAATATTTTGTTCTGGAATATGCGTAAACATATACATAAATTGTATTAACGACATCAAACATATCCACAAACTACTATGACTTAGTTACATTGTTAAATCTATACCTTTATACTGTAGTCACTCACACACTGACAGACTGTTATATGAAGAGATATCATTTCTACTAAGTTGTGATATTCATTGACTATGAATAATAATAAAACCATACAGGCAATGATGCATAACAAAATACTTCTTAATTTACTACTGTTTCATGTAAACCACCTTACATTCAGTATCAGACAGACAGATACAACGCAGAACTTCGTACGTACGTACATCAGTTCAGGTTGCCATAACACATCAGCACAGAGACGCAACTGTCAGTTCAAATCCAAGAGTGATAGCGATAGTAGAAGTATTACCAGTAATGCAGAAAATTAGGGAGCGAAGATATGATTCGAAAAGTATAATTCAGTGAGATAAATTTGAAAGGAGAAAGATAGAGAATTCAGAAGGTTAGATTTTGAGAGAACACAAAGAGTGGATGCACCTGCGCCATCGCAAACGATTCTGAGCCATGTCGTTCAAAGTCTCTAACCACTGATGACTTTCGTCTCGCGAACCCCAACCACGCAGCCTACATCTGCCAACATGACTTAGTCCACTTGTCAGTGACTGCCATGTTTTGGTTTGGCAGCCTCTAGCTTTCTTCCAACCTATTCCTACGCCGCAAAACATAGCTCGTCGAGGCAGTCGGTAAATAGACATGCGTAACACATGTCCCAACCACCTCAACTGATGAAGTTTCAATACCTCATCTATTGATTCGCCCTCCTTTCCTAGAACCCGTTTCTTACGACAGCATTGCTCACTCGGTTGTCCCACGATACTCGAGTAATGCTTCGGAGACACGTATGGTCGAAGACCAGTAACCTGCGGATGTCCTCTACTCTTAACGGCCATGTTTCGCTCCCGTATAGTAAAACATGGCCGTTAAGAGTAGAGGACATTCAGTATCATTCATAATCGGACACTGTTACAAACATTCTTTACAAGAATCAAATTTAATTGATGTACTTTGAAACTCACAACTTGATGTAACGCATTGTGGATTTGTTTATTTTTGGATACTTATCATAGTTATCAGTAAAGTAATCAATAGTTTGATCACTTTACTGTCTATCAATTAGTACAGTAGACACAGTTCGGATCAGTGTAATACAACTGGTTTCATTATATTACCAATAGAGTAGTAAGTTCACATCAATAAATTGAAATCCACTATGATGTTGCCACTCAGTAAAAGGCATTTCGAAATCTCTTTTACATAAGAATCATACTGTAATCACTATTGCCCTTATTCTGTATTGATCTTATTTCCTTGAATGATGAGTTGTGTGGTTTGGTTTACATTTATGAAAAGGGATGTTTAAAAAAGAAACAGACTCTGCTTGTCGGCTTACTTAATTTGTGTTCTTTAATTCGACTTGAACTAGTAAGATTTAGTTGCATCGATTAGTCTGTTCCTCTCTCTCTTTCTCTCTCTATCGTAGTTCAGCCTACATCACATCAATCATCAGTGATCAACGCCTATCTGCATTAATCCACATTCTCAACATATTACAGGATAGTCAGAATATCAATACAATGGTGTTTAACATGTTTAACAATACTCAGTAGACACAACGTGTACATAGACAAAAAGACTATAAAACACAATGAATCGTTAACTTACCATTTGATGAAATATCAACTGATTTATAATATTCACCATAAAATTTCACTTGAAACAGTGTATCTATATGCTGTATGCAAAACAAAAATGATTACCTATTACTTATGAATATGAAAAAGGCTACCAAATGTAAATTAGCTTTCACTAGACTTTGATTGTAGCTTTTAAATAACACTGACGGTAATTCATGCCATTTAATCACTTGAGTATAATTGGCATGTTTTATCTAATTCATAATGATTTTATTCAATTACTTGTAGAAATGATTCATTTACATAAGAAGATTTTAAAGTGGTAACAATTTGTAATTCATTTTCTATTGTTTCCATTGATGATGATGATGATGATGACGATTTCGTCAACAGTAACCATAATCCAATAGAATACAACCAAATCAATAAAGAAGATTGGAGTTGAAATGACATTTCTGAAAATAAAATAAAATAAAGTAAAACATTGTCAACAATTACAATTGTGATCATGTATCAATGTAGTTTATGTGTAGATATTTCACAATGTAATCAACATTTAACAGTGAATATACTTACCAAATGATAGAACAAGTAAGTGAATTATTCAATGTCTAGTTGTATAGTTTATGTAAGATATAGACTGGTATTAATTTGTCTAATCATAATAACCAATAGAAAGAAAGCACTTACAAGAAAATTGAGTTTAAATGATGCAATTGTTGCTGTTCAGTCAGTCAATCAGTTACAACGTAGAACTTGGTATATGCGTACATCAGTTCAAGTTGACAGGCCCCAATTAGCAAATTTTGATTTGACTATCAACTGTTAAGGGAATGTGTATAGTTTATCACTTTATCAATGTGATTAATGGATATCAGTATGATTGGAGGATTGTAAAGTCTATTTCTTCAACCAACTAATGAAAACCTTATGAAAATAATCTTTATGAGTAGACAATTGTTGTAAAAAATTATACACAAAAAGTGGTTGGATGTTGTTGACAGGAAAAACTTTACTACGTATAATTTGCCTCGTTTGACACTCATCAGTAACATGTACTTGGAATCTTGAAAGAAGTGATTCTTTCTTGTAGATTTCGGCTCACATAACACTTTATTACAGTTTGAGACAATTACTACAGAATTGTTTAGGTAGTTAGTGGCCATCTGTAAAAGTGAGATAAATTTGTTTATCAGTCACAAATATACACTATAGGTTTACATATCTCCAATATCATTTATTCATTCCTTTCAATTGAGTTCACTTAATCAACATCTTGATTTTCACAACTGTTTGACATAAATGACAAAATCAATAAATCAAAAGTAGATCAAATTATTTCAATCAAGTAGTCAAATTGAATACATCGATAATGGTTTCTCTACATAAATTAATCTTTCTATAGAAACTATTCTTCAAATCATGTCTAGTTTAGTAATCAATAAGTATACGTTATTCATCAGGTTAATTTTGATTAGATCACTTACTTTTCATGCTCTCTGTACATTTATAATAGGGGTTAAGTGAAGTAGACTTAAGTTGTTTCAGATCTTTATCAGTAGAGATTATTAAACTTTTCATCTATGAGTAAAGATTTTTGAAATCAATGAACATTTTCATTTCGTTAACTTTATTACAGCTACTATAGAATTTAAGATAGTGAAATCACTTAAAAATCCACAACTTCTAACCAAGATCAATCTCAGCTCACTAGCGACAAACTTCTTGAGGTAGTTCCTCAAAATCTAGTGAGATGTAACAAGTAGATTCCAAACTTGTCGGATATGAAGCAGTTACCCATCAATGCCAATCAATGAAGTCGCGCAAGCGTATCATGAATTGTCTGAATTTGAAATATTACCCGTTTGGATCCAACTCAATGATCCAATGGTAAGTCGTTCGCCAAACAACTAGAGGGTATTGGGTTCTATTCTTGATGATGTCGTCAATGCTTACTGCCGATGAGATCCATACTAGAATGAAACAGCTGTCCAACGCCTGTTCCTGGTGATCACTAGTTATCAAGTTCAGATCAATTTGTGATGTCAAATTAATTTAGAAATTGATTAGGTCAAATTCAAAACTATAAAATGTGTCAACATAGAATCATGAAACTGGTGAAAATTTCATTATTGACATCAGTTTTTCTGCATTTTATATCAGCTACATGTTTGTTTCCGACGTATTTGCATTCTTCACTGTGGTCACTCATTCTGAAAAACTTTAGAATAATATGGACATATAGTGACGTTTCGTTATAGCATTGGAACAATCATTCGATTAACAAAGTTAGTTAAGTAACCAACGTAATTCATCTACATATTATTTGTTCATGTATTGAGTTTTAAGTGTTATTCCCATTAATACTTCATTAAACACAATGTATAAGTACCTACATTTAGACAATGACTAGAAGCAACGTTACCCTTTAGATCCTCCTGAAATTATTAAATGCTCGAATTTATCCATATATTCTGCTTTGCTTAAATTTAAAAGAGATCTCTATAGGTGAACAGAAAGTATAGTGATAGGATCTTCAATGTTCCCAGTAGTTGGTGACTTGTTTATACATTCACTGGAAACAAAACTCTCAAAATGTGTCTCTTTACCCAAACTTTGACTAAAGTCAAATAAATACACTTTCATTATTGTTATATCGAAAGACTAAAGAAGAGTAATGAGCTCTCAGAACTGTGTTTTGGAACATGATTTCGATTATTTTAACTATAGGTACTGTAAACAATTCATTTCTATTATTATTACGTTCATCGCTTCCTATCCTCCCGTTTAGTATATTTACTGTTTGTATATTGTCTCTTATTATGAATTATAGTTAATTAGTTGTGTACAGGTTACCCCTATTCACTGCCACAATCTCCTTAGTTTTGTACTAATGTCAGTCTTCTAATAAGTTGATGGTGTAATCTGATTTTGTGTATATAAAAAGGCGTAATTGAAATACGATTTGATTCGATTTTGTCTATTGGCTCATCGATTGTTGTTGTCGCCATTCGAATTGGGAACAGGTAGTCATTTTATGACACTTAACAACCATTGGGACTTTAAATTCACTGAATTAATATATAGGGAGAAATATAATCGAATTCCTCCCTCCATTGAACCAGTTACACAAGCTAATCAACTTTACAGTACATGCAGATTTTCTGTAAACA